>CM053271.1:58038729-58638729 GCA_028583415.1 Protea cynaroides
GAAGAATAAGAAGAAATTCACCACAGAAAAAAAAAATGTAGAAGTGCGCTGGCGCACTTCTGAAGGGTGATGGCTCACTTCTTCATCTTCTTCTTCTTCTTTATTCTTCTTCTACTTCTTCTTTCGTCATGTCCTTTTTTTCATTTTCTTCTTCATTCTTCTTCTTTCATCTTCTTTTTCCTTTTTCTTCTTCTTTTTTTTTTTTGGGTAAATAGATATCATTTATTAGAAAAAAAAACCAAGGAAATACAATACAACCTACTAGGCAGGGCACGGCACAAGGCCCAAACACAACAAAAGTACTATACAATCAAAAAACCAAGGCGCTACGGACCAAATTACGCCCCAACTAACAGATGGCCTAGTGAACATCAATACTGCAGTTGATGACTAGAAAAGCCTCAAGATGGTTTTTGTGCCCGTGGAATTTCATAGTAGATATTTTCTCTTGCACCCCTTGAATGATATCACGGGCTATATCCTCCTTTGTCTTCTTCTTTGCAGAAAAGGCCCTCGCATTTCGTTCCTTCCAAATATTGTATACCATTCCATTAAACATGATTTTTGGGACACAAGATATGTCATTTCCCCGAGTGGAGGTGATAGCTAGACGGGCCACTTCAATATCATAGGTAGCCGGCTTCTTCACTCTTTGATAGCATCTGACCATGCAAGCTTCCCAGATGAAGGTGGAAAATTTACAATCAAAGAACAGGTGGTTTTTGCTGTCACTCCAATTCTCACATAAAAGGCAATGATTAGGAATAACTATATTTCTAATTTGAAGCTGCTCAGCTGTTGGGAGAGAATCCAAACACGCCCTCCAAGAGACAAAGGAGTGTTTTGGAATATTTGTTGAAACCAAATAGCCTTTGCCCACGGCACTATGGGACCACGGTTTCTGCCCGATTCCCACGCTTCCTTAATAGAAAACCCTCTTCTAGATCCATTTGCTGATTTCCAATGAATGGTGTCTTCTCTCACCGTCGGATGCCACTGGACTAGATTTAATTCCTCCCAAATGGTTCGGAAACTTTGTATGTCTCTATGGGGACAATCTTCCTAGAATCTCCAACCCTAAAGTCACTCACTTTTGCCATTTTTGACTCCAAGGAAATGTAAAGCTCTGCATTTTCAATCCTGTTCCATAAAGCTTCTCCTCCTAACCATGGGTCAAGCCAAAAAAAAGTATCCTCCCCTCAACCCAAGGAGTACTCCACTCTCCTTTTCATCCCATCCCTATAGTTTAATAGATTTCGCCAAATCCAAGAGAAGTTCTTGGATGTTTTCACTGTCCAGAGCGAGTCTTGTTTGATATACTTTCCTTTAATCCACTGAACCCACATATTCTTTTTGTCTGTAAGAAGATTCCAAAGATGTTTCATAACTCCAGCATCACACATATCCTTCACTCTTCTGATGCCAAGGCCCCCTTCCTTTTTTGGAAGGCATATTTTGGTCCAACTAACATAGTGGATTTTCTTCTTGAGATCTGGACCTGACCATAGAAATTTTGCTAACAGGGATTCAATATTTGTATAGGTTTTCTTTGGGAGACAAAAGAGACCTGCCCAATAGAAATAAGTACCTTGAAGGACTGAAGAGATGAGTTGTAGACGGCCAGCTTAAGATAGAAATCTAGTTTTCCACCCCTTAACTTTTGATCTAATCTTCTGAATAATAGGATCACAGTCCCTCGCAGATAAACTAGCTTGCACCAGAGGGATGCCTAAATAAGAGATTGGGAGAGAGCCTTTTGGGAATCCAGAAACAGAAATAATCTGATCCCTAACATCATTATCAATTCCTCCCAATATGATAGCAGATTTTGAATGATTCACCACAAGCCCTGATAGTTTTGAGAATATTTGGAAAATATCAAGGATTTCAGCAATAGATCCACTCTCAGCCTTTGCAAAAATGATAAGATCATCTGCGAACATAAGATGCGAAATGGAAAAAGCCTTGCATCTATGGGGGATAGTAAAAATTTTCCGTCTGGCTGCATCATCCAGCAAAATAGATAATGACTCCATACACAAAGTGAACAGATAAGGAGATAAATGATCCCCTTGCCTTATCCCCCTAAGGCCTCTGAAGTAACCTCCAGGGCTCCATTAACCAAAACTGAAAACATGGGGGTGTGGATACAGGCACTTATCCACCTCAACACCAAATTTGGAAATCCCATTTTCGACAAAATCTTTATGAGATAGTGACGGTCAACAGAGTCATAAGCTTTGTGAAGATCCACCTTTAAAATGGCTATGGGAGGGCTCGAGGATCTCTCAATACCTCTAATCACATCATGGCATAGGAGAATATTATCTGCAATGTTTCTACCTTTGATGAAAGCTGATTGATTCCCTGGTACAATGGAGCTAATGCACTGCTGCACTCTGTTAGCCAAAATTTTAGCAATAAACTTATATAAAACATTGCACAGGGCAATTGGTCTAAAATCAGCAAAGGTGTTTGGGCAGTCCACCTTAGGGATCAAAGAAAGAAACGTACTGTTCACATCTCTAGGCATGAAAGGATTATGAAAGAACCATCGGATAGCATGAGTTATCTCTTCACCAACAATACTCCAGCAATGTTTAAAGAAATCAGCATTGAATCCATCTGGCCCCGGGGCTTTGTTACCATCAAAGGAGAAAATGGTCCTTTTTATCTCGTCCCCACAGATTGGCTGTTGCAAATACTACTTTTGATCATCAGATAGAGTCCTTGGTAGGTTTAATTGCTGGATTCCATCCTCCATTAGCTCAGGGTCACTATTCCCAAAGAAGAGGTTTTTGAACTACTGCTCCGCTTCATTCTTTATAGCATTAGGCTCTTCTAGCCTTTCCCCATGCCCATTCAAAATTGAAGAGAAGGAGTTAATATGATGATGGCTTTTAATACTATGATGGAAGAAGTTGTTATTTTTGTCCCCCAGATTGAGCCAGTTTATCCTTGATTTTTGCTTCAAGAAACTTTCCTCCCTATCTAAAGCCGAGATAAGATCTTTCCTTGCATTCTTTTCCAACTTTGCCAACTCCTCATCTGATGGATTGATGGAGAGCTCATATTGGATGTCAACTAATTCCTCCTCAGCTTTTCGAACTGCCACAAAAATATCACCAAATCTATCCTTATTCCATATTTTCAAGGCTAATTTAACATTTTTCAATTTTGTTGCCACTTTACATAGAGGAGAAAGATTACTGGAAATGGGACTTTCCCAGGCCTTTGCAATGACCTCAAGGAAATCCGGCCTCTCCATCCAAGCATTGATGAATCTGAAAGGTTTGGGACCAAAATTCTTCTCCGTTTCGAATTTCACCAGAATTGGGCAATGATCAGAGATATTGGGATCAAGAAATTTTGCTTTCGAATTCTGATAATGAGCTATCCATTCCGGATTTACTAGGGCTCGGTCCAACTTATAGCAAATCTTCTTACACCCGGCTTGATTATTTGACCAAGTAAAAGCATGCCCTGACCACTTGAGATCAAGGAGATTACAATCAAAGATGCAGTCATTAAACTGGGAACAATGTTGCACATTTACTCCAATTCCTCCCCTCTTCTCCTCATTGGATCTGACCACATTAAAGTCCCCAATAACAACCCATGGCTTAGATAATGAATTACCAGAAGTTAATAAAGAATGCCACAACTGAGATCAAAGGATAGGGTCATTTGAACCATGAATGGTTGAAATGAAGAACTGAGAGTTGGACTTTACATTTGTCACTTTGCAAAAAATCACCTGGGATTCTTCACTTATTTTGTCCACCCTATAGCAAGTCGGATCCCACCACACTATAATCCTCGGAGCAGCAAGGCCATTTTCATTAAACAAGACTTTCCAACCCTTCATAATATAATTCAGGTTTATTTCAATGGACTCCTTTGCCATCTTCGGTTCAAAGATACAACACAGAACAACTTTGAATTTCTTAATGTGCTTCTTCACTACCTTCTTTTTTGAGGGGTTATTCAACCCTCTAACGTTCCAATACAAAATATCCATTAATCACAGATTTTTTTATGCCAGATCATGGCCTCCCTCATCCATTCTCTCTTGCCCATTAGACCTCAGCACCACTTCTTTATGCACCAATTGCAGATTTGAGATATCATCATCCTTCTCACAATCATCCCGCAATGTTTGGTTTTCCTCCTCCTCCCAAGGAGGGATGCTGCTAATGAGCTCCTCATGTAATAGCCCCTCCTGATTCTCAGCCAACCTAGGAGAGGGGATCAGCTTATGGGACCCAGTAGAGGCCCCCCTAGAGCTTGATCTGCCCCGAGAACAAGCAATGGATTTCAGAATCGAAGAATAAGAGGGAAAGGGGCCAAGTCTGGAACCAGCCGATTTCTCACAGGCAGAGAAGATGTCCACATCAGCATGTTCAGCCAATCCCAGCCCCCTATCAGGGCCTTTCCTCTTATCCCTAGATAGGATGCTCACCCGACTTGGGAACGGGGTATGCCCAGCAGATGAAATTTTTTCCAAAGGGGCAGCATTTTCGAGGTTGGCAGACTCCACCAGATCAGAGTTTTCCTCTGTCTGATCATTTTCAAGGCATAAAAACCCAAAGGGGTTAGGGGGACATTCAACCGATTGGGTGCAGGTTTGAAAATTTGAAGAACTAGTCTTATTTTGGCAAGAGGCAGACTGGGGTACCTGGAGTTTTCCTGGTAGTACAGACGCAGCCCCATTGCTAGGCGACACATGGACTGCAGCAGAGGAAGACCGCCCAGGCAAGGGCAGACTGGAGCCGGGTCGGGTTGGAATCCAAAGCTGTTCCCGAAATCCGCTGGATCTCTTCTTCTTCACCCGCACCTGGTTCCACTGCTTTTCAACGCCACTTACAGCCACTGAACCTGGACTGGAGGGACTCTTATCTGGCTACACTGCATCCCTATCACCAAGATACTCAACATCCTTCTCTACCAAAGGGTTCTCCATCATCTTTTCCTCCCTCAGATTTGGATCTGGTTCCATTGGGATTCTTGACTCTGCCTCACTAGGCTTCAACAAGCAGGGATTAGATGGATGTCCGAAAACACCACATGTAAGGCAATGAGGTGGTTTCCATTCATGTTTCACAACCTGCTCAAACATATTTCCTTCATCATCTTCTATGGATATGGAATCTAGGAGAGGATGCTCACCTGAAAACTCAACACATATTCTAGCAAAAATCCACCGATTCTTCATGGCAGTAGTACTATCAGTGTATAAGGTATTTCCCAGCACGGATAGATTGCACTCAAGGATTCCTTCCCCCATAAATGCAATGGCAGTCCCAGTAGAGAGACCCATAGAGGAACTTTTTCAGACCAAGTATTCCTCCATTGTGAAGGCTCCTCTCCCATTGTCTAATAAACATTGGCTGTCCACCCACGTAATACACATTTCCATCAAGGATATTATCTCTATCACATAGCTCTGAAAAACGAAATGTAAATCCACCATGAATGAGTTGCAGGATCTCCACAATCCCCTTTAGATTCCATTGCCGAAGAAGCATAGACCGCACAAAAGAGAAGGAGGGTTTCTTTCCCAGAAAAAAACCCACTAAGGTGTAGTCGAGAACAGCCAGTTCTCCAGCAACAGCAGATTTCGAGCATACACCAAACACCTTGTTGTCCCGGTCGATGGGAGAATAAAACGCAGGTTTAGTCTATGTTGTATTCGGGTTGCAGAATAGGGAGGTTTTACCGAAGCATTTGTCCCAGAAGGTGGCAGGTTTGTCATAAGAGGAGGAGAGGAGACAAGGGGAGGGAACTCCTCCTCACACTCATCTCTACCCACGCAGAGTTCCTATTGAGTTTCATTATCAGGCAGCAAGTTTGTAGGAGGTACAGTCGACCCAGATTCATCCAAGGAAGCTTCCACACCATCCAAGTTAACAGGGGGGTTTGGGGGGTTAAACGGGCCATTTGGTTCAGGCACGGCAGCCGGGAATGGGCTCTGGCGCCGCAGGGAAGGAAAGGGATGGAGGGAGGTCAAGGACATGGAGGAAGATGGGGGGTTCTAACTGTCACCCAAGTCGGGCTTACCTGTCACTCATTCATCTTCTTTCTTCATCTTCATTCTTCTTCTTTCCGCTGTCTTTTTTCTTCTTCTTTCTTCTTCTTCATTCTTCTTCTTCTTTTTCTATCTCATTCATCCCCTTATTTTTCTTCTTCCTCATTCTTCTTCTGTTTTCCAGCTTTTTGTGACACTATGGGTTACAATCATCTCTTGTGTTAGTATGCAAGTTTTATTCTACTGACAATCTGAGTTGAAGACCCAACTACTTCTTCTTAGGATTAAGCTACTCTCTAGCTCAATCGCATTTGGATTCTCTCTGTTCCTAGAAGATGCGGTTGAGCTTGAGTGTTGGGTTTGCAACTTAGATTGTCAGAAGAATAAAATATGGATGCTAACTGCAGGAGATGATCGTGAACCATATTGGCACAAAATGGTGCAAAATGTGCTCGTGCTCTTTGAATAAAAAAGAGGAAGAAGAATAACGAATCAGAAAGATGAAAAAGAAAATGAAGAAGGGGAGGAAAGAAGAAGAATGAAGATGAAGAAAGGAGAAGAATGAAGAAGGAAGAGGAAGAGAAAGAAAAAAAATAATGAAGAAAAAAGATGAAGAAGAAGAAAAGGAGGAAAAAGAAGAGGAATGAAGAAGAAGAAGAAGAACGAAGAAGAAAAAGAAAGAAGAATAATGAAGATGAAGAAAAAGAAGATGAAGATGAAGATTGAAAAATGGCGAAGAAGAATGAAGAAAAAGAAGAAAAATAAGTAGAAGAAAAGGAATGAAGAAGAGGAAGACGAATGAAGAACAATGAAGAAAAGAATGAAAAAGAAGAAAGAAGAACATAGAAGAATGAAGAAGAAGAATGTAGAAGAAGAATGAGGAACAAAGAATGAAGAATGAAGAATGAAGAAGAAGAATGAAGAAAAGAATGAAAAAGAAGAAAGAAGAACATAGAAGAAGAAGAATGAAGAAGAAGAATGTAGAAGAAGCATGAAGAACAAAGAAAAAGAATGAAGAAGAAAAATAAGAAGATGGAGAAAGTAGTTGAAAGAAGAAGAAGAAGTTGAAGAAGAACGAAAAAGAAAGAAGAAGAATAAAAAGAAATTCACCCCAAAAAAAAATGTAGAAGTGCACTGGCGCACTTCTGGTGGGTGCTGGCGCACTTCTAAAGTGCGCGGGCGCACTTCTTCATCTTCTTCTTCTTCTTTATTCTTCTACTTCTTCTTTCATCATGTCCTTTTTTTCCTTTTCTTCTTCATTCTTCTTCTTCCATCTTCTTTTTCCTTTTTCTTCTTCTTTTTTTTTTGGTAAATAGATATCATTTATTAAAGAACAAAACCCAAAGAAACAATACAACCTGCAAAGGCAGGACAAGCCACAAAGGCCAAAGACAACCGACACTAAGCAAAAGATACAAGAGATCTCATCAGAAACAAAACTCTAGCCTAGTGAACATCGATACACCATTTGCTAGACAGAAAAACCTCCAAACTATTTTTAGGTTGCAGAAAAGACATTGTTGACAGTTTCACTTGAACTCCTTGAATGATGTCACTAGCTATATCCTCCTTTGACCTCTTCTTAGCCGCAAAAATTCTTGAGTTTCTCTCCTTCCAGATATTGTAGACCATTGCATTGAACATCAGCTTTGGGACAGAAGATATTTCATTTCCTCTTGAGTTGATTTTGGCTACCTTGATCACTTCATTATCAAAAGATTCTTGTCGTCTCACTCTAGGGCAACATCTACTCATGCACACATTCCAGATGGACATGGAAAACTCGCATGCAAAGAATAGGTGAGTCTTGCTGTCTCTCCCAATATCACATAACCTGCATTGGGGGGAAATTGCAATATTTCTGGCTTGCAGTTGCTTAGCTGTAGGGAGAGCGTCCCAACAAGCTCTCCAAGAGACAAATGAATGTTTGGGAATGTTTGACGAGAACCAGATAGCCTTTGCCCAAGGAACACTTGGAGCTCGGTTCCGACCCGATTCCCAAGCTTCCTTTATAGAAAAGTTTCTATTTGAACCATTTGCTGAACTCTAGACAATTGCATCTGTCCTCCCACTTGGTCTCCATTGGACCCGATATAAATCCTCCCAAATGGTTCTGAAAGTCTGGATACCCAACTGGGGGCACTCCTTCCAAGAGGCCCCATCCCACATTAGCCTCCACCGAAATATACTCCCCTGCATTGGCTATCCTATTCCATAGAGCCTCTCCTCGTAGCCAAGGATCTAGCCAAAAAAAGGTATTCTCCCCAGATCCCAGAGAGTACTCAACTTTTCTTTTCATTCTGTCCCTATACTTTAAGAGATTTCTCCACATCCATGGGAAGTTCTTGGAGGTCTGCACAGTCCAAATGGAGTCTTTTTTCAGATACTTTTTTTTGGTCCACTCCACCCACAGATTTTGGTTATCTGAAATAATATTCCAAAGGTGTTTCATTACTCCAGCCTCACACATATCCTTCACTCTTCTGATACCCAGGCCTCCTTCAGACTTCGGCAGGCAGATTCTTGACCAACTGACATAGTGGATTTTTCTCTTGAGATCAGGGCCTGACCACAGGAATCTTCCTAATAGAGATTCAATAGTTGTACAAGTCTTCCGTGGAAGCCCAAATAAACCTGCCCAGTAAAAATAACTCCCTTGAAGGACTGATGAGATAAGTTGCAGCCTGCCAGCATGAGAGAGAAACCTGCTCTTCCACCCTTCAATTTTTGATCTGATCTTCTGAATAATAGGATCACAGTCTCTCGCAGATAAGCTCGCTTGCACGAGAGGGATACCCAAATAAGAGATGGGGAGAGAACCTTCTTGGAATCCTGAGGCCGAGATGATTTGAGTTTTCATGTGTTGGTCAATTCCCCCCCAGAATGATGGACGATTTCGATTGGTTCACCACCAGCCCTGAAAAACTTGAGAAGGATTGGATAGTCTCCAGAATTCCAGCAATAGATTCATTGTCAGCCTTAGCAAAAATCATGAGATCATCTGCAAACATGAGATGGGAAATGGCAAGACCCCTGCACCTGTGGGGGATTGTAATATCTCTTCTTCTTACTGCTTCATCTAGCAAAATGGACAAGGGCTCCATACATAAAGTGAAAAGATAAGGGGATAACGGGTCTCCCTGCCTTATCCCTCTATTACCTCTGAAATAGCCTGCAGGACTTCCATTAACTAGCACAGAGAACATAGGGGTTCTGATACAAGCAGCTATCCAATTCACCATCACCTGAGGGAATCCCATTTTCAACAAAATTTGGATGAGATAGTAACGGTCCCCAGAGTCTTAAGCTTTATGCAGGTCCACTTTGAGCATGGCTATGAGAGGGCTAGAGGCTCTATCGATACCTCTAATCACATCATGGCAGATCATAATATTATCAGCAATGTTTTTGCCCTTGATGAAAGCCGATTGATTTCTTGCTATAATGGAGCTAATGCATTGTTGTAATCTATTAGCTAAAATCTTAGCAATAAATTTGTATAAAACATTGCACAAGGCAATAGGTCTGAATCCTTTTTCTTCTTCTTTCTCCTTCTTCATTCTTCTTCTTTTTTCTCCTTCTCATTCATCTTCATATTTTTCTTCTTCTTCATTCTTCTTCTGTTTTCTAGCTTTTTGTGACACTATGGGTTACGAACATCTCTTGTGTTAGCATCCAAGTTTTATTCTTCTGACAATTGGAGTTAAAGACCCAAACTTCTTCTTCTTAGGATTAAGATACTCACTAGCTCAATCGCATTTGGATTCCCTCTGTTTCTAGAAGATGCGGTTGAGCTTAAGTGTTGGGTTTCCAACTCAGATTGTCCGAAGAATAAAATATGGATTCTAACTACAAGAGATGATCGAGAACCATATTGTCACAAAATGTTGCAAAATGTGCTCGTGCTCTTTGAATGAAAAAGAGGAAGAAGAAGAATGAATTAGAAAGATGAAAAAGGAGATGAAGAAGTGGAGGAAAGAAGAAGAATGAAGATGAAAAAAGAAGAAGAATGAAGAAGAAAGAGGAAGAGAAAGAAGAAAAATAATGAAGAAAAAAGATGAGGAAGAAGAAAAGGAGGAAAAAGAAGAAGAATAAAGAAGAAGAAGAGGAACGAAGAAGAAAAAAAAGGAAGAATAATAGAGATGAAGAAAAAAAAGAAGAAGATGAAGATTGAAAAATGGCGAAGAAGAATGAAGAAAAAGAAGAAGAATAAGTAAAAGAAAACGAATGAAGAAGAAGATGACAAATGAAGAACAATGAAGAAAAGAATGAAAAAGAAGAAAGAAGAACATAGAAGAATGAAGAACAATAATGTAGAAGAAGAATGAGGAACAAAGAACGAAGAATGAAGAATGAAGAAGAAGAAAGAAGAAAAGAATGAGAAAGAAGAACATAGAAGAAGAAGAATGAAGAAGAAGAATGTAGATGAAGCATGAAGAATAAAGAAAAAGAATGAAGAAGAAAAAGAAGAAAATGAAGAAAGTAGTTGAAAGAAGCAGATAGAAAAAGAAAGTAGAAGATGAAATAGATTAAGAATGAAATAGAAAGAAGATGAATAAGAAGAAATTCACCACAAAAAAAAATGTAGAAGTGCGCTGGCGCACTTCTGAAGGGTGCTGGCGCACTTCTGAAAGGTGCTGGCGCACTTCTTCATCTTCTTCTTCTTCTACTTCTTCTTTCATCATGTCCTTTTTTTTCCTTTACTTCTTCGTTCTTCTTCTTCCGTCTTCTTTTTCCTTTTTCTTCTTCTTTCTTCTTCTTCATTCTTCTTCTTCTTTTTTCTTCTCGTTCATCTTCTTATTGGAAAGAAGTGTATGAAGAAATATACAACAAAAAAAAAAGAAAAAAAAAAGGAAGCGTCACACTTCTGAAAGGCGTCGGCGCACTTCTGAAAGGCACCGGCGCACTTTAGAAGTGCGCTAGCGCACTTCTTCATCTTCTTTACTCTTCTTTTACTTCTTCTTACGTCAAGTCTTTTTTTTTTCCTTTTCTTCTTCGTTCTTCTTCTTCCGTCTTCTTGTTCATTCTTCTTCTGTTTTCCACCTTTTACGTTACGATCATCTCATGTGTTAGCAACCAAGGTTTATTCTTCGGATAATCTGAGTTGAAGACCCAACTCCTTCTTCTTAGGTTTATGCTACTCTCTTCCTCAATCGCATTTGGATCCCTCGGTTTCTAGAAGATGCGGTTGAGCTTGAGTGTAGTGTTTGAAACTCAGTTTGTCAAAATAATACCATATGATGGTAACTGCGTGAGATGATCATGAACCATATTGTCATAAAATGGTGCAAAATGTGCTGATGCTCTTTGAATGAAAAAGAAGAAGAAGAATGAATGAATCAGACTGAGGAAAAAGAAGATGAGGAAGTGAGGAGGAAATAAAAAGAATGAAAATGAAGAAGAAGAAGAATGAGAAAGAAAGAGGAAGAGAAAGAAGAAAAATAACGAAGAAAAGAGATGAAGAAGAAAAAGAAAAAGGGAAGAATAAGAAGAAGAATGAAAATGAAGAACAAAGAAGAAGAAGAATGAAGAAGAAGAATGCAGAAGAAGCATGAAGAACAAAGAAAAAGAATGAAGAAGAAAAAGAGGAAGATGAAGAATGTAGTTGAAAGAAGAAGAAAGAAGAAGAAGAAGAAGAAGAAGAAGAAAAATGAAAAAGAAAGAAGTATATGAAGAAATTTACCACAAAAAAAAAAAAAAAAAAAAAAAAAAAAGGAAGTGCGCTGGCGCACTTTTGAATGGTTCTGGCGCACTTCAGAAGTGCGCTGGCGCACTTCAGAAGTGCGCTGGCGCACTTCTTAAAGGCGTTGGCGCACTTTATAAGTGCGCTGGCGCACTTCATCTTCTTTACTCTTCTTCTACTTCTTCTTTCGTCAAGTCCTTTTTTTTCTTTTCTTCTTCGTTCTTCTTCTTCCGTCTTCTTGTTCATTCTTCTTCTGTTTTCCACCTTTTACGTTACGATCATCTCATGTGTTAGCAACCAAGGTTTAATCTTCGGACAATCTGAGTTGAAAACCCAACTCCTTTTTCTTAGGTTTATGCTACTCTCTTCCTCAATCACATTTGGATCCCTCGGTTTCTAAAAGATGCGATTGAGCTTGCGTATAGTGTTTGAAACTCAGTTTGTCAGTATAATACCATAAGATGGTAACTGCGTGAGATGATCGTGAACCATATTGTCATAAAATAGTGCAAAATGTGCTGATTCTCTTTGAATGAAAAAGAAGAAGAATAATGACTGAATCAGACTGAGGAAAAAGAAGATGAGGAAGTGAGGAGGAAAGAAAAAGAATGAAAATGAAGAAGAAGAAGAATGAGAAAGAAAGAGGAAGAGAAAGAAGAAAAATAACGAAGAAAAGAGATGAAGAAGAAAAAGAAAAAGGAAGAATAAGAAGAAGAATGAAAATGAAGAACAAAGAAGAAGAATGAAGAAGAAGAATGCAGAAGAAGCAAGAAGAACAAAGAAAAAGAATGAAGAGATTATGCCCTCCTTCTCTTTTGTAAAAGCTGCCCTTCTTCGACAATGGAAGCTACAGGGAAATGTAGAGATTATGCAGCTTCTCCATGGAGGATATGCATTTCGTTTTTTAGACCTTGTTCACAGAGACTCCATATTAGATGGAAACGTTTTCTTCATAGGGGGACTGCCCATGTTCATACGGCAATGGGATAGAAGCCTCCATACTGTAGGGATTCTTGGACTGCGAAAGGTTCCCCTCTGGGTGACTCTTCCAGGGCTGCCATTGCACCTATGGGGGGAGGAGTCCCTTAGCGCAATATGCTCTGTTTTGGGAAATCCCCTTTACTCTGACCGCACCACGGCCTTGAAGAATCGCCTAATGTTTGCAAGGGTTTGTGTTGAGTTCTCTGGAGATTCACCCCTTCTGGACCCCATTTCCATCGAAGATGAAGTTGGAATGATTTATGAGCAGCATGTTAACTATGAATGGAAGCCTCCTCATTGCATCTCATGTGGGGTTTTTGGGCATGCTGATTGTGCAGTTCAGGCAAGGGAGGCCGAAAACAAAACCACTCCTCCTAGTTTACAAAAAATGCAAGTAGAAGACATCTCGGAGACCACTGAATGCCGACAGGATTGTATAAGCCCTGATGTAACTGGAATGGAGAAAGACAAGGAAAAATCTTGCTCAGGGGAGGAGAACGGCATGGAGAATGGCTGGAAGGTGGTGCGGGCGAGGAAGAAGAAACCCAGCGGGTTTGGTGCTCCGAACTAGATCCAGACCCGCCAAAAGCCCCATGGAGTCAAAGATGCAGCAGAAAGTTCTGCTGCCTTGCTTGTGTCGAAGCCCCATTGGACAGCAGTTGTACCGGATACTGATGACCAGGTACTCCAGCCTGAACATTCCCCTTTAAAGACTGTTTTTTCAAATTCTAAGGCCTGTACCAAGGCTGCAACTTGTCTCCCTACTTCTTTAGAACAAATGGAAATGGCAAGGGGCAGAAAGGGTCTTCACTCTTGCCTGGTGGACCCAATAATCCATAAAACCCAAAAATCAACTGGTCACCCTCTTTCTGGTTCGTCGGCTGGGCATACTCCCTTCCCAAGCCGGCTATCTATTATGGCAAGAGACATGCGGCTTGGGAAAGTGGGGCGGGGGGCTTCCAATTTGACAAAGGGGCCTAATCTGGTAGATGGGCCGAAAAATGGGCCGATTTTTGATTCCCAGAAAACATACTCTCTAAATACGGGAATTAGACCTTGCATAAGAACCAAGTCTATTTGGACAGATCCGGCTCCAGTGGACAAGGCCCAACCCAGTGATATTTGTGAGACTTATGAAGTAGGTATTGGGCGGGCTCTAGACTGGCCTAAAACATATGGTTTGGAATATGGAAATACCACTACTCAAATGCCAGATCCTTTGGAGAATAAATGCCTTCACAGCGGACACTATGGGGTAGATACGGAGCAAAAGAAAGGCCCCCCAAATCTGGAAAATGAGCTACAAGGAAATGAGGAGGGCGCTGGATTGGGGACTGGCCGAGGGGAGGAGTTCAAAGAAGACCTTGGGCTTGCTAGGGCCAAACTCTTCTCTCGGTGATTTATGGATATCATATATTGGAACGTGAGAGGGTTGAATAACCCTGCAAAAAAGAGAGTTTTGAAGGGTCCTTTGAAAAAATATAAAGTGGGCATTTGCTGTTTATCTGAACCGAAAATGGTTCATTCTTCTGTTGAAGCCAGTTTGAATTTTATCAGAAGAGGATGGGAAAATCTGTCCTTCAATAATGGTGCGGAGCCTCCTCGAATTATTGTTTGGTGGGACCCTAACACATATGATGTAGAGCTCTTGAAAGCTGAAAATCAGGTGGTGTATTGCAAAGTGACTTGTGTGACTTCGAAAGAGCAATTTTTTCTTTCAGCTATTCATGGTTCTAATGATCCTATTATGAGAACTCATCTGTGGCAGTCGATGGAGCAATTTGCAAATGCAGTCATCCTTCCTTGGCTAGTCATTGGGGATTTTAATGTTGTCCGAAACAATGAAGAAAAGAGGGGAGGAAAGAGTATAAATGTGCAGCATTCTTCAGCTTTTAATGAGTGCATCTTTGACAGCAACCTTTTTGATTTAAAATGGACAGGTCATCATCTTACTTGGTCAAACAACCAAGCTGGGAACAAACGGATATGCTGTAAACTAGACAGAGCCCTGGTTAACTCTGATTGGATTGCTCGATACCAAAACTCCGAAGCTGTCTTTCTAGACTCAAGTATTTCGGATCATACTCCTATATTGGTGAAGATTGAAAGAAAGAAGAATTTTGGGCCAAAACCTTTCAGATTCATAAATGCTTGGATGGAAAGACCTGACTTCCTGGATATTACTGGTAAAGCCTGGGCTATCCCTATCCCCAATCACATATCCCCCCTGTGTGAAGTTGCTGCCAAGCTGAAAAATGTGAAAAAGGCTCTTAGACAGTGGAATAAAGAGCAGTTTGGAGACATTTTTGAGGAAGTCCGGAAAGCTGAGGAGGACCTAGCCCTGACCCAGCAAAATCTTTCTGTGGATTATTCTGATGAGAATCTGGCCTATATAGAAATGTTTGCAAGAAAAAATTTACAAAGGGCCTTATCTCAAGAGGAAAGTTTCCTGAATCAGAAAGCTAGGATAAACTGGCTGAGCTTGGGGGATAAGAACAACAGATTCTTCCATATGAGTGTCAAAAGTCATCAATACAAAAATTCTTTCACCTCTATTCAAAATGAAGAAGGAGTTACTCTGGAGGATCCTAATGCTATCAAAACTGAAGCAGTTCATTTCTTCAAAAACCTGTTTGCTCCGGAACAAGGCCATGAAACTTGTGATTTGAGCTTGGAGGATCTGCAGCTCCAAAGAACTCTTTCCCAAGATAAAAAAGAAGCTCTTCAACAGCCCATTTTGGAGGAGGAAATAAGAAATACTGTCTTCTCTTTTGATGGGAATAAAGCTCCGGGTCCTGATGGTTTCAATGCAAGCTTCTTCAAATTTTGCTGGAACATCGTGGGGAGTGAGGTAACAAGAGCTATCCAATGATTTTCTTGAATCCTTTCATGCCTAGGGATGTTAATAGCACTTTTCTTTGCCTTATTCCGAAGGTGGAATGCCCTAAGTCTTTTGCGGAATTTCGGCCTATAGCTTTGTGTAATGTCCTATATAAGTTTATTGCTAAGATTCTGGCTAACAGACTGCAGAAATGCATAGGCTCCATTGTAGCAGGTAATCAATCAGCTTTTATCAAAGGCATGAACATAGCAGATAACATTCTTATTTGCCATGATGTGGTAAGAGGAATCGATAGAGCTTCTTGCCCTCCCATTGCTGTGATGAAGGTGGACCTCCGCAAAGCGTATGACTCTATAGACAGACAGTATATGATGAGAATCCTGTCAAAAATGGGTTTCCCAAGCATCATGATGAAGTGGATAAGTGCTTGCATTCATACTCCAATGTTCTCCGTTATAGTCAATGGTAGCCCAGCTGGATACTTCAAGGGGGAAAGAGGCATTAGGCAGGGTGACCCGTTGTCCCCTTACCTGTTCACCTTGTGCATGGAGCCCTTATCTATCCTCCTAGATGGTGCAGTCAGATGTGGGAAGATTGATATTCCCCATAGGTGCAAGGCTCTTCCCATATCCCACCTTATGTTTGCTGATGATCTCATGCTGTTCTCGAAAACGAAGTTGGAATCTATCAATGGAACTATGGGCATCCTCAAGACCTTCTCCTTGCTGTCGGGGCTAGAAGTTAACTCAAGAAAATCTTCAATTATCATGGGTGGAATTGATGACAGGACCAAGACCAGGCTTATAACAGCTTCTGGTTTCCAAGTAGGGTATCTTCCTATCTCATATTTGGGAGTGCCTCTTGTGCAAGCCAGTATTATGGCTAGAGATTGTGATCCCATTATCCGAAAAATCAGAGACAAGATTGAGGGTTGGAAGTGCAGATTTCTTACTCATGCTGGCCGGCTCCAACTTATTTCCTCTGTGCTCCAGAGTAGCTATATCTACTGGGCTGGTTTGTTTGGAATTCCTAGGAAGACATGTATTTAGGACCAGATATGGACATTACGAATTTTTGGTCACGTCTTTTGGATTGACGAACGCACCAGCAACCTTTATGGACCTTATGAATCAGGTATTCCATGATATGTTGGATACGTCGGTTATTGTATTCATCGATGATATATTGGTCTACTCCAAGGACAAGGAAATTCATATAAAAAATCTAAACGCCGCTCTGCAGCGATTAAGAAAGGAGAAGCTCTACGCCAAATTTAAAAAGTGAGAGTTTTGGCTAAAGAAAGTTGCTTTTCGAGGCCATGTTGTATCCGCTGAAGGAATTAAAGTGGACCCTAGCAAGATCGAATCTATTGTGAAGTGGGAAGCACCGAAGAGCATTGCAAAAATTAGAAGTTTCTTAGGTCTAGCTGGGTATTATTGACGATTTGTGGAAAACTATTCCCGAATAGCCGTACCTCTTACCAGTTTGACTAAGGGCAAAAAGTTTGTTTCGACTGATAAATGCGAGAAGAGTTTTCAAACATTGAAGGCTAGATTGATATCAGCTCCAATCTTGACCATTTCGATTCCAGGACAGCCATTTATTTTGTACACTGATGCGTCAGGACTGGGATTAGGATGTGTACTTATGCCAGGCGAACAAGTAATTGCTTATGCCTCAAGACAATTAAAGACACATGAGAAGAACTATCCCACTTATGATTTGGAATTAGCGGCAGTAGTACATGCTGTCAAAATATGGAGACATTACTTGTACGGAGAGAAATTTCAGATTAAATTAGATCATAAGAGTCTTACTTACCTCTTTAATCAGAAGGAGTTGAAAATGAGACAAAGAAGATGGCTGGAACTATTGAAAGACTATGATTGTGATATCCAGTATCATCCGAGAAAAGCTAATGTGGTTGCTGACGCACTGAGTAGAAAGGCAATGATGAAATCTCAAGAGGAGGTTAGCACGACTGCTGCACTATGTACTACCGAAAAAGTATTCAATTACGGTAATAAACAGTTTGTGATAGATGCACCGGGTGAATCAACCAACCAAGGGTTTATCCATCGGTTTGCAAATATGTTTGCCACATTGAAGATTGTACCCGATATACATGATGAAGTGAAAACAACGATTAAATCAGACCCTTATCTAAGAACAGTACAAAAAGACATCGAAAAAGGTAAGACTACTCCTGAGTTCACCTTAGATGATGAAAGGGTACTGAAGTACAAAGGAAGAATATGTGTACCTGAAACAGAAAATTTGGACATTAGACACCGACTAATGAAGGTAGCCGATACCACCGCCTATTCGATACACCTTGGATGTAAAAAAATGTATCATGACCTAAAGAAATTATATTGGTGGAGAGGAATTAAAGCAGATATAGCCAAGTTCATGTCTTAATGCCTAAATTGTCAGAAGGTGAAAGCTGAACGAGAAAGACCAGTAGGACTGTTACAGCCATTACCAGAACCAGCATGGAAATGGGACTGCATCACTATGGACTTCGTCACAGGGTTACCATTGACTCCACGAGTAGTTGACGCTGTTTGGGTGATTGTAGACCGACTGATGAAAATGGCTTGATTTATAGCTATACGACCTCAGTATACACTGGAGAGGTTAGCTAAGCTGTATGTGGATAACATTGTCAGATTACACGATGTACCTGAAAGCATTGTGTCTGACAGAGATCTACGTTTTACTTCAAAGTTTTGGGATGGATTGCAGAAGGCTATGGGTACAACATTGAAGTTCAGTACTACATTCCATCCTCAGACAGATGGACAATCGGAGCACACCATTCAGATTCTAAAAGACATGCTCCGAGCTTGTGTAATTGATTTTAAAGGATCATGGGATGAAAAGTTACCACTGATTGAATTCGCTTACAACAATAGCTATCGGGATACTATACAGAGGTCACCCTATGAAGCACTGTATGGCAGGAAGTGTCGAACTCCTTTGTTTTGGAATGAAGTTGGAGAACGTAGTATTGTTGGACCCAAATTTGTTGAAGAGACATGTCGAGTAGTCGACATTATCAAGGAAAGAGTAAGAACGGCTCAGAATCGTCAGAAGCAACATGCAGATATGAGACGCCGAGACCTTGAATTCACCTTAGGTGATAAGGTATTCCTCAAAGTATCACTTATGTGAGGTTTGAAATGGTTTGGACAGAAACGGAAACTAAGTCCGAGATATGTCGAACCATATGAGATTCTAGCTAAACGTGGAAAAGTGGCTTACCAGTTAGCACTACCACCATCTATGTCAAGTGAGCATGATGTATTTCAAATCTCCTTATTGAAGATGTATGTCAGAGATCCAACGCACGTATTGACAGTAGATCTACCTGATTTGACTGAGGATTTGACATTTGAAGTAGCACCAACTGAAATCACCAGTCGAAAGGTTCAACGACTATGCAACCATGACATTTATTATGTTAAGGTTACCTGGAGAAGCAAAGATATAGAAGAAATCACATGGGAAGAAGAGAATGCTATGCGAAAGCAATACCCTCATCTATTCGACTTGGAAGGTATGTATAATTTCGAGGATAAAATTTTTATAAGTTGGGGGGAGTTGTAAGACCTGTATTGAACTAGCCGGTCTTACCACCTTGTCCCAGGTCTACCTATCATGGTTGAGACAAATGGACCAAGTGCGTGAAGGAAATAGCGAAACCAGGTACTAAACTGACCCAAAAATAGTAAATTGGAGGGTAGGGTCGCATACCTAGATAGGCAGGGTCGACCCCCCTCACTAAGAAGTCAGACCCCTGATATTTTACCTGGGGGTCAGACAACTTAGAAATGAGGGTCGACGGGATCTCCGACCCCCTCATTGACCCCCTGTTTGTCGACAAAAACAGCAAATAGAAAACTTTCCAAATTTCAATGGGATTCCTTCCTAATCTCAATGGGACTTATTTTGGGAGATTCTACTCTATAAATAGGATGTTCCTAAGCCTCTTTCACTCTTTTTGAAACTTTAATTGAAAGTGAGAGAAAGAGAAGAGAAGAAGAAGAGAAGGAAAGTTGGAGAAGAAGACCTAAGTGAAGAATTCAGAGAAATCTCTGAATCTAAGCAAACCTAAGGTATGGGCACATTTCCATTGATGATCTAAGACCTTAGAATAGTTCATGAAGAGGGTATGGTCTAGGAGAAACCCAAATCATACATCCATGGGAGGATTTCAATAAAATCCATGGAGAAATCATGGTAGGCAAAGTAGGGAATAAACCTAGAGTTCTAAGCCATAGAACAAGCTTAGGATGGATTGTGAAAGTATGCCATATGACCCAAACATGAAAGAATGGACTGTAGAATGATATTCTTGACTCAACCCATGGGGGGTCGCACGTGGGGTCGATTGGGAATCGACCCTACCAGACCACAGGATCGACCCCCAGTATTCGGGAAGTCCAGGAAAGGGGTGGTCACACCCAGGGTCGATGGAACATCCGACCCTGATGTCGACCCTACCCTAGGGGTCACAGTAAACTGCTACCCTACCTGCGACCCACCCTGTGCCCGTGCTTAAAAACAAGCCTAAAATTTCTGGAATGACTTCAAACTAAAATCTATAGACTTGTTAGGTTTTTCTATTGATATAAAAGTGATTCTTAAAGCTTGAAAGAGGATCTACACTCAAGCAAAGGTGAGGGAACAAGACCTAAACTAATTGGCTAATAATAAACTATTTTTAGTTTCTTGAGTCCAATGCCATGACTGATTCTATGCGTGTATGCTTGTAATGTGCATTCAACATGTCATCCAATATTCCTGCTATTAATGTTCATGCATATTTAATTCTATTTTGTTTATAACATGATGATGATGATGATGATGCTAGGAATAGACATGTGAATGTTTGTGTGTGGTTGCTGTACTTGATGCGAGTGGGGCATGAGGGGAGGTGTTATGTAGTGTTTGATCCGGGCACTTTAGCTCTATCTCTAACTCAAGTCTTGTCCATTGATATCGTCGTATCACCATTACCTTAGCAGAACTATTACATCGTAGGGCGTTAGGGGAGGTGGTCTCGGATCCTGTTGTCTTCGACTCTGCCGGGGGGCCTTAGCTCTATCTCTATGTACGTATTGAGGGATGCTGGGGTGAGGCCTTGGATACACTGTTAGACATTAGAATTGGTTAGTTGCGAGCCCATTTTGTAAGCCCTCGCCAGCAGGGGCTTACATGTTGGTATGGATAGGGCATCAGGGGAAGTGTTATGCGGTGTTTGATCCGGGCACTTTAGCTCTATCTCTATTCCATTTGGGGTGGATGTGGACGACAATGGTGTTTGATCCGTTGGGTGGGTTTACACACCCTGTGTATAGAGGTGAGGCAGCCACCGAACCTTTCTATAGCACATTGCAAACTTATGTACCAGACCACAGATATGAATTGAATGCATGCATATGTTTGTTGCATTGTTTTGTTTGCTCACTGAGCCGTGATGTTTGCTTACCCCTTTCGACGTCGAATATTTTTAGTTGATGATGCAGGTACCACTGTGGAAGATTATATGAATGCTTCTGTGTACGGGCACGTCGCTGCGATGGAGGCTGAAGACTTAGTGGAAACGCATGACTCTTCATGCGAGTGCAACACATGCGTTTTTTTATTAGATTTTTATTTGAGTTACTAAGGAAATGTAATTGATATTTTATTTACTTATGTCTCGGTTGATATAACATAATTTGATATTTTATTATTGATTATCACAGTTAGATTCCTCAGTTCATTTAATATTAAGACTTTTGTTATTGTGTATTTATTCTGATTATGGTTGTGGATGTGTATGGTTTAATTTCAACGGACACAGCCTATTAGAGATCCTGGTTGAATCATTGGTTTATTAGCGGTTCATCACACCATTCTAAATAGTGCGAAATTAGGGTGTGACAGGGTCTCTATTGGACACAATGCTTTCAAGTACACCATGTAATCTGACAATATTATCCATATATAGCTTAGCTAACCTCTCTTGGGTATACTGAGGTCGTATAGCTATGAAATGAGTTATCTTAATCAAAAAATCTATAATCACCCAGACCGCGTCAACTACTCGGGGAGTCAATGGTAACTCGATGACGAAGTCCATAGTGATGCAGTCCCATTTCCTTGTCGGTTCTGGCAGTGGCTACAAAAATCCTACAGGTCTTTACCTTTTAGCCTTTACTTGTTGACAATTCAGGCATTGAGACACAAATTTTGCTACATCCGCTTTCATTCCTCTCCACCAATAGAGTTTCTTTAAATCATGGTACATCTTCGTCCTTTCAGGGCGTACCGAATACACAGTGGTGTGGGCTTCCTTCATAAGTCTTTGTCTAATATCCAAGTCTTCACTTTCAGGAACACTTATTCTCCCTTTATATCTTAGCACCATTTCAAGGTCCAAGGTGAAGTCAGGAGTAGTCCTACATTTTTTATGGTATTCTTGCAGTGTTCTCAGATAAGGGTCTGATTTAGTAGCTGCTTTCACTTTATCTAATAGATCAGGTACAATCTTCAATGTAGCAAACATGTTTGAGAATAGATGAATAAACCCTTGGTCAGTTGATTCATTCGGAATACCAATCATGAATTGTTCGTTATCGTAATTAAATACTCTTCCTGTGACACACTACAGCATTTGCACTAACTTCTTCTTGGGATTCTCTCATAGCTTTCCTACTTAGTGCGTCAGCAACTACATTAGCTTTTCCTGGATGATACTAGATATCACAATCATAATCCTTCAGTAATTCCAGCCATCATCTCTGTCTCATGTTCAACTCCTTCTGATTAAAAAGATGAGTGAGACTCTTATGATCTGATCTAATCTTAAATTTCTCTCCATACAAATAATGTCTCTATATCTTGATAGCATGTACCACCGCTGCTAATTCCAAGACATGAGTGGGATAGTTCTTCTCAAGTGTCTTTATTTGTCTTGAGGCATACGCAATTACTTGTTCTCCTTGTATAAGTACCCATCCCAAACCTAACCCAGACACATTGGTGTATAAGGTAAATGATTGTCCTAGAATCGAAATAGTCAAGATGGGAGCTGATATCAATCTAGCCTTCAATGTTTAGAAATACTCTTCACATTTGTCGATCCAAACAAATTGTTCTCCTTTCTTTGTCAAACTGGTGAGAGGTACGATGATTTTAGAGTAAGCTTCCACGAATCGTCGACAGTACCCAGCTAAACCTAAGAAACTTCTGATTTCGGTAACATTCTTAGGTGCTTCCCATTTCACAATGGCTTTAATCTTACTAGGATCCACATTAATTCCTTCAGCGGACACAACATGGCCTAAGAAAGTGACTTCATTTAGCCATAATTCACACTTAGTAAATTTTGCATAAAGCTTCTCTTTTCTTAGTAGCTGCAAAGCGGCTTTTAGATTTGTAATATGAGTTTCTTTGTCCTTGGAGTAGACTAGTATGTCATCAATAAATACAATAACTGACGTATCCAATATATCATGGAATACTCGATTCATGAGTTCTATAAAAGTTGTGGGTGCATTAGTCAATCCAAATGACATGACTAAAAATTCATAATGTCCATATCTAGTTCTGAATGCTGTCTTCAGAATATCGCCTTCCTTAATCTTCAATTGATGGTATCCTGACCGAAGAACAATTTTAGAGAACACTTTGGCACCTTGCAACTGATCAAACAAGTCATCGATCCGAGGCAACGGGTATCAATTCTTGATTGTAAGCTTATTCAATTCTCGATAGTCCATACACAGTCGAACGCTACCTTCCTTCTTTTTCACGAACAATACTTGTGCACCCCATGGTGATATGATGGGTCTGATATAACCCTTGTCCAGTAATTCTTGTAACTGTACCTTCAGTTCTTTCAGTTCAGTAGGAGCCATTCGATAGGGTGCTTTCGATACTGGTGCGGCTCCGGGTATAAGATCTATAACGAACTCTGTCGTTCGGTCGGGTAGTAGTCCTGGTAGTTCCTCAGAAAATACATCCAGAAATTCATGCACAATTTCAATATCCTCCATTCATGGTGCTTCCTTGGTAAGGTCGACCACAGATACTAGATACCCAATTCCTCCTTTCTCGAGGCATTTTTTAGCCTTTAATGCAGAGAGAATGAGTTTTCATTTACATGAAAGTTTAGTTCCCACAAAACTAAACTCTGCTCTTTCCTTGTCTTTAAATGTCAGTTTCTTTTTCATACATAATAAGTTTGCGAAGTGCCGAGCTAACCAATCCATTCCCAAGCTAACATTAAAGTCTATCATCTTGAGTTGGATTAAGGTTGCCTTCAAAATCTTCTCGCTGATATAAACTGGACATGGTCCATAACCTTTGTCTAGTTCCACTTCTAATCCCATTGGAGATCATACAAGTAGTTTGCAGTCTAAATGTATGAGGGTAGATTTAACTTCTTTCCAAAAGACACAGATATAAAAGAGTGAGTAGCCCCATAGTCAAAGAGTACTCTGGCAGGTAAGCCATTAATAGGTACGATACCTGTGATTTGATTTAATTTAGTCTACATGCTTACACAAGGTAATACAAAATGAATAGTTCAGGTCATACCTGTGACCACATCAATTGATGCAGCAGCATCCTCAGAAGTAACTGCATAAACTTTTCTTTGCTGTAACTGCTTCCTTGGCTTGGGACACTCTCTTGAATAATGTCTTACTTGATCACAGTTGAAGCATTTAACTCCATCACTACTTTGCTTTTGTAGAGGTGGGGCTGTTGGGGTAGTCTTGGCTACAACATTGAAACCTTGAGTACGGAAGGGTTTAAATGTCTTGGTGTTCCCTCCGTTATATGTATTTCCATTAGGCCTTTTAATGCCCCTGTTCTGAGAAAAATAACTTTTTCTCTGGCTCGATTCCAGTTTTCGAGCAATCTATACAGCTTCATTATAAATATTCTTTTTTAGTCCCAATACATGCTCACGAATGCTTCCCCTAAGTCCCATGACGAAGGGTTTTGGTATTTTCCTCTTGCATGCTAGAGGGAGCAAAGAAAAATAGTTCTTCATAATGCTATTGATATGCGTCTACAGTCATCTATCCCTGATATAGACTCAGAAACTCCTTTTCCATTTGATCTCTAAAACTACTTGGAAAATACTTCTCAAAGAAAGCTCCTTTATAAATAACCCATGTCAGTTGGGCGTGCTTTGTTAACAGATAACTTCTAGTTGATTTCCACCAGTGGTGTGAATATAAATGTGGCACATAATACCTTCTCTTCTTCATTTATAGTCATCAACATAAAGTTTCTTTCCATTTTGCCGATCCAGTGAGCTGGCCACAATGGATCTGATGGTTTGCCTGTGAATTCCTTCTGCTTCAACTCTAGCAAATGCTCGATCAGTCTGGAGTGATCAAGCTGATATTGAGTATATGCCCCATACATAGGCGGCTAATACTGGTAGTTACCTTGGTTGTACCCACCTTGCGGTGCTTCAGGATTTGGTACTTGGCCTTGTACTGCTGGTGTTTGAGGTGCTTGGGGTACAGTTGCTACCACCAGGTGCAGTACTAGCTTGTCCTGCAGGTAGAGATGTTGTGTTTGCAACTGGGAAAGCAATTCCCATAGCAGCATGCATGTTGGCTTACATTTGCAGTATATGCTGCATTTGCTGTGCCAAATTCATCACCGCAGTAGCCAAATCCGTAGGTGGTGCTGGTAAGTTGGTTGGCTTGGCTTGGGTTTGCACATTCTGAGGCGCAACATGTTGAGTTCTAATATTTCCTTCTTGTCCTTGCTGACCTTTATTGTCATTGGTCTCCATAGGTGGTGGAGATGGGTTGACATTCTGTCTCCTTCAACTTACTCTATGGCCAGCCATTTCCTGTTTTTGGTGATGGTAGTGTCTAAAAATCAAGGAAACATATGAGGTAAGCATAATATACGATGATCTCATGTTAATTTCCAAATAAACAAGGCAAAGTTTCAATTTTAAAGTCATTTAGTCAAAATAGGGCATTTTCATCGTGGGGTCGATCATGGGGTCACAGTATATTCGACCACACAAACCCTGTCAGCTCACCAAGAGCCTGTGGTCGATCGTGGGGTCGCATTTTTGGTCGAATTCTGCGATCACATGACACCAAATCAGGTTTTTAAATTCTGATTTTGAGCCATTTTCTTATTTTCATTTTTGTCTTCTACTATTCGCAACTTAACTCACCACCACTGAGTTGCTACAGTGTCAACCATATGAATTTGGTGATTCTTTCATTGATCTATGACCTACATTCCGTTCCTCCAGGTATGTTCTCTACTCTTTCTCCTTTTTAAGCTTTCATACCTAGGTTTTGCTCCATTTATAGGGTTTTCTTCAAATTAATATTTTTTTGACCATAAAAATTTGATTTTTATTTGGGGTTATTGCTATTGGCCACCCAATGGATGAAAGCCCTCAAAAAAATTTAAGTTTCATCGGTTAGTTCAATTGAAACTTGAAAATTCCAATTTTTGACCTAAATTTTGGGGTTTTTCACCAATTGACATAATTTCTTCAATTCGACCTACCTAGTTTAAATTTCTGATTGGATGAGCCTTGTAGGATGGTTTGGGCCTATGTAAGTCCTCCTGCCCAAATGTTTCGGTGAAAAGTGAGGCTTTTGGCAAATCACAACGTCATAATGCCAAAATTTTAAATTTTTACTATATTTGATATGTTGCTTGTTGGTCTATGCCCTTGCAAACAATATGGCTCACACTAAAGTCCCTAGAGTTCATGATCCCCGTCGCTTCAGGTCCATTGAAATAGAGGCACAGTATCCCTAGTACGAGCTCAAGAAGGTGGAAGGGGGTCATTGTGTCAACTTGGCCAGCCTAGCCCTATTTGATGTGGAGGGAGCTTTTGGTGATATGGGTTGGCTCCCTATGATTCTGTATGAGGGTTGCACCTGTCCTGAGTTGGTGAAACAGTTTTACTGTAATTTACAGGTGGAGGATGACCCAGGGATATAAATAGGGGCAAAGAGCTCAGGATCACCAGTTTAGTTAAAGGGGTAGAGGTCTCATTTAACTGCTAGGAGTTGGCTGATATCCTGGGTATCTCAAATGACGGTCCCTTGGTATATTGTGCACCCAAGGAACCCCAGTTCCTATTAGTGCGAATGTGCGCAAAAATAGATAACCAGATTCTTCAGGATGATCGCTAGCAAATGAAGACAATTAACCTATATCTAGAGCCCCGAGTGTATTGCAAGATCATTCAACACCCCCAGAGTGGATACTATGAGAAGGTTTCACAGTTGACCCAGTACCTTCTGTACTGCATCTGCACTAGGCAGCCTATCTGCCTTTCTCATATAATTATCAGGACCATGCACCGTGCCACGACGCCTGGTCTGGTGGGTAATCTAACCTATGTGCGTTTGATCACCACTCTACTCACTCACCTGCAGGTAGACTTGGTCGATGAGAGGATTCACTAGGATACTTTTTCGACTGATCTTGACTGGGAGGCCATCTGCAGGATGGGGATGCGAGATGTGCAGGTCAATGATGAGGAGAGAAACGCTATGAGATGTCCTCTCACTCGGATAGTGGCAGTAGATGCAGAGGCAGTAACAATAGTAGTAGAGGTAGGAGCAAAGGCACACGAGAGTGATGATGAGGAGGATGATGATCGGATGTACATGGATCCATCACCATAACATTCCACTGGAGCTGGTCCTTCTCGGGCTCCTTCTCACTCAGCTGGTCTTTCGTGCCCACCACCAGATGACATGATGGGGTTGCTACATGAGATTTGATAGGCTCAGTGTACTATATATCAGAGGGTAGCAGATTTGGCGGCTAGTCTCCAAGTGACCTAGACTTAGGTAGCCTAGCTTGCCAGAGTATATGCTGAGGACTATGACCGAGATCATGAGGCACCTCCTCCTCCAGCACCCCCAGCTTCATGATGTCATATATTTCGTTTTCCTTTTTATATTACAAAGTTTCTGTCTGGGTTGTGGACCGTACTCTGATTCGGATATATCTTTTCTATAAATAACATTGATTTTTCATTTACATATGTGCATTATTCTCTTTCTTAGTTTATGTCTCATACAACACAGGTGTTTATGGTGTGTTTTTATTATAGCTTTTAATTTATCCTAACTCAGTTCATGATCCTTGTGGTAGTATTTTGGTTTAATAGAGCAGAGCCTGAGAGCTCTGATACCAAGTTTTCACACCTCAATTCTGAACCAACCAAAATGGTGATGAATCATCCATAGACCAACAGTTCAACCAGGATCTTGTATAGGCCGTGTCCATTCGATTAAATCATATACATCCCACAAGCAAATTCAGAGTAAATAAACGATAGCAGAAGTCTTTAATACTAATGAACTGAGTATCTGACAATGATAGCATAATTAAGTATCCAATTATCTCCAATATACCTCTAAGACATAAAATAAATTAAAATAATCAATTACATGTTCCAATAACTAAACAAATAAGCTAAGAAAAAACACATGAGTTGCACTCGCACGACGAATCATACGCATCTTCTTCAGCTTCTAAGTCCATCACAACAACATGTACATATGTCGGCGCATTCAACAGTAGGACCTGCATCAAGAACTAAAAATATTCGACGTCGAAAAGGAGAGCACACATCACGGCTCAGTGAGCAAACAAAACAATGCAACAAACATATGCATGCATTCAATACATATCTTTGGTCTGGTTTATAAGTTTACAATGTGCTATAGAAAGGTTTGGTGGCCGCCGCACTTCTATACACGAGTATGTGAATCCGTCCAATGGATCAAACACCATTGCCTTCCCACATGCACCCACCATGGAATAGAGATAGAGCTAAAGTGTTCAGATCAAACACTACCAATACTTCCCCTGATGCCCTACCAATACCAATACCTAAGCCCCTATTAATGAGGGCTTGCAAACTGGGCTTGCAACTAACCAATCCTAATGCCAAATAGTGTATCCAAGGCCTTACCCCAGCATCCCTCAATACGTCCATAGAGATAGAGCTAAGGCCTCCCGACAGAGTCAGAGATCACATGGTCCGAGACCACCTCCCCTGATGCCCTATGACGTAATAGTTATGCTAAGGTAATGGCGATACGACGATGCTAGTGGACAAGACTTGAGTAGAGATAGAGCTAGAGTCTGGTGATGAGGTCGAACACCACCATGCTACGTCCTCCCCCTGATGCTCCACTCACATCCAACACACCAACCACACACATACATTCACATGCCTATTCCTTGCATCATCATCATCATCATCATGTTATAAATAAACATAATTAAATATGCATGAACAGTAATAGCAGGAATATTGGATGGCATGTGAGATGTACATTACAAGCATACAAGCATAGAATCAATCATGGCATCGGACTCAATAAAGTAAACAATTTATTATTATCCATTTAGTTTAGGTCTTGATCCCTCACCTTTGATCATTGGTTGTTCCTCTTCTAAGCTTTGTAATTCACTTTTCTGACCACTTAGAAACCTAATAAATTTATGGATTCTAAGTTAGAGTTTATATTCATTAATTACTGTGTTTAAATGTCCCATCTGAATCAATCTGACCTCTAGAAACTAGTGGTCACAGGTGTGGCTGCACCTGTGGTCTCACTTTTTGCGACCACAGGGTGTGTGGTCGATAGTTGTGGTCACATATCTTGCGACCACACACATGCGACCACACCCTCCCTGGAAACTTTCCAAGGGCATGTGGTTGATACATGTGCCTCATGTGGTCGACCATAGCTGCGACCACACGAGTGTTTGGCTGACTTTTATTTTCAGTCTAATCCCTTCATGATTTGATTCCTTGAACTATCACTAGGTCCTTCATATGATTGATCTATGGCCTTAAGTTCGTATTTTTCATAATTATCTACTCCAACCTACTCTTAATGGATTTCCTTTGAGTTTCCGTCTACGGGTTTCATGGTTGAGATCCTACTTTGAATCAATACTTCCTCCATGATCTATTCAAAGCATTCAACTAATGTAGGAGATGTTTTCATACCTTAAACTTGCTGAAGAATCAGAGCTCTCTCTGAAATTCCTTCTCTTAGTCTTCCTCTTCAATTCTCCTTCTCTTCCTCCTCTTTTCTTTCTCTCTTTTTAGTTTGAGTTCTAAAAGAATAAAAGAGGCTAAGGGACATCCTATATATAGAGAAAAACCCTCCATATAGAGTCCTACTTTGATTAGGAAAGAACCCTCCTTCAGATTAGGAAGGTTTCCTAATTTCAGAGTCAATTATACCATTGTGTGGTCGCACGTGGGGTCGTAGGATCCATCGACCACAAATCCTAAATCTGCAACCACACGTCCCAGACTCCTATGGTTTCATTATTTTGAGGTGTGTTCGACCACACCTGTTTTGGTATGTAACCACACATCTCAATTAGATGATTTATGGTTCGAATTACATACCTAGCCTTGTGGTTTCTTTACGCACTTGGTCCGCTTGGTCCGACCATGATAAGAAGACTTAATACAAGGAGGTAAGACAGGGTTAGTATGATACGGGTCTTACATAATCCTTTAGGAGTTCCAACCACCTTTTCTGTCTCGTGTTCATCTCTTTTTGGGTGAAGAGATAGGTAAAACTCTTAGGATTTGACTTGATCTAAAATTTTTAGCCGTACAGATCATGTCTCTAAGTTTTTATTGCATGAATCACCGCTGCTAGCTCCAAGTTATGAGTCGGGTAATTCTTTTCATGTTCTTTCAGTTGCCTTGAAGCATAGGGAATCACTTGTTCTCCTTGTATCAGCACACATCCTAGACCCAATCCAGAAGCATCAGAGTATAGGGTAAAAGGTTCTCCTGGTGCCAAAATGATCAAGATGGGAGGTGATATCAACCTTGCTTTTAGAGTCTAAAAATATTATTCACACTTGTCAGTGCAAACAAACTTCTATTCTTTCCTAATTAGCTTGATAAGAAGTACTGCAATCCTAGAGTAGTCCTCCGTGAATTGTTTGTAATAACCAGCTAAACCTAAGAAACTTTTAACTTTCACAATGTTCTTAAGCGCTTCTCACCTTATGATTTCTTTTATCTTACTAAGGTCTACTTTTTTTTTCCTTCTGACGATACTACATGACCTCAAAATTGACCTTGTTTAGCTAGAACGCGTATTTCTTGAACTTGGCATAAAGCTTCTTCCTTCTCAGCCGTTGTAAGGCTGCTTTTACTGGACTTTCTTCATCTTTGGAATAAACCAACATATCTTCTATGAAAACTATGATCAACATATCCACATGTCATAGAACACTCGGTTCATAAGCTCCAAAAAAGATGTAAGGGCATTGGTTAATCCAAACTTCATAACCAGAAACTCATAATGTCTGTACCTGGTTCTGAAAGTCGTCTTTAAATTGTCACTATCTTTAATCTTCAATTGATGATACTCCATCCAAGGTCGATCTTAAGGAACACCTTTGCACCTTGTAGTTAATTAAATAAGTCATTAATCCATAGCAATGGATATCAATTCTTTATGGTGAGCTTGTTCAATTCCTAGTAGCCTATACACATCTAAACACTATCGTCCTTCTTCTTCACGAATAATACTAGCGCTCCCGTGATGAAATACTTGGCCGATTAGAACCTTTGTCTAATGACTCTTGTAGTTGAGTCTTCAGTTCCTTTAACTCTGTAGGAGCTATTCTATATGGTGCTTTTTACACAGGTACCAAACCTGGTAACAAGTTGATAACGAACTCGATCGCACGATCAGGTGGCAACCCAAGTAAGTCTCCTGAAAACATGTCCAGAAATCCTCACACTACTTTAATGTCTACAATTCATGGTGTTTCTGTGGTAACGTTTACGACGGATACCAAATATCCAACTCCTTCCTTTTCAAGGTATCTCTTCACCTTAAGTGCAGAGAGAATAGGCTTTCGCTTCTTAGGCAATACGCTTCCAACAAAACTAAACTATGTGCCATCTTTATTCTTAAATGATAACCTCTTCTATGCACAAAATCACTTGTAGAGTATTGAGACAACTAGCAAATCCCTAAGATGACTTCAAAGTCTATCATCTCAAGTCGAACTAGGTTTGCATCCAAATCCCGTCCATCAATACAATCCGGACATTGTTCATAAAACTCATCTAATACAACATCTAGTCGAAAAGGTCTTGAACTAGCAAAATCTGGTATAAAGGTCTTAATAGCACGTCTAACCCCCTTTTACCTCTTAATTTTTCAAAGATTATCGCCAATAATCACATATTGCATTCATTAACTTACATCTCTTTTATCACTGTTGTTCTACCTTAATCTCTCTTTTATATATCCCGAAAAGCATCTTTTGATTGTTTACTCACTACATACCCAATATGTCACCTATAAACATTAGGATATATGCTTATATTTTCATTAATTCTGCCAAACTCTCTTAGTCTTTACTTAACTATCTCATTCGACATTGGACGTAACTCAGTATTACTTGTCCTAATCCGAATACTATCAATGCCATAATTTTTGACTTCATCCTTGTATCCATTCTTAGATAAGATTTTAGAAATCTTTTGTCTTATCAAGATTCATACTATTTTAGCCATCTGTAACTCTGTTTGAGCACCATTTACTATTTACTAGCTGCTCTTTATAGTTCTCACTTCTTGCTCATGCATTCTTTTACAGACCATGACTCATATCCATCTATTTAGCAATCTCAAAATAGATTCTCCATTACTTTATCTAAGGTTTTTTAGTTATAGAATCTAATCTGAATTCAATCATCTTCCCTCCAATAATTCCCTTATTAACTAAGTTTATTTATCAACAGAGGTTGGAAATGTAAGAATCAGAATGTTTATCCATAAGCGATTCATTTCTTTAATTCGAATTCATTTTGATGATGATCATTTATTTTATCTAGTAAATCTAGATTTGAAGGATCAAGAGTAAATCTATGGAAAGCAAACCAAATACGAAATGAATTGGACCCATGGTTGTTGGTTGCAAGGTGGTCTGAATACGAGACAACTCTTAGTTTCATGGTTACAGGTTCTATCGAGTATATAATGCCATTGGTTAAGTCACTACAAGAATAAATCTGAAGAAAATTTTGGTACATCAATAACTCAGGTATAAATCGAAAAGATGTACATTTAAAATGATTAAACCTTTAACTATACCTTCAGTTCATATCTCTATTCATGTTGTCGATCATGAGAGTAGGCTTAGATTGGTATAACTAGGACTAATTCTAAGAAAATAACATCTATAAATTCAATTGACAGGTTAAATCGATAAGGTATCCTGTTAAGGCACGATAATTTAGAATCAGGTATATGCATCCTCTATAATCATAAGGGTAAGTCAACGATGCATCACATCCAATATACACCTGTCTAGCTATATGACCACAATAGATTTGACCCCTTACTCAAAATGCCTGAGGCTTCATCTTCAGAAAACATTTCTCAACCCTTGTCGGATTATTCTACCATGGTTCAGCTATCCCATACATCGATGGCTGATAAGGGTAGCCACCTTGATGTGTTATTTGTTGTGTACCAAGATGCTATACTGGGGTATGTATTATTGGGACTTGCTATAAGGTAAGCACTGCATTAGAGCCAACAGGTGCTGGAGATATAGTCTTGCTACCAACTGGTATGGTACGTGGTCTGACTTGGATATGTTGGTATAGCATTGGAAACTTGGGTAGTGATTCCCATGGTAACTTACATAGTCGGTATCATCTCTTATTGCTCTTGCATTTTACCATTCAGTCTGATAATCATTATTTGGCATCTATTCAGATGGGTTCTCATTATCCGTTCTCAACCCAGATAGTGGTGGGGTCAGGTTGTGACCTCTTCTTAATGCTCAGTAGTAATAGATCAACATGTGGTGGATCTCACTCAAAGTCTCCACATCACCCAAGAGTATGGCTTTATCTTCTTTCATAGTTACTCTTATTTTTTCTATGTGGTCATTGTTCTCCTATCTCTATTGGATTTGGCCTGAGATCTTTTCTTTTCCTTCTGTATGGATTTAGGAATTACTAGCCATTTGCTTTCTTCCTTTATCATATATTAAGTTCCACATCTTGTGAGTACCAACTCAGTATTCTAATTTTTTACTTTACAGATGCTCCCTTTTTGTTAATGTACTATATCCTTTGTATACTCAGGCAACTGTCCGACTTGTAAATCGTACCATATGTCATTTATTTATCAAGATATATTTAGATCTTCTTTTTCTATCTGTGTATGTATATGGTTCCACCATCAATTATGTGTATTATTGTCTTATTTAAGTTCTATCTCAACCAACACAAATGCTTATGGTGTGTTTATATTAAAGCTTTTAAGTTTAACCTAACTCAATACATAGACACAATGTGAATGTACTTTGGTTTGACTGGTGGAGCTTTACAGCTCTGATACCAAGTTATCACACCCCAATTCTGGAGTAACTAGTGGTGTGATAAATCGCTATAAGAATCAATGGTTCAAGCCCGAATATCATAAAACCGTGCCAACAATCCAAACTAAACACTTTCCACATCACAATCAGAGATAATAAAAATAAATAACGGAAGTTTTTATTAATAATGAACGGAGAGTCTACAGTGATAATTAAATATTTAATAAGTTATCTTCAAGAACCAAAACATAAATATAACAAACTATTACCAATCCATAAGTCAAATATTAAAAATAGAACTCGCATGATGAGTCATGCTCATCCTCCATAGCTTGCATGTCCATACCTGTCATGTGTCCATACATTGGTGTGCTGATATTACCTTTCGACAGTAGTATTTGCAACATAAAAAACTAAAAGAATAGCATACATAAGGGTCAGCTCTCCTACACGAGCTCAGTGAGTGAACAAAACAATGCAACAAACATATGCATGCATTCAATTCATATCTTTGGTCTATTTTTAAGTTTGCAACTGTGGCATAGAAAGGATTAGCGGCCACTGCACCTCTATACATGAGTGTGTGAATCAGCCCAATGGATTAAACATCATTATCGTCCCACATGCACTCACCATGAAATAGAGGTAAAGCTAAAATATCTGGATCACACACCGCTAACACTTCCCCTGATGCCCTACCCATACCAATATGTAAGTCCCTATTGACGAAGGCTTGCAAACTGGGCTCGCTACTAACCAATCCTAATTCCATCCAAATGTATCCAAGGTCTTACTCCAGCATCCCTCAATACATCCATAGAGACAGAGGTAACGTCCCCCGACAGAGTCAAAGACTACATGGTCCGATACCACCTCCCCTGATGTCCTATGACGTAATAGTTCCGCTAAAATAATGGCGATACGACGATGTCAGTGGGTATGACTGAGTAGAGATAGAGTTAGATTCTGATGGCCAAGTTGAACCACAGTGCCATGTCTTCCCCCTGAGGCTCCACTCACATCCAACACACTAACTACATACAAAATCACATCCCTATTCCTAGCATCATCATCATATTATAAATAGACATAATTTAATATGCATGAGTAGATATATAACAAGCATTGGATGACATGTCAGATGCGCAAACAATCATACAAGGCATGGCATCATATTCAATAACAGGAAGTAAAATAAAAGGGATAGTTTGTTATTAGCCTTTTAGTTTAGGTCTTGTTTCCTCACTTGTAAACGATGTTTGTTCCTCTTCCAAGCTTTCAAAATTACTTTGAATTAGTTGGAAACCTAAACAATTAATTTATTAAAGTTAGGGATTAATTTCCTTAAGTTACAGTAGTTGAAAACCTTGTTTGGTCTCCCAAAATATGATTTTTGAAATTGTATGGTCAACCCTGTGGGCTTGCTCTATGCGATCACAGCATGCGACCGCACGCTTTGCGATCGACACAAACACATCCTACATGTGACCACACAATGCTACTACACGATGCAACCACAAAATTTCTAAGGAACTTTCTGAATAACTGTGGTTGACTCATTGGTCACTCTATGGTCGACCAGTGCTGCGACCACACGATCTATTTCCAATCAGAATTTTTCCTCTCAGCTCAACAACGCGGTTCACCCTACGATCATTCTATGGCCATTAATTTATGGTTTCTCACAACAACTAGTACCAATCCCACTTTCATGGTTATTCCTAGAGATTTACCTAGATAATCATATGATCAATAATCCCATATTGGTTTAACATCTTTAATAGAGCCCTATTCTATGTGATCTACATTTACAGAGACAAGTTCCATACCTTTAGCTTGCTGTAGAGAACTAAACCTTCTCTGCAAAACTCTTCTCTCAGTGTTCTTCTCCAAATCATCTTCTCCTTCTCTTCCTCAATCTTTCTCTCTTAGGTTTATGGTGTGAGATTGATTCAAAAGAGAAAAATAGATTAGAGGGATGTCCTTTATATAGAGGGAAAAGCTCCATATAGAGTCCTCTTTCAATAAAGAATGAAATCTCCTTTGATTTGGAAAGTTTCCAAGTCACGGAGTTTGATCTGGCAATGTGCGGTCGACTCGTGTGGTCGTAAAATCCATTGACCATACAAATCCAAAATAGTTGACCACACATGTGTGGTTTCAACCTAGTCAACCATATGGTGCAACCATACAAATCAAATTTACTGGTTTAACTGTTTTGATTGGTTTGCTCACCTGGCTTTGTGGTTTCTTCATACGATTGGTCTGTTTGAGTCGATTATGATGGGAAGACCAATCACGACACGAGAATGTAAGGTTAGACTGGGTTCTCGTGGCGTATGGGTCTTATAGGTTGACCTCAATAAAGTCCAAGCAGTGTTGGAATGGAAAACCCAGAAAATAGTTATGGAAGTAAGGAGTTTCTTGGGTCTAGCTGGATATTATCGATGATTCATACAAGACTACTCATGAATCACTGTGCCACTAACCGAACTCACGAAGAAGGGACAAAAATTTGAATGGCCTACAAAGCGAGGGGCAAGCTTTCTGACCTTGAAGTAGAAGCTTGTGAAGGCCCTAGTACTAACTGTACCAAGTGAAAATACCAGGCACACCATGTACATCGATGCATCCAACATAGGACTGTGGTGTGTATTAATGCCACATGACCAAGTTATTGCATACACATCACAACAACTAAAAGAGTATTAGAAGAACTACCCTACTCATGACCTTGAATTGGCAATGGTAGTCTTCACACTGAAGATATGGAGACATTATTTGTTCGGTGCTGCTTTCAAGATCATGTCAGACCACAAGAGTTTGGTCTACCTATTCAATCAAAAGGAGTTGAACATGAGGCAACGACGGTGGTTAGAACTACTGAAGGACTATGAGATAGACATACAGTACCACCCAGGGAAGGCCAATGTAGTAGCCGATGCCTTAAGTAGGAAGGTTGTATACTCAAGAAAAGACGCTTAACAAAGGGAAAAAGATGATGCATATATGGCTGCTCAAGTGGTAATAACTCAACTTCTAACAACACCTAGCAAGTTGACTATGGAATCCTTGCTTGAAGAAATTATCATATCCTCCTCTACCCTTTTTAGCGCATTAAGCATCCAGCCGACCCTGCTAGAAAATATAAAGGAAGCAATGTCGAAGGATTCATATTTGTGAAAGATTATGATGGAATTGGGGAAGTGTAACCTAGTCCCCGACGTCTCTAAGGGCGACGACGGATTACTTTACTTTTGGGGAAGGTTATGCATACCCAAAAGCGAGGAGAACATTAAAGAAACCCACATGATGGATGCTCACACTACTCCATACATTATGCATCCTAGTAGTATGAAGATGTACCAGGATCTGAAGAAAAATTCTCGATAGAGGGGAATGAAGGCCGATGTGGCCTGATATGTTTACAAATGCTTGACCTGCCATTAAGTAAAGGCCGACCGTCAAAGACCAGCAGGGAAATTGTAACCATTGCCTATCCTGGAATGGAAATGGGATCATATAAAAATAGACTTCGTCACAGGTTTGCCCTTAACAGCTTGAGCAGTGGACGCTGTCTGGGTAGTCATTGATCTTTTCATAAAGTCTGCAAGGTTCATTTGTTATACCCCAATTCCAGCTGAACCAGAAATGTGAGTGAACCATCACAGAACCAACGGCTCACACTAGGATCCCAATAAGACCGTGTCCACTCATACAAACCATTGCACATAACCACAATCAGAATCTAATAAAATACAACAGAAGTCTTAAATTAAATGAACTGAGTTCTCTATTGATAATTTAAATAAAAATATCCAATTATTCAAATATCGAAACATAAATAATTATCCTTACATCAATTGTATCTTCAACTGAAAATAAATAAAAATAAATTAAATCAAATCCTAGAGGTACAAGCAGAAAGGGCACTCGCATAAAGCGTTATGCTCGTCCTCTCCTGCTTGCACTTCTAAAGTAGCAACACCTCCATACGCTGGAGCATCCATATAGTCCTCCATAATATAACCTGCAACAACATCTAAAAATAGTGTGTACACAAGGGTGAGCTCACAACTTAGCTCAATAAGACAATCAGACAATGCAACAAACATATACATGAGTAACATTCACATTATGGTCTGGTTTTAAGTTTGCAATGTGCTATAGAAAGGATTAGCGGCCACCGCACCTCTATACACGAGTGTGTGAAGCCACCCAGTGGATCAAACACCACTGTCATCCCACATGCACCCACCATGGAATAGAGATAGAGCTAAAGCATCCGGATTAAACACCGCCAACACTTTTCCTGATGCCCTACCCATACCAACACGTAAGCCCCTATTGGCGTGGGCTTACAAACTGGGCTCGTAACTAAAAATCCTATATGTCATCATAGTAGGCCCTATCCTAGCACAGCTCCCTACAGCATAGAGATAGAGCTAGAGTCTAGTGGCCAGGCCAGAGACCACAGTGCCACTTCCTCCCCCTGATACCCTACCCGCACTAAGCATGCTAAGATAGAATGATACAAAAAGGTGCTAGTGTGAGGAATGATCCCAGACCCCAGGTCCTTCCCATTCTACACACCAACGAAAACAATCACATGCCTAATAGTCACATCCTAGCATAGCAAGTATGCATGAACAATAATAATAACTGAAAGTAACAGATGACATGTGAGTATGCATAAACATCAGTCCATTGAATCATAATTATTAACAATGTTTTACTGTTATTAAATTATTAGGGTTTAGGTCTGATTCCCTTACCTGACACTTGTTTGATAGCTTGCTCTGCGTCACAGAATCCAAAATTGCTATCACAAGGACCTACACGATGTGATGGTTATGTTAGAATAGTTTTTCTTACGGTTTACATTGGTCGAAAAACCAACAAGGTCAAAACACTTCTCACAGAGCAGACCGGTCGCGGGTACCGGTCGCAGGTACAGGGCGCGGTACTGTGGGGAAAGGTGCGACCGGTATAGTCAACCGGTCCCCACAAACTAGTCTCTAGGAGATACCGGTCGCAGTACCAGTCGCATATGGTGCGACCGGTATGGTCGATCGGTATATCTCTAGAAAACCATACACCTGGTTCTCGCCTTCCGTCGGTCACCCCTTATTGATTATAGGGTTTTTCCTACATATTCAAGGTCTGAGCTCTAAGTTAGAGTTGTTTCCAACTCCATTTAAGTCCTAGTTTCGATGATCTTCAACCTAGAACGTGAATCTAGGGTTTACTGACTAGATTAGGGCTTGAGGACAAAATATGGTTTAGATCAATACTTCGCTTTGCATGGTATTGATCCAATCATTAATAACCATTCTAGAATGCTTAACGTAGAGGAAGGTTTAAGAACTTACCGTTGGTTCACGGTAGAGTGTTCTTCGTCCAATGGCAATGGCAGCTCTTCCCTCTGTAAGACCCGTATCGAACTAACTGGTCTTACCACCTTGTACCAGGTCTACAAATCATGGTTGAGCCAAATGGACCAAGTGTGTGAAGGAAATAGCAAGACCAGGTATGAAACAGACCCAAAAATAGTAAAATAGCGGGTAGGGTCGCATACCTAAACAGGTAGGGTCGATCCCACCTCATCAGGAAGTCAGGCCCATGACTTTTAGTCCTAGGGTCGGACAACTGAGACCCTAGGGTCAACGGGATCTCCGATCCCCTCATCGACCCTAGGATCACCGACAGAAACTGTAAATAGGAAACTTTTTAAATTTCAAGGGGATTATTTCCTAATCTCAATGGGACTTATTTTGGGAGGTTTTCCTCTATAAATAGGACGTCCTTAGCCCCTTTCACTTTTTTTGAAACCCTAAAATAAAGTGGGAGAAAGAGAAGAGAAGGATAAGAGAAGGAAAATTGGGAAGAAGACTAAAGAGAAAAAATTCAGAGAAACCTCTGAATCTCAGCAAACCTAAGGTATGGATATGCTTTCCATGAATTGTTTAAGACCTTAGAATTGTTCATGAAGAGGGTATGATCAAGGAGAAACCCAAATCATCCATCTATGAGAAGATTTTAATGAAATCCATGGCGGGAATCATGGTAGACAAAGTAAGAAAATAACCTGGAATTTTAAGCCATAGAACAAGCATAGAATAGACTGTGGAAGTAAGCCAAGGGACCCAATCTCAAAAGATTAGACTGTAGAATGAAAATGTCGACTCAAACCACGTGCGGTCGCACGTAGGGTCGATTGGGAATCGACCCTACCAGACCACAGGATCGACCCCTAGCTCTCGAGAAGTCCAGAGAAGCTACGGTCGCACCTAGGGTCGATGGAACATCCGACCCTAGCATCGACCCTCTACCCTGGGGTCGCATAAACCTGCGACCCTACCTGCGACCCATCCTGCAACCCTAGCTTTACAGCAAGCTTAAAACTGTTAGAATGAATTCTAATTAAAATCTATAAAGGTGATTCTCAAGGCTTGAAAGAGGATTTACACTCAAGCAAAGGTGAGGGAACAAGACCTAAACTAATTGGCTAATAATAAACTATTTATTATTTCTTGAGTCCAAGCCATGACTGATTCTATGCATGTATGCTTGTAATGTGCATTCAACATGTCATCCAATATTCTTGCTATTAATGTTCATGCATATTTAATTCTATTTATAACATGATGATGATGATGATGCTAGGAATAGACATGTGAATGTATGTATGTGGTTAGGGTGCTTGATGCGAGTGGAGCATCAGGGGGAGGACTTGATATTGTGGTGTGTCCTGGTCACCAGACTCTAGCTCTATCTCTACTCAAGTCTTGTCCACTGACATCGTCGTATCGCCATTACCTTAGTAGAACTATTACGTCGTAGGGCATCAGGGGAGGTGGTCTCGGACCGTGTAGTCTTCGACTCTGCCGAGGGGCCTTAGCTTTATCTCTATGGACGTATTGAGGGATGCTGAGGTGAGGCCTTGGGTACACTGTTTGACATTAGAATTGGTTAGTTGCGAGCCCAGTTTACAAGCCCTCGCCAGCAGGGGCTTACGTGTTGGTATGGGTAAAGTATCAGGGGAAGTGTGATGCAGTGTGGTCCTAAGCACTTTAGCTCTATTTCTATTCCATGGTGAGTGCATGTGGGACGACAATAACCTTTTCATTGGGTGGCTTCACATACTCATGTATAGAGGTGAGGTGGCCAACGGACCTTTCTATAACACATTGCAAACTTATATACCAGACCACAGATATGAATTGAATGCATACATATGTTTGTTACATTATTTTGTTTGCTCACTGAGCCGTGATGTGTGCTCACCCTTTTCAAATTTGAATATTTTTAGTTGATGATGCAGGTACCACTGTGGAAGATTATATGAATGCTTCTGTGTATGGGAACGTAGCTGCAATGGAGGCTTAAGATATAGTAGAGATGCATGACTCCTCATGCGAGTGCAACTCATGTATTTTTTATTAGATTTTATTTAAACTATTAAGGAAATGTAATTGATACTTTATTTACTTATATCTCGGTTGATAAAACATAATTTGATATTTTATTTATGATTATCACAGTTAGACTCTCAGTTCATTTAATATTAAGACTTTCACTATTGTGAATTTATTCTGATTATGGTTGTGGATGTGTATGGTTTAAGTTAGAAGACACAACCTATTAGAGATCCTGGTTGAACCATTAATTTATTAGCGGTTCATCACACCGTTCTGAATGGTGCGAAATTGAGGTGTGACAACTTGGTATCAGAGCTCTCAGGCCCTGTCTCTTAAACCAGAATACTACCACAAAAGTTTTGAACTGAGATAGGGTAAAATTTAAAAGTTGTAATAATAACACATTATAAGCACCTGTGTTGTTTGAGACAAAAATTAAAAGAGAATAATGCATCTATTAAATGAGAAACAAATTCATATACACTCGAAGAAAGAACAAACGTATATACACATATCTAAAGAAGAGTACAGTCCACAATCTGGACAGTTACTCTGTTGTACAAAAGAAAAAAAATATAAAAGAAAATACATCAGGAAGCTGGAGGTGATGGGGGAGGCGATGCCTCGTGGTCTCTGTCATAATCCTCAGCATAGACTCTAGTCAACCAAGCTACCTGAGTCTGGGTCATCTGAAGACTAGCTGTGAGATCAGTAACCCACCGATCAGTCACGCGCTGAGCATCTAGAAGCTCTCCCACCCTCAGATCAAACATGCGCTGAGCCTCTCTAATCTCACGCAGTATCCCCATCATGTCATCAGAAGGTGGGTGTAAAGGACAAGCTGCATGTGAAGGCCCAGCTCCCGTAGTATGTGTAGGTGATGGAGGAGGTATGGAGTCAACATCCATGTACAAACGATCATCATCCTCAGCATCACCCCCATGAACCCCTGCTCCGGCGGCTGCTGCTGTTGCCTCAGCGTCAGCCATCTCCACCTGAGTACGTGGACGCACCAGAGCGTTCCTCTCATCGTCGTTGACCAGAGCATCCCGCATGCCCATCTTACAGATGGCCTCCCAATCCAGAGGTGATGAGAAGGAATTCTCCTGAATCCTCTCATCTACCAAATCAACACCCAGGCGGGTAAGCAATGTAGTGATCATGCGTCCATAAGGCAGGTCGCCAACCTGATCGGGCAGTGTAGCACTAATCATCATCCGCATAATAATATAAGGGAGGCAGACAGGCTGCCTAGTGCAGATACAGTAGATTAAGAACTGGGTCAACTAGGAGATCCTCTCATAGTGCCCACTCTGAGGTATCAGGTTGTGCTGAATGATCTTACAGTACACCCAAGGCTCTAGACGTAGGTAGATCGCTTTCATCTCCCAGCTATCCTCTCTGATAAGCTGACGGTCTATCTCAGCCCTCATCTCCAAGGAAAAGAACTGGGGCTCTCTGGGAGCACAGAACACCAAGGGGCCGTCGTATGAAATGCCCAAGAGGTCTGCTAACTGCCGATAGTCAAAGGAAACCTCTATTCCCTTGACGTAGCTCGTGATCCTGAGCTCTCTACCGCTCTCAGTATCATTGTGATCTCCCACCACCTGGAGATTACAATAAAACTGTCTCACCAAATCCAGATGGGTACAGGCATCATAGGTGATCACGGGAAGCCAGCCCATGTCACCAAAAGCTCTCTCTACAATGAACAAGGCTAGGCTAGCCAAGTCCACACGATGACCTCCCTCTACCTTCTTACGAGCGTAGCGGGCATACTGCGCCTCAGCTTCGTTATAACGGAAATGAACTGGGTCGTGAACCCTAGGTACTTTGGTACGAGCCATATTATCTGCAAAAACAAAGAAAAATAGATAATGGCTTAGTAAAGATGAAAAACCTAAATTTTTTGACATTATAACGACATAAATTGGTCAAAAGCCTCACTTTTCACCCATACACGTGGGCAGGATGACTTATATAGATTCTAAACTATCCTGTAAGACTCATACAGTTGGAAATTTTATTTAAGGAGATTGAATTTGAAGAAATTTTAAGAAATTCAAAAATCTCGACAAATTAGGGGAAAAAGGGAAAATTTCAAGTTTCTCGATAACCAACTGTTGAAACTCAAATATTTTTGAGGGCTTTCGTCTATTGAGTCACCAACAACAAAAGCCCACAATAAAAATCAAATTTTTACGGTTGGAAAAAGTTTAATTTGAAGAAAACGATATAAATGAGCAAAAACCTAGTTAAGAAACCCTAAAAACATGAAACCGTAGTAAACATACCTGTAGAAAAGGCGTACACGTCGAAACGTGAAGCAAAAATCACAAATGGGTCAGAGTTGTTACTCTAGCAACTCAGAGGAACGAGCCAAGTCAAAAAGGAGAAGAAGGAATGAGAAATGGATCCAAAAATTGGGATTAAAAACCTGATTTTCAGTCCTAGGGTCGCATAATTCAACCAAAACATTCGACCCTACCTCCGACCCCCTCATCGACCCTAGCCTCTCGGTGATCTGACAGAGAACTAGGGGTCGATCTTAGGGTCGAACACCAATCGACCCTACCATCGACCCTAGGCTCTCGGTAAGTAACAATGATTCTCAGGGTCGCATACCCTAGGGTCAGACATCCATCGACCCTACGATGGAAAATACAGTATTTTTGACAGAATGATCTAAAAATTTTGAAAATATCATTGGCTAGTGGATTTAAATATGAGAATGAAGTATATGATGATTGCCTCACATATTCTATGACTTTCAGACATTACCACTACCAGAGCAAATAATGGCTGGACACAGAGTGACCAGACAAAGCCGTAACTCTATTCCGCCACCACCACTTGGAGGAAGACAGCCATATACATCCTGAAACACAGGAGAATCCGAACATGACACCGTCCGTAGTTAATGGGAAGAAAAATCCTACAAATCTGCCAGCTCCACCTACAGACCTAGCTACAGTCGTAATGAATTTGGCACAACAGCTGCAGCAAATACAATAGGTACAAGCTACTATCCAAGCTGCCATAGGCATGGCTTTTATAGCTGCATAGACGACACCGATGCCAGTAGGACAGGCTAGCATAGTACCCCCACACACCTCAGACTCCCATCATGCAGGCTCAAGTACAAAACCTTGAAGTAGCTCCAGGTGGATATCAATACCAACCACCTATGTATGGGGCTTATGTTCCTCATCAACTAGACCACTACAGACTAGTTGAGCGTTTTCTGAAGATGAAGCAAAAGGAGTATAGTGGTAAGCCAGCTGATCCATTGTGGCCAGCACACTGGATCGATGAGATGGAGAAAAATTTCACGATGATGACAGTGAACAAAGAAGAGAAAGTGTTGTGTCCAACGTTCATGCTGAAAGGCGATGCACACCATTGGTGGAAGTCCACACGGACGTATCTGTTGACAAAGCACGCCCAACGAGCTGGGATATATATAAGGAGGCATTCTTTGAGGAGTATTTTCTTAGGAGTTTCAGAGATTCTATGGAGAAGGAGTTCATGAGTTTGTATCAGGGACAAATGACTGTTGATGCATATCAACAACGTTATGAGGAGCTGTTCTTCTTTGCACCAGTCAGTATGCAAGCGAAAGACACAAAGATCCGAAGGTTTGTCTTGGGACTTAGGGGAAGCATACGTGAACATGTTCTGGGACTTGAGAAGAAAATCTACAATAAAGCTGTACAAATTGCTCGAATGATAAAGTCGAGCCAGAAAGAGAGCTACTTTGCTCAAAATAGAGGAATCAAAAGGCCTAATGGGAATTCTTATAACGGAGGGAACACCAAGACATTCAAACCCTTCCATACTCAAGGCTTCAATGCTGCAGCCAAGACTACTTCAGCAGCCCAACAGCAACAAAAGCCAAATAATGAAGGGGTAAAATGCTTTAACTGCAATCAATTGGGACATATTGCAAGGGAGTGTCCTAAGCTCAAGAAGCAACTACAACAAGGAAGAGTTTACACTGTTACATCTGAGGATGCTGCCGCATCGCCTGATGTGGTCATAGGTATGACCTGAATCTTGTCATTTTGTGTTACATTGTGTGAGCATGTAGATTAAATCAAAATAAATCACAGGTATCGTACCTATTAATGGCATTCCTTCCAGAGTACTCTTTGATTCAAGAGCGACTCATTTTCTTATATCTGTGTCATTTGGAAAGAAGCTAAATTCTACCCCTCAAATCCTTAGACTACAAACTGCTTGTACGATCGCCAATGGGATTAGAAGTGGAATTAGAAAAAGATTATGGACCATGTCCAGTTCTTATTGACGAAAAGACTTTGGATGCAACCTTGATTTAACTTGAGATGGTAGACTTTGACGCCATCTTGGGAATGGACTGGTTAGCTTGGCATTCTGCAAACCTATTATGTGTCGAAAAGAAGCTGACATTTAAAGACAAGGAAGGAGCAGAGTTCAGTTTTACGGGAACCAAACTTCCCCGTAAACGAAAGCTCATACTCTCTGCATTAATGGCTAGGAAGTGCCTTGTGAAAGGATCATTTGGGTATCTAGTATCTGTGGTCGATCTTACCAAGGAAGCACCACGAATGGAAGATATTGAAGTCATGCGTGACTTTTCAGATGTATTTCCTAAAGAACTACCAGGACTACCACCCGACCGAGCTACAGAGTTTATTATAGATCTGATACCCAGAGCTACACCAGTATCTAAAGCACCTTATCGATTGGCTCCTACTGAACTGAAGGAATTAAAAGTACAACTACAAGAACTGCTGGACAAGGGTTACATCCGACCTAGCATATCACCATGGGGAGCGCCAGTATTATTCGTAAAGAAGAAGGACGGTAGTGTTCGATTGTGTATAGACTACTGGGAACTGAATAAACTGACAATCAAGAATCGGTACCCATTGCCTCGGATCGATGACTTGTTCGATCAGTTGCAAGGTGCCAGGGTGTTCTCCAAAATCCATCTTCGGTCAGGCTACCATCAGTTAAAGATTAAAGATGGTGATATTTGCAAGACAGCATTAAGGACCAGATACGGATATTATGAATTTTTGATCATGTCTTTTGGATTGACAAACGCACCAGCAACCTTTATGGAACTTATGAACCGGGTATTCCACGATATGTTGGATACATCGGTTATTGTGTTCGTCGTTGATATATTGGTCTACTCCAAGGACAAGGAAACTCATATTAAGAATCTAAACGCCGCTCTGCAATGATTACAGAAAGAGAAGCTTTACGCCAAATTCACAAAGTGTGAGTTTTGGCTAAAAGAAGTCGCTTTTCTTGGCAATGTTGTATCCGCTGAAGGAATTAAAGTGGATCCTAGCAAGATCGAAGCTATTGTGAAGTGAAGCACCGAAGAGCGTTACAGAAATTAGAAGTTTATTAGGTCTAGCTCGTTATTATCGATGATTTGTGGAAAACTATTCCCGAATTGCCGTACCTCTCACCAGTTTGACTAAGAAGGGTGAAAAGTTTGTTTGGACTGAGAAATGTGAGAAGAATTTCCAAACATTGAAGGCTAGATTGATATCTGCTCCAATCTTGACCATTCTGATTTCAGGACAACCATATATTTTGTACACTAATGCGTCAGGATTGGGTTTAGGGTGTACTTATGCAAGGAGAACAAGTAATTGCTTATGCCTCAAGATAATTGAAGACACATGAGAAGAACTATCCCACTCATGATTTGGAATTAACGATAGTAGTACATGCTGTCAAGATATGGAGACATTACTTGTATGGAGAGAAATTTCAGATTAAATCAGATCATAAGAGTCTTACTTATCTCTTTAATCAGAAGGAGTTGAATATGAGACAAAGAAGATGGCCGGAACTATTGAAAGATTTGATTGTGATATCCAGTATCATCCGGGAAAAGCTAATGTGGTTCCTGACGCACTGAGTAGAAAGGCAATGATAAAATCTCAAGGGAAGGTTAGCACAACAGCCACACTGTGTACCACCGGAAAAGTATTCAATTACGGTAATGAGCAGTTTGTGATAGATGCACCGGGTGAATCAACCAACCAAGGGTTTATTCATCAGTTTTCAAATATGTTCGCCACATTGAGGATTGTATCTGAAATACTTGATGAAGTGAAAATAGTTATTAAATCAGACCCTTATCTAAGAACGGTCCAAGAGGACATTGAAAAAGGTAGGACTATTCCTGAGTTCGCCTTGGACGATGAAAAGGTACTGAAGTACAAAGGAAGAATATGTGTACCTGAAATAGAAAGTTTGGACATTAGACACCGACTAATGAAGGAAGCCCATACCACCGCCTATTTGATACATCCTGGAAGTACAAAAATGTATCATGATCTAAAAAAAATTATATTGGTGGAGAGGAATGAAAGCAGATGTAGCTAAGTTCGTGTCTCAATGCCTAAATTGTCAGAGAGTGAAGGCTGAATGACAAAGATCTGCAGGACTGTTACAGCCGTTACCAAAACCAGCATGGAAATGAGACTGCATCACTATGGACTTCATCACAGGGTTACCATTGACTCCCCGAGTAGTTGACGCAATTTGGGTGATTGTAGACCGACTGACTAAAACGACTCGATTTATAGCTATACAACCTCAGTATACACTGGAGAGGTTAGTTAAGTTGTATGTGGATAATATTGTCAGATTACACGGTGTACCTGAAAGCATTGTGTCCGACAGAGATCCACGATTTACTTCATAGTTTTGGGAAGGATTGCAAAATGCTATGGGTACAACATTAAAGTTTAGTACTGCCCATCCTCAGACAGACGGACAATCGGAGCGTACCATTCAGATTCTAGAAGACATGCTCCGAGCCTGTGTAATTGATTTTAAAGGATCATGGGATGAGAAGTTACCACTGATTGAGTTCGCTTATAACAATAGCTATCAGGCTACTATACAAATGTCACCTTATGAAGCACTGTATGGCAGGATGTGTCAAACTCCTTTGTTTTGGAATGAAGTTGGAGAACATAGTATTGTTGGACCAGAATTTGTTGAAGAGACATGTCGAGTTGTCGACATTATCAAGGAAAGAGTTTGAACGGCTCAGAATTGTCAGAAGCAATATGCAGATACTAGACGTTGAGACCTTGAATTTGCCGTAGGTGATAAGGTATTCCTCAAAGTGTCACCTATGCGCGGTTTGAAACGGTACGGATAGGGAGGGAAACTAAGTCCGAGATATGTCGGGCCATATGAGATTCTAGCTAAACATGGAAAAGTGGCTTACCAGTTAGCACTACCACCATCTATGTCAAGTGTGCATGATGTATTTCATATCTCCTTATTGAAGAAGTATGTCAGAGATCCAACGCACGTTTTGACAGTAGATCTACCTGATTTGACTGATGATTTGACATTTGAAGTAGCAACAACTGAAATCATCAACCGAAAGGTTCAACGACTATGCAACCATGACATCTATTATGTTAAGGTCAACTGGAGAAGTAGAGATATAGAAGAAATCACATGGGAAGAAGAGAATGCTATGCGAAAGCAATACCCTCATCTATTCGACTCGGAAGGTATGTACAAATTTTGTGGATGAAATTTTTATAAGAAGGGGGGAGTTGTAAGACCCGTATCGAACTTACCTTGTACCAGGTCTACCAATCATGGTTGAGCCAAATGGACCAAGTGCATGAAGGAAATAGCAAGACCAGGTATGAAACAAATCCAAAAACAGTAAAATAGGGGTAGGGTCGCATACCTAAATAGGTAGGGTCGATCCCACCTCATCAGGAAGTCAGACCCATGACTTTTAGTCCTAGGGTCAAACAACTGGGACCCTAGGGTCGACGGGATCTCCGACCCCCTCATCGACCCTAGGATCACCAACAGAAATCGTAAATAGGAAACGTTTCAAATTTCAAGAGGATTCTTTCCTAATCTCAATGGAACTTATTTTGGGAGGTTTTCCTCTATAAGTAGGACGTCCCATAGCCTCTTTCACTCATTTTGATACCTAAAAGAAAGTGGGAGAAAGAGAAGAGAAGGAGAAGAGAAGGAAAGTTGGAAAAGAAGACTAAAGAGAAGAAATTCAGAGAAACCTCTGAATCTCAGCAAACCTAAGGTATGGATATGCTTTCCATGAATTGTTTAAGACATTAGAATAGTTCATGAAGAGGGTATGATCTAGGAGAAACCCAAATCATCCATCCATGGGAAGATTTTAATGAAATCCATGGAGGGAATCATGGTAGACGAAGTAAGGAAATAACTTAGAGTTTTAAGCCATAGAACAAGTATAGAATGGACTGTGGAAGTAAGCCAAGGGACCCAAACTTGAAAGATTAGACTGTAGAATAAAAAGGTCGACTCAAACCATGTGCGGTCGAATGTAGGGTTGATTGGGAATCGACCCTACCAGACCACAGGATCGACCCCTAGCTCTTGGGAAGTCTAGGGAAGCTACGGTCGCACCTAGGGTCGATCGAACATCCGACCCTAGCATTGACCCTATACCCTGGGGTCGCATAAACCTACAGCCCTACCTGCGACCCATCTTGCGACCCTAGCTTTACAGCAAGCTTAAAACTGTCGGAATGAATTCTAATTAAAATCTATCGACTTGTTAGATTCTCCTATTGATATAAAGGTGATTCTTAGAGCTTGAAAGAGGATTTACACTCAAGCAATGGTAAGGGAACAAGACCTAAACTAATTGGCTAATAATAAACTGTTTTTATTTCTTGAGTCCAATGCCATGACTGATTCTATGCGTGTATGCTTGTAATGTGCATTCAACATGTCATCCAATATTCTTGCTAATAATGTTCATGCATATTTAATTCTATTTATAACATGATGATGATGATGTTGCTAGGAATAGACATGTGAATGTATGTGTGTGGTTAGTGTGCTTGATGCTAGTGGAGCATCAGGGGGAGGACGTGATATTGTGGTGTGTCCTGATTACCAGACTCTAGCTCTATCTCTACTCAAGTCTTGTTCACTGACATCGTCATATCGCCAATACCTTAGCATAACTATTATGTCATAGGGCATCAGGGGAGGTGGTCTCAGACCGTGTAGTCTTCGACTCTATCAGGGGGCCTTAGCTCTATCTTTATGGATGTATTGAGGGATGCTGGGGTGAGGCCTTGGGTACACTGTTTGACATTAGGATTGGTTAGTTGCGAGTCCAGTTTGCAAGCCCTTACCAGTAGGGGCTTACGTGTTGGTAAGGGTAGAGTATCGGGGGAAGTGTGATGCGGTGTGGTCCTAAGCACTTTAGCTCTATCTCTATTCCATGGTGGGTGCATGTGGGACGGCAATAACATTTTCATTGGGCGGCTTCACACACTCGTGTATAGAGGTGAGGCGGCCACCGAACCTTTCTATAGCATATTACAAACTTATATACCAGACCACAGATATGAATTGAATGCATGAATATGTTTATTGCATTGTTTTGTTTGCTCACTGAGCCGTGATGTGTGCTCACCCTTTTCAAATTCGAATATTTTTAGTTGGTGATGCAGGTACCACTGTGGAAGATTATATAAATGCTTGTGTACGGGCACGTGGCTGCAATGGAGGCTGAAGATATAGTGGAGATGCATGACTCCTCATGCGAGTGCAACTCATGCATTTTTTACTAAATTTTGTTTGAACTATTAAGGAAATGTAATTGATACTTTATTTACTTATGTCTCGATTGATACAACATAATTTGATATTTTATTTATGATTATCACAGTTAGATTCTCAGTTCATTTAATATTAAGACTTCCGTTATTGTGTATTTATTCTGAATATGGTTATGGATGTGTATGGTTTAAGTTAGAAGACACAGCCTATTAGAGATCCTGGTTGAACCGTTGGTTTATTAACGGTTCATCACACCGTTCTGAATGGTACGGAATTGGGGTGTGACGCCCTCTCCTTCCTAGCTTCTTCTCCTTCTTCAATCCCTTTCTCCTCTCTAGGGTTTGTGAGGATCAATGAAAGGGATTTTAGGAAGTTTAGGAGTCTTTATATAGGCTAGGGTTGAGTTTAGGAAGCCTCCTAACATTAGGAAAGTCTTTCGGATCAAACTTTGGAAAGTAGGACCCACAGAGATCCGTTTCTGGATCTAAGTGGTCTGCTGCGTAGGCCATACCAGTCAACCGTTACCATAGAACGGTATGAAAATATCACTCTTAATTCTGGTCCATTTTAATACCTGGTTGTCATCCGCTCGTCCTGTCTGGCCCGGTGATGATTGGAAGACCTGTTACGACATGAATGAAAGGTTTAGATCGGGTTTATGGAGTGCGGGTCTTACAACTCCCCCACCCTTAAAAGAAATTTCGTCCCCAAAATTTGCATGTAGGTTTCACAACTCCCCCACCCTTAAAATAAATTTCGGCCTCAAAATTTGAACGTACCTTGGTCGTCAAAAAGGTTAGGGTATTTCTTTCGCATTGTGTTCTCTTCCTCCCAAGTGATTTCTTCTACATCTTGGCTTTTCCAATGCATTTTCACATAATGGATATCCTTGCTTCGGAGATGTTGTACCTTTTGGCTTATGAGCATCACAGGTACTACTTCAAATGTCAAGTCCTCTGTCAAGTCTGGTGGGTCTGCTGTCAAGATGTGCGATGGATCCCTAACGTACTTCTTCAATAAAGAAACATGGAACACATCATGAACGCTTGACATGGATGGTGGTAGAGCCAGTTGATATGCCACATTACCACATCTGGTCAAAATCTCGTATGGTCCCACATACCTAGGGCATAGCTTTCCCTTCTTACCAAATCGTTTCAGACCTTGCATAGATGATATCTTTAAGAACACCTTATCACCCACTATAAACTCTAGATCTCGACATCGATTATCAGCATAGTGCTTTTGTCGAACTTGAGTTGTCTTCACTCTTTCCTTAATTTGATCAATCACTCGACAAGTTTCTTCGACGAACTCCGGTCCTACAATCCTTTTCTCTCCCACCTCATTCCATAACAGAGGTGTACAACATTTTTTCCCATAGAGTGCCTCATATGGAGCCATGTGGATAGTAGCCTGGTAACTATTATTATAAGCAAACTCGATAAGTGATAGCTTCTCGTCCCAAGCTCCTTTGAAATCTAGGGCACAAGCTCGGAGTATATCCTCTAAGATTTGAATAGTTCTTTCTGACTGCCCATCTGTCTGAGGATGAAAAGCTGTGCTAAACTTCAACTTGGTTCCCATAACTTTCTGTAATCCTTCCTAGAACTTTGATATAAAATGGGGATCTCTGTCAGATACTATACTTTCTGTGATGCCATGAAGTCTGACTATATTATCCACATATAGCTTGGATAGCTTTTCCATGGTATACTGAGGTCTAACAGCGATGAATCGAGCTGTCTTGGTAAGTCGATCGACTATAACCCACACAGCATCCACTGACCTTGGTGTCAAGGGTAGGCCAGTGACGAAATGCATTGTGATACAATCCCACTTCTATGTTGACTCTGATAGTGGTTGTAGCAAACCTACAGGTCTCTACCTTTCTGCTTTAACTTTCTGGCAATTCAGACATTGGAAAACGAATCGAGCTACATCCGCTTTCATACCCCTCCACCAATAAAGTCTTCTTAAATCATGATATATTTTGGTGCTTCCTGGATGTACCGAATATGGGGTGTAATGAGCTTCTGTCATAACTCTATCTCTGATATTTGAGTTCTCACTCTCTGGTATACATAATCATCCACGATACCTGAGTACCTTGTCTGAATCCAAGGTAAAGTCAAGATTGCTTTTACCCTTCTCTAGATCTTCTTGCACAATCTTGAGGTGTAGATCCTGTAGGATATGCTACTTTGACCTCATCTATGAGATCCGATGAGATCTTCAAAGCTGCGAACATCAATGTGAACTTATGAATTAAGCCCTGTTCCACTGGGTCTCCTGCAGTCTCCAATATATACTCTTTATCATTCTCTATTGAGTCCGAGGCTGCAACACACAATGCAGCATTTGTACTAGGTCCTGCCTCAGGTTTCAATGCCCACTTTCTGCTTAAGGCATCAGCCACAATGTTTGCCTTACCCGGATGGTACTAGACACAATCATAATCTTTTAATAGCTCCAGCCATCTCCTCTATCTCATATTCAGATCTTTCTGAGTAAAAAGGTAAGTTAAACTCTTGTGATCCGACTTAATCTAAAAATTCTCACCATAAAGGTAGTGTCTCCAAGTCTTGATTGCATGAATGACCGCTGCTAACTCCAGGTCATGCATAGGATAGTTCTTCTCATACTTTTTCAACTGTCTTGATGCGTAGGCAATCACCTGTTCTCCTTACATCAACACACATTCAAGACCCAACCCTGAGGCATCCGTATATAAGGTAAACGGTAAGCTTGGTGTTGGGATGGTCAAGATAGGTGCAGAGACTAGTCTTGACTTTAAAGTCTGAAAGCACTTCTCACACTCATCTGTCCATATGAACGTTTCTCCTTTCTTGATTAGTCTGGTAAGTGGAACTGCGATCCTTAAGTAGTCTTCCACGAATCTTCTATAGTAGCCAGCCAATCCAAGGAAACTACGAATCTCTGCAACTGATTTTGGTGCATCCCATCCTACTATAGCTGCGATCTTGCTTGGATCTACCTTGATACCATCTGCAGATACTACGTGACCCAAGAAGGCTACTTCCTTCAGCCAAAATTCACACTTCTTGAACTTAGCGTAAAGCTTCTCCCTTCTCAGCTGTTGTAGGACTGCTCTCAAATGTGTTGCATGAGTCTCCATGTCCTTTGAGTAGACCAAGATGTCTTCAATGAACACGATGATCGAAGTGACCAACATGTCATGAAACACTCGATTCATCAGTTCCATGAACGACGCTGGAGCGTTAGTCAACCCGAATGACATTACCAGGAACTGATAATCCCCATACCTTGTTCTGAAAGCAGTCCTTGGAATATCTCCTGCCTTGATCTTCAATTGGTGATACCCTGATCTAAGATCAATCTTCAATAAAACCTTTGCACCCTACAACTGGTCGAACAGATCATCGATCCTAGGCAAAGGGTATCGGTTCTTGATGGTTAACTTGTTCAGCTCTCGGTAGTCGATACATAGTCGTACACTACTGTCCTTCTTCTTGACGAACAATACAATTTCTCCCCATGGTGATATGCTTGGTCATATGAAACCCTTATCTAGTAGTTCTTATAATTAGGTCTTCAACTCCTTTAATTCTGTAGGGGCCATCCTGTACGGTGCCTTAGACACTGGCGCTGACCCTGGCATAAGGTCTATCACGAACTCTGTAGCCCTATCCGGAGGTAGACCTGGTAGATATTTTGGAAATACATCTGGAAACTCTCGTACCACATCTAGATCTTCCATCTTTGGCATCACTGCAGTGATGTTGACTACTGACACTAAGTACCCCACTCCTCCATTCTCTAAGCATCTCTTAGCTTTTAGGGCAGAGAGGATCAACTTCTGCTTCCTAGGTAACTTGGTTCCAGTAAAGCTAAATTATTTTCCCTTCTCATCTTTAAACACAAGTTTTCTTTTGCCACATAATAAGCTAGCTGAATGATGGCCTAGCCAATCCATTTCCAAGATGACGTTAAAGTCTGCCATCTCAAGTTGAACCAGATTGGCTTCTGGGTTTCGGCCCTCAATACTAACTGTACACAGCCCATAGCATTCATTCAATGCCACTTCTACTCCCAAGGGAGTGTGAACTATCAAGCTTGGGGTTAAATACTCGATAGGTAACTCCATTTGCTTCCCAAAAGACATAGAAACAAAGGAGTGCGTGGCCCTAGAGTCAAAGAGTACTCTGGCGGTACACCAGCTATATTTACAGTTCATGAAATTTAATTATCCCTTAGTTCTACATGCTCACACACAACAAAATAGTAAGCCAAATAGTAAGGGACGTAATCATACCAGTAACCACATCAGATGATGCGGCTGCCTCCTCAGTGGTGACTGCGAATATCTTTCCTTGTTGTGGCAGTTGCTTCTTAGGTAGAGTACAGGTCTTTGCATAATGACCCAATTGTTGACAGTTGAAACATTTGACATTTGGGTTTTGTCCAGCTAACTGTGACGGTGGTGGAGCAATAGTATTCCTTGCTGGCACCACAACAGACTGAGCCCTGTATGGGCGGAATGGTCTAGTGTTCCCTCCACCCGAAGTCTCAGTAGTAGGCTTCTTCAGTCCCCTGTTTTGAGCAAAGAAGTTGTCTCTTTGGCTTGATTAAATTACCCTAGCAATCTGTACAACCTTGTTATACACTTTCTTCTCCAAACCAAGACGTGCTCTCGGATACTTCCTCGTAATCCCATGGTGAACCTATGGGTTTTGGTTTCTTCCTCTTACATGCTTGCCGAAGCGAAGAAAAACAGCTCTTCATACCTCCACTGGTAAGCATCAACAGTCGACTGGGATTGTTGCAGGTTTAAGAATTTCTTCTCCATTTGATCTCGAAAGCTATTCGAAAAGTACTTATCAAAGAAGGCTCCCTTGAATATTTCCCAATTGATCTGAGTGTACTTTGTCTCCAAGTATGTCCGGGTAGAATTCCACTAGGCATTAGCGTCTTCCTTGAGCATGTGCGTAGCAAACAGCACCTTTTCATCCTCTGTGCAAGTCATTAGATGAAAGTTCTTCTCTATTTCAGCAACCCACTGTGCAGGCCATAGTGGTTTTCCTGGTTTCCCTATGAAAGTAGGAGGTTTTAATTTCAAAAAACCTATCCACCGCTTAGCTTAGGTCATTCTACCCTTGTGCATTTGTTCCATACCATGGTGGTGGGTATGGATAGATCCCGTGATAGGCAGACGACGTTGGAAATTGGTGTGGTGGTTGTAGATTCTGTCCTTGGCCCATCGGCCCAGTACTACCATCCATTGGCAGTGTGGTGTTATTTCCCCCAGACTCAGGCGTACCTTCTGTAGGGATATATCCTGGTGTCCTGTGTAAGACCCGTATCAAACTAACCGGTCTTACCACCTTGTATCAGGTCTTCCTATCATGGTCGAGCCAAGTGGACCAAGTGCGTGAATAAACCACAAGACCAGGTATGAAATCAACCCTAAAACAGTCAATTATGAGCGTGTGGTCGCATACCTAAACAGGTGTGACCGACCACACCTCAAAATAGTGCAACCACATGAATTTTGGTTGTGTGGTCACATGTTTCAGAAGGTGTGGTCGACGGATTCTACGACCCCACCTCCGACCACATGAACCTAGTCAGAAACCAAAATTAGGAAACCTTCCTAATCCGAAGGGGGTTCTTTCCTAAACTCATTAGGGCATATTATGGAGGGTTTTCCTCTATAAATAGGATGTCCCTTAGCCTCTTTCACTCTTTTAGAACTCAAACTAATAGTGAGAGAAAGAGAAGAGAAGGAAGAGAAGGAAACTGAAGAGGAAGACTAAGGAGGAGGAAAATTCAAAGAAAACTCTAAATCTTCAGCAAGCTTAAGGTATGAACATGTTCCCCGTGTTAAATTGAGAGCCTAGAATAGTTCATGAAGAAGATAGGATTTAGGAGAAACCTAAATCATCAATCTATGGATAAATTCCAAGAGAATCCATGGAGGAAATTATGTGGACAATGGATTGTGTATAAAATAATAATTCTGAGCCATAAAACAATCATAGGAAGGACCCTGATGATAAGCCAAGGGATTCAAACATGAAGGAATGGAGTTCAGAGTGAAAGGTCGACCATCACACGTGTGGTTGCACGTGTGGTCGCATGATATGCAACCACACGAGACACACATATTCGACCACACACCCTCAGGAAGACTAGGAAGGGTGTGGTCGCATGTGTGGTCAAAGGATATGCGACCACAGCTTGCGACCACAGGCCCTCGTGAAGTTTCCAGGAAGGGTGTGGTCGCATGTGTGGTCGCAGGATATGCGACCATACCCTGTGACCACACGCCCTGTGGTCGTAGAATCACAGGTGCTGCCACACCTGCGACCCCTCAGTTTCTGTTAGTCTAAATTCATGGGAATTAATTATAATTTAAAATCTATAAATTTATTAGGTTTTTAAGTGGTCTAAGAGTAAATTACAAAGCTTGAACGAGGAACTACTATCAACCAAAGGTGAGGGAACAAGACCTAAACCAATTGGCTAATAATAAACCATTTTTATTTATTGAGTCTAATGCCATGAATGATTCTATGCTTGTATGCATGTATTGTGCATTTCACATGTCATCCAACATTCCTGTTATTACTGTTAATGCATATTTAATTCAGTTTATTTATAACATGATGATGATGATGATGCTAGGAATAGGCATGTGAATGTATGTGTGTGGTTAGTGTGCTTGATGCGATTGGAGCATCAGGGGGAGGATGTGACACTATGGTTCATCCTGGTCACCAGACTCTAGCTCTATCTCTACTCAAGTCTTGTCTACTATCATCATCGTATCGCCATTACCTTAGCAGAACTATTATGTTGTAGGGCATCAAGGGAGGTGGTCTCGGACCATGTAGTCTCTGACTCTACCGGGGGGCCTTAGCTCTATCTCTATGGACGTATTGAGGGATGCTGGCGTGAGGCCTTGGATACACTATTCGACATTAGGATTGGTTAGTTTCCAACCCAGTTTGTAAGCCCTCACCAATAGGGGCTTACGTGTTGGTATGGGTAGGGCATCAAGGGAAGTGTCATGCGGTGTTTGATCCGGGCACTTTAGCTCTATCACTATTCCATGATGGGTGCATGTGGGACGATAAAGATGTTTGATCCATTGGGCGGCTTCACACACTCATGTATAGAGGTGCGGCGGCCACCTATCCTTTCTATTGCACATTGCAAACTTATGAACCAGACCAAAGATATGAATTGAATGCATGCATATGTTTGTTGCATTGTTTTGTTTGCTCACTGAGCCATGATGTGTGCTCACCCTTTCGACGTCGAATATTTTTAGTTGATGATGCAGGTCCTACCGTAGAAGATTATATGAATGCTCCGATGTACGAAAATATTGTGGCAATGGATGCAGAAGTTGTGATGGAGTTGCATGATTCGTTGTGCAAGTTCAACTCATGCGTCTTTAATTAGATTTTAATTATCGGATATATTCAGAACATGTAATTGATTAATTTATTTTATTTTATGTCTTTAGTTATTTGAGATAATTGGATACTTTATTTATGATATCACTGTTAGATACTCAGTTCATTAATATTAAAGACTTTCGCTATTGTCTATTTACTCTGATTATAGTTGTGGATGTGTATGGTTTAAGTAAAAGGACACAGCCTATTCGAGATCCTGGTTGAACTGTTGGATCATAAATGGTTCATCACACCATTCTGGTTGGTGCATAATTGGGGTGTGACAACTTGGTATCAGAGTTCTCGGGCCCTGCCTAAACCGGTATACTTCCATAAAAGTTCGTGAGCTGAGTTAGGATAAAATTTAAAAACTTTAATAAGAACACACTATAAGCACTTGTGTTGTACGAGACAAGAATTAAGAAAGAGAATAATGCATTATTAAGATGAGAAACAAGTTTCATATACACATCGAATAAAAATAATATATATATATATATATATATCCAAATCAGAGTACAGTCCACAATCAGGACAGTTACATTGTAGTACAAGGAAAAAGAAAAATATGCATCATGGAGCTGGAGGTGTTGGAGGAGGAAGTGCCTCACGATCTCGATCATAGTCCTCGACATATACCCTCCTCAGCCAGTTTACCTGAGTCTAGGTCACCTGGAGACTAGCTGCCAGATCGGCCATCTGCTGATCAGTTGTACACTGGGCCTCCCGAATCTCACGTAGCAGCCCCATCATGTCATCTGGTAGTGGGTGCGAAGGACCAGCTAAGTGGGAAGGAACCCGAGAAGGGCTAGCTCCAGTGGAATGCTGTAGTGATGGAGGAGGTATGGCATCTACATCCATGAACATACGATCATTATCCTCAGCATCACCCCCATGGACCTCTGCTGCTGCTGCTGCAGCAGCCTGTGAGGACAAAGATGGAAATCTTTAGAAGTCGCCACCTAGATTTAGGTCTAGGACCTTAGAAATGTGAAATCTCACCCCAAGGTAAGACTTCGATTGACTCATGACCCTTAGATTGGAATTCTGGTCCATCAGAGATTGAGTAAGCGTCAGGTTACGGTTATGGGAAAGGGTTAGGCACCCAAACCGCCCGATTGAAATCGGTCTCCTATACCTTTCCTATGCTAGACTCTATTTGTTAAGCCAAACCAAACCAAGTGGTTTGATATCATTGAACCGAATCTGTATCCATCAGATTGCCTACGTATTACGGATTTATTCCGAAAATCAGGTTCACCACCGTAGTTCAGGTGTGATTAAAGTTTATGGATGTGATTTATGCTTGTGCATGATTAAGTTCTTTATTCAAGTTGAAGTTTATGCTTAAAAGGTTGAGAAAATCCTATGGGTTAGGATCTGGATAGTCCATGTGGACTGATAGATAGTCCTAGTGGATCTAAGAATAACCCTATTTGGGTTGGAATGTGGATAATATCCTAGTGGATCTATGGATAGTCCAAGTGGACTAAGGTGTGGATCCGAATTTGGGTTTCTCCCAAATGGCCTACGTATCCTAGGGTTTGCCCTAAGAATCAGAATCCGCATAGTTCGGGGTGATGGGTAGATATCCTAGTGGATCTATGGATAGTCCGAGTGGACTAAGGTATGGATAAGCCTTTTTGGGTTGGAAAATTGATAAATATCCTAGTGGATCTATGGATAGTCCGAGTGGACTAAGGTGTGAATAAATATATCCTAGTGGATCTATGGATAGTCCGAGTGGACTAAATGTGTGGATAAATATCCTAGTGGATCTATGGATAGTCCAAGTGGACTAAGGTGTGGATCCGAATTTGGGTTTCTCCCAAATAGCCTACGTATCCTAGGGTTTGCCCTAGGAATCAGAATCCACGTAGTTCGGGCTGGATAACCTGTTCTAGGTTAATGATTGAGAACCTATTCTAGGTTTAGGGTTTAGAACCTATTCTAGGTTTAGGGTTTAGAACCTATTCTAGGTTTAGGGTTTGCCGAGGGGAAAATCGTCCTAAATTACCCTTTTCATTCTGAATTCTAATTTTGGAAGGTTTGGCAAAGAATTCTCTTTCTTTATTAAGGTTTTATTATTCCCATTATGCCCTTCCCAAGAATGTGGGTGCCTAAATGCACGTCCCCACGCCTAGATTGTCTTCTAGAAGTGTGCAGATATGGCAGTTTGACTAGGGTGTTGCATAAAATAAGTTATTGCCAAAAAAGTAGAATATTTTATCTAAATATGGCACATAAAACATTTATGACAAGAAATTCACATACAGTAAGATTGTTTAAAAATCTTTCAAATATGGCATGTATTGTAAATAAGGCAAGAGCCTAGATGGCATGATCTAGTATGCTATATTCTAAGCATGGCAAGATCCTAATTGCTATTTCTTTTCATATTTAGGGTTTTCTACCCTAATTATAATTTTATTTCTATTTTTTAGGGTTTTCTACACTAATTGCTACTTTCCTTCCATTTTAGGGTTTTCTACCCTAATTGTAATTTTATTTCTATTTTTTAGGGTTTTCTACCCTAATTGCTATTTTCTTTCCATTTTTTAGGGTTTTATACCCTAATTGTTATTTTCTTTCCATTTTAGGGTTTTCTACCCTAATTATTTTCTTTCGATTCTTAGGGTTTTCTACCCTAATTGTTATTTTCTTTCCATTTTTTAGGATTTTCTACCCTAATTGTTATTTTCTTTCCATTTTAGGGTTTTCTACCCTAATTATTATTTTATTTCCATTTTTTAGGGTTTTCTACCCTAATTGTTACATTCTTTCCATTTTAGGGTTTTCTACCCTAATTATTATTTTATTTCTATTTTTTAGGGTTTTCTACCCTAATTGTTAATTTCTTTCCATTTTAGGGTTTTCTACCCTAATTATTATTTTATTTCCATCTTAGGGTTTTCTACCCTAAATGTTACTTTCTTTCCATTTTAGGGTTTTCTACCCTAATTATTATTTTATTTCCATCTTAGGGTTTTCTACCCTAAATGTTACTTTCTTTCCATTTTAGGGTTTTCTACCCTAATTATTATTTTATTTCTATTTTTTAGGGTTTTCTATCCTAACTGTTACTTTCTTTCCATTTTGGGGTTTTCTACCCTAATTATTATTTTATTTCCATCTTAGGGTTTTATACCCTAAATGTTATTTTCTTTCCATTTTTTAGGGTTTTCTACCCTAATTGTGACAATAAGCATTTAATATAGCATGTGAGCAAGTGTAGCAGACAAATATGGCAATAAACATGAGTATCATTCCAATCATGGCAATGTGATTATTTCAATTATGGCAGTGTGATCATTCCAATTATGGCAGTGTGACCATTCCAATTATGGCAGTGTGACCATTCCAATTATAGTAGTGTATGCATACGAGCATCCGAAGATAGCATGTGAATAAATATAGCATCAAATATGGCATGTGAGAAACAACCAAAGCATATGAGAATCAATCAAAACCTGATGGAACACGCAGCAAGATGACAGCTTTGTCAGGCTGGACCAAAATGGGCACATAGGGCACTGTACTTACTCAAAAAATTCTTAAAAGATATCCCCAGAAAGAGGACTCAGAGGCCAACATTTTGTCTCAAGGAAGCTAATCCTGAAAGAGACCATAGGCTGGTCGAAAACATTTCCCAAGTACAGGCAAATACACTGGTCAGATCTGTTCCAGATTCTGGCCTGTGGTACTATAAAATCAATATAAAATCATATATCTCATGAAAATAAAATCCAAATACATGCTTAGAAAGAGGACTCAGATTCCAACATTTTGTCTAAAGGAAGCTAATCCTGAAAGAGACCATAGGCAGGTCGAAAACATTTTCCAAGTACAGGCAAATACACTGGTCAGGTCTGTTCCAGATTCTGGCCAGTGGTACTATAAAATCAATATAAAATCATATAGCTCATGAAAATAAAATCCAAATACATGGTCAGAAAGAAGACTCAGAGGCCAACATTTTGTCTCAAGAAACCTAATGCAAACAGAGGCATCTTCCTAATGCTAGACACCAATCTCAGACATGCATTTGCAGTATGCTTTGACTTTGAAAAAATAAACTGACAAAAGCGATGGGTGATTCTTACCTCAGGCTTCTTCTCTCTCCTTCTCTCCTTTGCATCTTCTCATCATCCTCTTTGCTGCCTCTCTGATCCTTCCCTCTTTTTCCTCTAGATCTTCTCTTCTTAACACCTCTCTCTCTCTCTCTCTCCCTCTCTCTCTCTCTCTCTCCTTCTCTCTTTCTCTATTTTCTTCTTCTTCTCTTTTCTTCCGGTTTTTTTTCTTTTCTCTCTCTCTCTCACGTTTTTCTCTCCCTCACCCATGTTCTCCTCTCTCTATGGTCTGGAAAAAAGGATCCTCCTCTTGCCTATTTATAATTTTTCACTCATTTTCTAGAAGATCCTTTTTTCTAAAAATTTTTTTTTTCCTTTTTCTTCTCAAAATCTTTTTGGATTGTCTCAAAACCCTAAATCCCCTTCTCTTCCACGTTTTTTCTCTCCCCTCTTTCCTTTTTTTTCTCAAAAATCTTTTGGATTATCTCAAAACCCTAAATCCCCTTCTCTTTCACATTTTATCTCTCCCCTCTTTCCTTTTTCTTCTCAAAATCTTTTTGGATTATCTCAAAACCCTAAATCCCCTTCTCTTCCACGTTTTTTCTCTCCCCTCTTTCCTTTTTTTTCTCAAAAATCTTTTGGATTATCTCCAAAACCAAAATCCCCCTTCACTTTCTCGTTTCTCTCTCCCCTCTTTCCTTTTTCTTCTCAAAATCTTTTGGATTATCATTTACATATAATAATATATATTATATACATATATACACATATATTTAATAACATACATACATATACATACATATATATATATATATATATATATATATATATATATATATATATATATATATATATATATATATATATATATATAATATATAATATATATATAATATAAATATTGTGCACATAGATGAACTGATTCGAAATGGGTTGAGACTGACTTAGGTTGACAACTGATATGGGTTGAGCTAGGTTGGACCAAAACTGGTTTGAACTGAGTTGACTGGACTGATTGGAATTAACTGGGTTTTTTCTCCTTGTCATTTCACGGGTCATTCTCGCTGTTATCCCGCATGGAATTTTTCGATGGCCTCTATTCCAAATATTTTGCGTTCATTTTGTAGAACATTAAAAATGAGGAATATAGGAACTTGAATCACCTCATTTGGAAGTAAAATGGTCAACTTATGAATTTTTGAAGTTTAAGCGGATCAATTATCGATAATTTGGCTGACCATTCTACATGAGATCCTTCAGAGGCTTCTACCGGAAATATTTTACGTCTACTTTGTAGAGCACTAAAAATGGAACATAATGAGACTGGAATTATCTGAATCCGATGTAGAACGGGAAAGATATGAAGCTTTGAAGTTCTGACGATCATTTTGCATGCAAGTTTGCATGGGACCCACTGGTGACTTCTACCTGGGATTTTTTACGTCCACTTTGTAGAACATCATGAATGAAGAATAATGGTCTTGGAATCATCTGAATCCGATGTCGGATGATCAAGATATGATGATTTGAAATTCAAACGATCCGACTTAGGATAATTTGCATGGAGGCCCCTAGGATTATTTATAATAATTTCAGAAACCTCCCTTTATGTATCATCCGACTAAAATGGTCATATCTTCCTCATTTGATATCAAAATTGAGCAATTCTGGTCTCGTTTCGAAGATAATTCCATGACCTATGCATCTATGCAGATTATTCATGACCCTGCTGTGGGGATCAGTGGAGAATTACAAATCTTTGGGTTAAAGGTCAGAAACCTGCCATATTGGTTCACTTATGTCGAGGGTGGCAAAAATGGGGTGCTTACACAGCCTCCGTGTTTGCTATCTCTACCCGAGTACGGGGATGTACCATAGCGTTCCTCTCCTCGTCACTGACCTGCGCATCTCGCATCCCCATCTTCCAGATGGCCTCCCAGTCAAGGTCAGACAAGGTGTCCTCATGGATCCTCTCATCAACTAAGTCAACACGCATGCAAGTGAGCAGAGTAGTGATCAAACGCCCATAGGGCAGGTTACCCATCTGACCAGGCATCGCAACACGGATCATCGTCCTGATAATAATGTATGGAAGGCAGACGGGCTGCCTAGTGCAGATGCAGTACAAGAGATACTAGGTCAATTGGGAAATCTTCTCATAATGGCCACTCTGAGGAATCAGGTTGTGCTAAATAATCTTGCAGTACACCCGAGGTTCCGGTCGTAGGTTGATTGCCTTCATCTCCCAACGATCATCCCTAAGAAGTTGGCGGTCAATATCTACATGCATCATCAAAGAGAGGAACTGGGGTTCCTTAGGTGCAAAATATACTAAGGGGCCATCGTTTGATATACCCAGGAGATCACCCAACTCCAGGCAGTTAAATGAGATCTCCACCCCTTTAGCATAACTAGTGATCCTGAGCTCTCTACCCCTGTCTGTATCATTTGGATCACCCACTACCTGAAGATTGCAATAAAACTGCTTGACCAGTGCAGGACAGGTGCAACCCTCATATAATATCACGGGGAGCCAACCTATATCACCAAAAGCACCCTCCACATTAAACAAGGCTAAATTAGCCAGGTTTACACAATGACCCCCTTCCACCTTTTTATGCTCATAACGAGCATACTGAGTCTCTGCTTCATTGGACCGGAAGCGAAGAGGATCATGAACTCTGGGAACCTTGGTGTGAGCCATGCTATCTGCAAAGACACAGACAAATAAGCAAGATATTAGTTATAGAGAAAAACTCAAAATTTTGGCATTATAACGGCATGATTTGGCCAAAAGCCTCACTTTTCACCAAAACAGTTGGGTAGGAGGACTTACATATGTTCCAAACCATCCTGCAAGGCTCATACAGTTGGAAATTTAAACTAGAAAGATCGGATTTGAAGAAATTTCAATAATTTGGAAAAATCCCAAAAATTAGGTCAAAAATGGAAAATTTCAAGTTTCTAAAAAACTAACCGATGAAACTCAAATTTTCTTGAGGGCTTTCATCCATTGGGTGGCTAATAGAAAAAGCCCCCAATAAAAATCAAATTTTTACGGTTTGAAAATTTTTAATTTGAAGAAAACGCTATAAAGGGAGAAAAACCTAGTTTTGAAAGGTTAAAAATGAAGACCAGTAGAGAACATACGTGGAGGAATGGAGCGGAGGTCGTGAATGGAAAAAAGAATCACCAAACACGAGTGGTCGACACTGTAGCAACTCAGTGGAAGTGAGTTGAGTTGAAAGCAAAAGAGAAAGTGGAAAATGACTCCAAAAATCAGGTTTAAAACCTGATTTGGGGTCGTGTGGTCGCAAAATATGACTAAATATGCGACCACACGATCGACTCCACGATCGACCACAGGCTCTCGGTGAGCTGACAGACATCGTGTGGTCAGACCCTGTGGTCACACATATTGCGACCACACGATCGACCACAGGCTCTTGGTGAACTGACAGGGTTTTGTGAGGTCGCATACCCTGTGGTCGGACATATTGCGACCCCATCATCGACCACACGATGGAAAATAGAGTATTTTGACTATATGACTTGGAAAATTGGAATTTTACATGGATTAATTGGATTTTGACATGGGAATGACGTATATTATGGTTGCCTCACATGTTCTATGATTTTTCAGACACTACCACCACCGGAACAGGAAATGGCTGGGCGAAGAGTAACCAGGCGAGGACGTAACCCAATTCCACCACCACCACCTGTGGAGGAAGATAGCCATGAAAATCCTGAAGGACAAGAGGATCAGAATGTGGCACCACCAGAAGCTAATGGCTAGGCTAATCCCACAAACTTGCCAGCCCCACCTATAGATTTGGCTATAGCAGTAATGAACCTAGCACAATAGCTGTAAGACCCGTGTCAATCTAATCCGTTCTTACCACCTTGAACCAGATTTACCCATCATGGTCGAGTCAAATGGACCAAGGGCGTGAAGGAGATCGAGATCCCAGGTATCAAATCGACCCAAAAACACTTAAAATAGGGGAAGGGTCGCATAACCAGCTAAGCAGGGTCGGACCTCCCAAAATAGAAAGTCAGACCCTTGGTTTTGGAGGGAGGGTCAGACAGCTTAAGACCCTAGAGTCGACGGGATCATCGACCCTCCCATCGACCCTCGGTTTCTGCCGAATATAGAAATTAGGAAATTTCTATATTTTTCAATTGGGATTCTTTCCTAATCTCAATGGGACTTATTTAGGATGTTCCTACTCTATTTAAAGGACGTCCCTAAGCCACTTTCACTCCTTTCACAACCCTAATCGAATTGAGAGAAAGAGAGGAGAAGGAAAAGAGGAAGAAGAAAGGGAAGGAAGAGAACTTAGCACAAAGGAGAAGAATTTCAGAGAAAAAGTTATCTTCTCAGGTATGGATACTAATTCCATGAATTTCTATAGACTTTAGGTTAGTAATTGTTGAGAGTGTGATCTCGGAGAAACCCAAATCATCACCCTATGGTTAGGTTTCCATGGAAAACCATAGAAGAATGCGTGAAAGCTATCTAGGTGGGTTATACATGGTTTCAGACCATGGAATGAATGTAGAATGGAATGTAGGAGCAAGCCATAGGATCCCAAACACGAAGAATGGATTAAAAGAGGGAATTGGACCAAAGATATAAATTGACTTTTTGCATGCATATGTATTGTTGCATTGTTTTGGCTACTCACTGAGCCGTGTTGTGTGCTCACCCCTCGACGTCGAATATTTTTAGTTGATGATGCAGGTTATACCGTTGAAGACTATATGAATGCGTCTGCGTACGGGAACGTGGCCGCGATGGAAGCTGAAGCTGAAGTAGATACACACGACTCCTCTTGCGAGTGCAACTCGTGTGTATTTGATTAGATATTTTATAGGTTTCTTTACTTGGATTTATTAAAGATTTGTATTGATATTTATTTATGTCTCAGTTGATACAGAATAAATTGTTATTTAAATTTTATATCACATAGATTCTCAGTTCATTTATTTACAAGATTTCCGCTATTGTGTATTCTCTGATTATGATTACGGATGTGCGTAAGTTTGGATAACGCGGGGATAGCCTATTTGAGATCCTGGTTGAACCATTGGTTTATTAGCGGTTCATCACACCATTCTGAGATGTCTGGAATTGGGGTGTGACAACTTGGTATCAGAGCATCTCAGGCCTTGCCCGCCAAACTGACACACATTCAAGACCATTGTGAACTGAGATAGGATAAATTAAAAGTTGTAATACAAACACATTGTAAGTGATGATTGAGACCAAATTTAAAAGGAGAATAATGCATCTATTAAAGGGAAAACAAGTTACATACAATGAGTGAGAGAAACAAAACGTATATACATAACTAAAGCAGAGTACAGTCCACAACCCGGACAGTTACTCTGTAATATAAGGAAAAAAAATAAAAGTACACTCAGGAAGCTGGAGGCGAAGGAGGAGGCGGTGCCTCACGGTCTCTGTCGTAGTCCTCAGCATAGACTCTAGTCAACTAGGCTATCTGAGTCTGGGTCGTCAGTAGACTAGCTGTGAGACCGGCTATCCTCTGATCAGTCGCACACTGCACCTCCAGAAGCTCTCCCATCTGCGCGTCTGATGTGCGCTGAGCAGCCAACAGCTCATCCATCCTCCGATCAGATCTGCACTGAGCATCCCTGATCTCCTGGAGCATCTCCATCATGGCTGAAGGTGGAAGTGAAGGATCAGCCGAATGGGAAGGACCAGCCTCAGGTGCAGGAGCCGCCGCAGAAGAAGTACCAACTCCAGCCGCATGTGTAGGTGAAGGCAGTGGTATCGAGTCGACGTCCATATACATACGGTCGTCATCGTCGATCGGATCCACACGAGCTCTAGCAGCAGCAGCAGCAGGCTCAGCATCAGCCATCTCAACCCGAGTGTGAGGGCGCACCATCACATTTCTCTCCTCATCACTAACCTCAGCATCTCGCAGCTCCATCTTGCAGATAGCCTCCAAATCTAGAGGCGACGAGAAGGTCTTCTCCGGGATCTTCTCATCTACCAAATCCACCCCCAGACGGGTCAGTAGCACTGTAATCATGCGTCCATAGGGTAGATTACCCCTATGACCGGACAATGTAGCACTAATCATCGTCTGCATGATGATGTATGGAAGGCAGACAGGCTGTCGAGTGCATATATTGTATATCAGGAACTGGGTGAGCTGAGACACCCTCTCATAGTGCCCACTCTGTGAGATCATATTATGCTGGATAATCTTACAGAAGACCCATGGAGCTGGACGCAGATAACAAGCTCTCATCTGCCAACGATCAGGACGGAGCAACTGGTTGTCGATCTCTGCCCTCATCTCCATCTCAACAAACTGTGGCTCTCCCGGCACACAATACACCATGGGGCCATCATAGGGAATGCCCAACAGATCGGCCAGCTGTCGATAATCAAAGGAAATGTGCTCACCCCTCGACGTCGAATATTTTTAGTTGATGATGCAGGTTATACCGTTGAAGACTATATGAATGCGTCTACGTACGGGAACGTGGCAGCGATGGAAGCTGAAGCTGAAGTGGATACACATGACTCCTCTTGCGAGTGTAACTTGTGTGTATTTGATTAGATATTTTATAGGTTTCTTTACTTGGATTTATTAAAGATTTGTATTGATATTTATTTATGTCTCAGTTGATACAGAATAAATTGTTATTTAAATTTTAATATGACATAGATTCTCAGTTCATTTATTTACAAGATTTCTGCTATTGTGTATTTACTCTGATTATGATTACGGATGTGCGTAAGTTTGGATAACGCGGGGATAGCCTATTTGAGATCCTGGTTGAACCGTTGGTTTATTAGCGGTTTATCACACCATTCTGAGATGTGCGGAATTGGGGTGTGACAACTTGGTATCAGAGCAACACGTGCAGGCTCAGATGGTATCAGCAGCTGCAGCAGATGCAACACGCACAGGCTCAGATGCAGGTCGCCATGGGAATTATGTTCCAAGCCACTCAGGCTGCACCCATGCACACTGGACAAGCTAGTGCAGCCCCGGTGGGTAACCACCCAGCTCATCAGACACCTCAACAACCGGCTGCACAGATTCCAGTGCAGGTACCGGAAGCAGCTCAAGGGAATTACCACAATCCACCCTATATGTTCGGGGCAAACCCCCAGAATCAGCTAGACCACTCTCGACTAGTGGAGAGATTTTTGAAGATGAAACCCAGAGAATTCAACGGCAAGCCGTCTGATCCATTGTGGCCAGCACACTGGATAGACGAGATGGAGAGAAACTTCCTCATGATGACTATTACAGAGGAAGAGAAGGTACTATGTGCCACCTTCATGCTCAAGGGCGACACACATCATTGGTGGAATTCCACGAAGACATATTTACTGACCAAGCACGCCCTAGTGACATGGGCTATATATAAAGAAACATTCTTCGAGAAATATTTTCCACGAAGCTTCAGAGATTCGATGGAGAAGGAGTTCCTGAGTCTTTATCAGGGACAGATGTCAGTGGATGCGTATCAACAACGTTATGAAGAGCTGTTTTTCTTCGCACCACTGAGTATGCAAGAAGAAGAAACCAAAACCCGTAGGTTTGTCTCGGGACTAAGAGGAAGCATCAGAGAAAATGTTCTGGGCTTAGAGAAGAAAATTTACAACGAAGCTGTCCAGATTGCTCGAGTGATTGAATCGAGCCAGAAGGAGAGTTATTTTACTCAGAACAAAGGCATCAAAAGGCCAGCCGGAAACTCCTACAACGGATGCAATAACAGGACGTATAAGCCTTTCCGTCCTCAGAATTTTAATGCTGCAACCAAGACTACCCCAGCAGCTCAACCTCAGCCAAAGCCAAATTCTGAAGCCCCGAAGTGTTTTAACTGCAACCAGCTGGGACATATGGCAAGGGAGTGCCCTAAGCCCAAGAAGCAATTCCATCAGGGACGTGTATATGCTGTTACGTCCGAGGATGCGGTCGCATCACCCGATGTGGTCACAGGTATGACTGAAACTTTTAAAGTTCTAATTACATTGAATGAGCATGTAGACTAAGTAAAGATAAATCACAGGTATTGTACCTATAAATGGCGTACCCGCCAGAGTACTCTTCGATTCCGGAGCTACTCATTCCTTTATATCTGTGTCATTTGGAAAGAAGACAAAATTACCCATCAAAACATTAGACTACAAATTACTTGTACGGTCATCGATGGGTTAGAAGTGGAACTAGAAAAGGGTTATGGACCATGTCCAGTTCTCATTGGAGAGCAGACCTTAGATGCAACCTTGATACAACTTGAGATGGCAGACTTTGATGTCATCTTGGGAATGGACTGGTTAGCTCGGCATTCTGGAAATTTATTATGCGTTGAAAATAAGCTAACATTCAAAGACAAGGAAGGGGTAGAATTCAGTTTCTCGGGAACCAAACTTCCCCGGAGATGCAAGCTCATACTTTCAGCATTAAAGGCTAAGAAGTGCCTTGACAAGGGAGCAATCGGGTATCTAGTGTCAGTGGTCGACCTAACCAAGGAAGCACCACGAATGGAAAACATTGATGTCGTGCGGGATTATCTTGATGTATTTTCGGAGGAACTACCCGGATTACCACCCGACCGTGCCACGGAGTTTGTAATAGACCTGATACCTGGAGCCGCACCCGTATCAAAAGCACCTTACAGGATGGCTCCTACAGAACTGAAGGAACTGAAGGTGCAACTACAAGAATTGCTGGACAAGGGTTATATTCGACCCAGTATATCTCCATGGGGTGCACCGGTGTTGTTCGTAAAGAAGAAGGATGGTAGCGTTCGATTATGCATCGACTATCGGGAGTTGAATAAACTGACAATCAAGAATCGATATCCACTACCTCGGATCGATAACTTGTTCGATCAGTTACAAGGAGCGAAAGTATTTTCTAAGATTGATCTTTGATCGGGCTATCATCAGTTGAAGATTAAAGAAGGTGATATTCCGAAGACAGCTTTCAGGACCAGATACGGACATTATGAATTTTTGGTTATGTCTTTCGGATTAACTAATGCACCGGCAACGTTCATGGAACTTATGAACCGAGTCTTCCACGATATGTTGGATACATCGGTTATAGTGTTTATTGATGACATATTGGTATACTCCAAGGACAAGGAAACTCATATCAAGAACCTAAACGCAGCCCTACAGCGTTTAAGGAAAGAGAAGTTGTACGCCAAATTTTCAAAGTGCGAGTTTTGGCTAAGTGAAGTCGCATTCCTAGGCCATGTGGTATCCGCTGAAGGAATCAAAGTGGATCCCAGCAAGATCGAGGCTATTGTGAAGTGGGAAGCACCAAAGAGTGTTTCGGAAATTAGAAGTTTTCTAGGTCTAGCTGGTTATTATCGGAGATTCGTAGAAGACTATTCTCGGATTGCCGTACCTCTCACCAGTTTGACCAAGAAAGGTGAAAAGTTTGTATGGACCGATAAATGTGAGAAGAGTTTCCAAACACTGAAGACCAGATTGATATCCGCTCTAATTTTGAATATTCCCGTGTTAGGACAGACATTTACTCTATACACTGATGCGTCGGGACTGGATTAGGATGTGTGCTTATGCAAGGAGAACAAGTGATTGCTTATGCTTTAAGACAGTTAAAGGTACATGAGAAAAATTATCCCACTCATGATCTGGAGCTAGCGGCAGTAGTACATGCGGTCAAGATATGGAGACATTACTTATACGGAGAGAAATTTCAGATTAAGTCGGACCATAAAAGTCTTACTTATTTATTTAATCAAAAGGAGTTGAATATGAGACAACGAAGATGGCTGGAACTATTGAAAGACTATGATTGTGATATCCAGTACCATCCGGGAAAAGCGAACGTAGTAGCGGATGCATTAAGCAGAAAAGCAATGATAAAATCTCAAGGAGAAGTTAGCACGACCGCAGCAATGTGTACCACTGGAATGATATTCAATCACGGCAACGAGCAGTATGTGATAGATACAACGGATGAATCAGCTAACCAAGGGTTTATTCATCGATTTTCAAATATGTTCGCGGCATTGAAGATTATACCGGATATAGTGGATGAAGTAAAGACAGCTATCAAAACAGATCCTTATCTGAGAACAGTACAAGAGGATATTGAGAAAGGTAGGACTAACCCTGAGTTCACCTTGGATGACGAAAAAGTACTGAAATACAAAGGAAGAATATGTGTACCTGAAACAGAAAGTATGGACATTAGACACCGACTAATGAAAGAAGCCCATACCACCCTCTATTCGATACATCCTGGAAGTACAAAAATGTATCATGATCTGAAGAAACTATATTGGTGGAGGGGAATGAAAGCAGATGTAGCCAAGTTTGTGTCTCAATGCCTAAATTGTCAGAAGGTAAAGGCTGAGCGACAAAGACCCGCTGGACTATTGCAGCCATTATCGGAACCAGCATGGAAATGGGACTGCATCACTATGGACTTCGTCACGGGACTACCATTGACTCCTCGAGCAGTTGACGCAGTTTGGGTGATTGTGGACCGTCTGACTAAAATAGCATGCTTCATACCTATACGACCTCAGTATATATTGGAAAGGTTAGCGAAGCTGTATGTGGATAATATTGTTCGATTACATGGAGTTCCAGAAAGTATTGTGTCCGATAGAGATCCACGATTTACTTCCAAGTTTTGGGAAGGATTGCAAAAGGATATGGGTACAACGTTGAAGTTCAGTACTGCATTCCACCCACAGACAGATGGACAGTCAGAATGTAAAATTCAGATTCTACAAGATATGCTACGAGCATGTGTAATTGATTTCAAGGGATCATGGGATGAAAGATTACCATTGATCGAGTTCGCTTATAATAACAGCTATCAGGCTACTATACAGATGTCACCTTATGAAGCACTGTATGGCAGAAAGTGTCGAACTCCCTTGTTTTGGAATGAAGTTAGAGAACGTAGTATTGTTGGACCAGAATTTGTTGAAGAGACTTGCCGAGTGGTCGACATTATCAAGGAAAGAGTGAGAACAGCTTAGAACCGTCAGAAGCAATATGCAGATACTCGATGAAGAGATCTGGAGTTCGATGTAGGTGATAAAGTATTTTTTAAGGTATCGCCCATGCGAGGATTGAAGAGGTTCGGACAGAAAGGGAAACTAAGTCCAAGATATGTCGGGCCGTATGAAATTCTAGCTAAGCGTGGAAAAGTGGCTTATCAGTTAGCACTACCACCATCTATGTCAAGCGTGCATGACGTATTTCACATTTCCTTATTGAAGAAGTATGTCAAGGATCCAACGCATGTTTTGACAGTGGATTTGCCAGAATTGACTGATGATTTGACATTTGAAGTAACACCCACAGAAATCACTAGTCGAAAGGTTCAACGTCTATGCAACAGAGATATCTACTATGTTAAGGTCATATGGAAAAGTAGAGACATGGAAGAAATTACATGGGAAGAAGAAAATACTATGCGAAAGCAATACCCTCACTTATTTGATTCAGGAGGTACGTACAATTTTGAGGACGAAATTTTTATAAGTTGGGGGGAGTTGTAAGACCCGTGTCAATCTAACCCGGTCTTACCACCTTGAACCAGATTTACCCATCATGGTCGAGTCAAATAGACCAAGGGCGTGAAGGAGATCGTGATCCCAGGTATCAAATCGACCCAAAAACACTTAAAATAGGGGAAGGGTTGCATAACCAGCTAAGCAGGGTCAGACCTCCCAAAACAGAAAGTCAGACCCTCGATTTTGGAGGGAGGGTCGGACAGCTTAAGACCCTAGAGTCGACGGGATCATCGACCCTCCCATCGACCCTCAATTTCTGTCGAATATAGAAATTAGGAAATTTCTATATTTTTCGATTGGGATTCTTTCCTAATCTCAATGGGACTTATTTAGGATGTTCCTACTCTATTTAAAGGACGTCCCTAAGCCACTTTCACTCCTTTCAAAACCCTAATCGAATTGAGAGAAAGAGAGGAGAAGGAAAAGAGGAAGAAGAAAGGGAAGGAAGAGAACTTAGCACAAAGGAGAAGAATTTCAGAGAAAAAGTTATCTTCTCAGGTATGGATACTAATTCCATGAATTTCTACAGACCTTAGGTTAGTAATTGTTGAGAGTGTGATCTCGGAGAAACCCAAACCATCACCCTATTGTTAGGTTTCCATGGAAAACCATAGAAGAATGCGTGAAAACTATCTAGGTGGGTTATACATGGTTTCAGACCATGGAATGAATGTAGAATGGAATGTAGGAGCAAGCCATAGGATCCCAAACACGAAGAATGGATTAAAAGAGGGAATTGGACCAAAGATATAAATTGACTTTTTGCATGCATATGTATTGTTGCATTGTTTTGGCTACTCACTGAGCCGTGTTGTGTGCTCACCCCTCGACGTCGAATATTTTTAGTTGATGATGCAGGTTATACCGTTGAAGACTATATGAATGCGTCTGCGTACGAGAATGTGGCAGCGATGGAAGCTGAAGCTGAAGTGGATACACACGACTCCTCTTGCGAGTGCAACTCGTGTGTATTTGATTAGATATTTTATAGGTTTCTTCACTTGGATTTATTAAAGATTTGTATTGATATTTATTTATGTCTCAGTTGATACAGAATAAATTGTTATTTAAATTTTAATATCACATAGATTCTCAGTTCATTTATTTACAAGATTTCCGCTATTGTGTATTTACTCTGATTATGATTACGGATGTGCGTAAGTTTGGATAACGCGGGGATAGCCTATTTGAGATCCTGGTTGAACCGTTGGTTTATTAGCAGTTCATCACATCATTCTGAGATGTGCAGAATTGGGGTGTAACAATAGCTGTAGCAAATACAGCAGGTGTGAGCCAATATGCAAGCTGCTATGGGAATGGCTTTTCTAGCTGTACATACTACACCTATACCAGCCAGACAAGCTAGCACCGTACCAGGGGGTAGCAATACGGTACCCCAAGCACCTCAAACGCCAGTTGTACAAGCTCTAGTACAAAACCCTGAGGTAGCCCAAGGCAGATACCAGTATCAACCACCTATATATGTAGCCAATGCTCAATATCAGTTGAACCATTCTCGACTGATCGAGCGTTTTCAGAAAGTAAAGCCTAAAGAATATAATGGTAAGCCAGCGGATCCTTTATGGCAACTCACTGGATCGATGATGTCACACCCCAATTCCGCACACTTCAGAATGGTGTGATGAACCGCTAAATAACCAACGGTTCAACCAGGATATCTAATAGGCTATCCTCGCGTTATCCAAACTTTACACGCATCCACAATCATAATCAGAGTAATACACAATAACGGAAAATTTATAAATAATATGAACTGAGAACTTAAATGATACCCATAAATAATAGCAAATTATTCTGTGTTTAACTAAGACATAAATATTTAAATACCAAATACATGTCTTATAAATCCAATAAAGAAACCTACAAAAATATCTAATCGAATACACACGAGTTGCACTCGCAAGAGGAGTCGTGTGTATCGTCTTCAGCTCCAACTTCCATAGCTGCTACAGTTCCGTACGCCGACGCATTCATGTAATCTTCGACTGTATAACCTGCATCATCAACTAAAATATTCGACGTCGAGGGGTGAGCACACAACACGGCTCAATGAGTAGCCAAAACAATGCAACATTACATATGCATGCAAAAAGTCAATTCATATCTTTGGTCTTGGTTTATAGTTTGCAATGTGCAATAGAAAGGTTGGGTGGTCAAAGGTTAACGTTTATTGACACCGCCTCTATACACAGGGTGTGGAAGCCCGCCCGAAGGTTAACGTTTATCGTTGTCCCCATCCACCCTACCATAACATTATACAACAAAGGTTAACGTTTATTGCTATATAATGCTATACCAACACGTAAGCCCCTGTTAGCGAGGGCTTGCAAACTGGGCTCGCTACTAACCAATCCTAATGCCAAACAGTGTATCCAAGGCCTCACCCCAGCATCCCTCAGAATGCCCATAGAGATAGAGCTAAGGCCCCCCGATAGAGTCAGAGACTACAAGGACCGAGACCACCTCCCCTGATACTCTACGACATAATAGTTCTGCTAAGGTAATGGCGATACGACGATGCCAATGCACAAGACTTGAGTTAGAGATAGAGCTAAAGTGCTGAGACCCGCCAAAGGTTAACGTTTATTGACGTTCTCATCACACCTCCCCTGATACTCGCTCGCATCAAGCACATCAACCACACACATACAAGACATGCCTATTCCTATCATCATCATCATCATCATGTTATAAACAATAAAATAAATATGCATGAACAAGTAATAGAAATATTGGATGGCATGCTGTATGCACATTACAAAAATATTCGCATAGAATCAAACATGGCATAGGACTCAAGAAATAGAAAACAGTTTATTATTAACCAATTTAGTTTGGGGTTAAGGTTCCTCACCTTAGCTTGCTAATAGATATTTTCCAAGCTTTCGATTCACTGTTATAACGGTATTATATTGCTAGCAAACCTAACAAAGTCGATAGAATTTAATTAGAATTAATTCAGAATTTAAAAACCATTCGTCAAGCGAGGGTCGATGCTAGGGTCGATGCTAGGGTCGATGGATCTATCGACCCTCCCTCCATTCCCGAACTTCCCGAATGTTGAGGGTCGATGGTCAGAAACACCTACGGTCGGATGGTCTATCGACCCTCGGTGCGACCCTTGGTGCACTCTGGTCCAATTTCCACTTTTAATCCATTCTTCGTGTTTGGGGTCCTATGGCTTGCTTCCTACATTCATTCAACAGTCAATCCATGGTCTAGAACCATGTATAATCCATCTAGATAGCTTTCGTGCATCCTCCTATGGTTTTCCATGAAAACCTAACCATGGATGGATGGTTTGGGTTTCTACAAAATCCTACACTCAACCATATCTAACCTAAGGTCTGTAGAAACTCATGGAATTAGTATCCATACCTGAGAAGATTACTTTCCTCTGCAATTTCTTCTCCTTTTTGCTAAGCCTTCTCCCTAGCCTCCTTTCTTTCTCTTTTCCTTCTTCTCTCTTTCTCTCAATTCAATTAGGGTTGTAAAAGGAGTGAAAGTGGCTCAGGGACGTCCTTTAAATAGACTAGGAATGTCCTATAATAATCCCAATGAGATTTGGAAAGAATCCCAACCAAAAATTAGGAAATTTCCAAATTTCAGTTTCGTCAGAAATCGAGGGTCGATGGGAGGGTCGATGATCCCGTCGACCCTAGGGTCTTAAACTGTCCGACCCTCCCTTCAAAACTGAGGGCTCGACTTTCGTTTTGGGAGGTCTGACCCCGCTTCCCCGGGTGTGCGACCCTCCCCTAGAATTAAGTGTTTTTGGGTCGATTTCGTACCTGGGATCTCGATCTCCTTCATGCCCTTGGTCCATTTGACTCGACCATGATGGGTAAACCTGGTTCAAGATGGTAAGACCGGGTTAAATTGACACGGGTCTTACAACTCCCCCCAACTTATAAAAATTTCGTCCTCGAAATTGTACGTACCTTCTGAATCAAACAAGTCAGGGTATTGCTTTCTCATAGCATTTTCTTCTTCCCATGTAATCTCTTCCATGTCTCTACTTTTCCATGTGACCTTAACATAGTAGATATCTCTGTTGCGTAGACGTTGAACCTTTCGACTAGTGATTTCCATTGGTATTACTTCAAATGTCAAATCATCAGTCAGTTCCGGCAAATCTACAGTCAACACATGTGTTGGGTCTTTGACATACTTCTTCAATAAGGATATGTGAAATACGTCATGCACACTTGACATAGATGGTGGTAGTGCTAACTGATAAGCTACTTTTCCACGCTTAGCCAGAATCTCATATGGTCCGACATATCTTGGACTTAGTTTTCCTTTTTGTCCGAACCTCTTCAATCCTCGCATAGGCGATACTTTCAAAAATACTTTTTTGCCTACGACGAACTCTAGATCTCTTCGTCGAGTATCTGGGTATTGCTTCTGACGGTTCTGAGCTACACTTACTCTTTCCTTGATGATGTCAACCACTCGACAAGTCTCTTCAACAAATTCTGGTCCAACAATACTACGTTCTCCAACTTCATTCCAAAACAAGGGAGTTCGGCACTTCCTACCATACAATGCTTCATAAGGTGACATCTGTATAGTAGCCTGATAGCTGTTATTGTAAGCGAACTCGATCAATGGTAACTTTTCGTCCCATGATCCCTTGAAATCAATCACACATGCTCGTAGCATATCTTCTAAAATCTGAATTGTATGGTCCGACTGTCCATCTGTCTATGGGTGGAATGCAGTGCTGAACTTCAATGTTGTGCCCATGGCCTTTTGCAGTCCTTTCCAAAATTTGGAAGTAAATCGTGGATCTCTATCGGACACAATGCTTTCTGGAACACCATGTAACCGAACAATATTATCCACATACAACTTTGCTAACCTTTCGAGTGTATATTGGGGTCGTATCGGTATGAAGCGAGCTGTTTTAGTCAGACGGTCTACAATCACCCAAACTGCGTCAACTACTCGAGGAGTCAGTGGTAGTCCTATGACGAAGTCCATAGTGATGCAGTCCCATTTCCATGCTGGTTTCGGTAATGGTTGTAACAGTCCTGCGGGTCTTTGTCGTTTCGCCTTTACCTTCTGACAATTTAGGCATTTAGACACGAACTTGGCTACATCTGCCTTCATTCCCCTCCACCAGTATAATTTCTTTAGGTCATGATACATCTTTGTACTTCTAGGATGTACCGAGTAGATGGTAGTGTGGGCTTCTTTCATGAGTCGGTGTCTAATGTCTACACTTTCTGTTTCGGGTACACATATTCTTCCTTTGTATTTCAGTACCTTCTCGTCATCCAAGGTGAACTCAGGGTTAGTCCTACCTTTCTCAATATCTTCTTGTACCGTTCTCAGATAAAGATCTGCTTTGATAGCTGTCTTCACTTCATCCACTATATCTGGTATAATCTTCAATGCCGCGAACATATTCGAAAACCGATGAATAAACCCTTGGCTAGCTGATTCATCCGTTGTATCGATCACATACTGCTCGTTACCGTGATTGAATACCATTCCGTTGGTATACATTGCTGCAGTCGTGCTAACTTCTCCTTGAGATTTTATCATTGTTTTTTTGCTCAATGCATCCGCTACCACGTTCGCTTTTCCCGGATGATACTGAATATCACAATCATAGTCTTTCAATAGTTCCAGCCATCTTCTTTGTCTCATATTCAACTCCTTCTGATTAAATAGATACGTAAGGCTTTTATGGTCTGACTTAATCTGAAATTTCTCTCCGTATAGGTAGTGTCTCCATATGTTGACAGCATGTACTACTGCCGCTAACTCCAAATCGTGAGTGGGGTAATTCTTCTCATGTACCTTCAACTGTCTCGATGTATACGCAACTACTTGTTCTCTTTGCATAAGCACACGTCCTAATCCCAATCCCGATGCATCAGTGTATAAGGTAAATGTCTGTCCTGGAACGGGAATGGTTAAAATTGGAGCGGATATCAATCTGGTCTTCAATGTTTGAAAACTCTTTTCACACTTATCCGTCCATACAAACTTTTCTCCTTTCTTGGTCAAACTGGTGAGAGGTACGGCAATCTGAGAATAGTCTTCCACGAATCTCCGATAATATCCAGCTAGACTAAGGAAACTTCTAATTACTGAGACGCTCTTTGGTGCTTCCCACTTCACAATAGCTTCGATCTTACTGGGGTCCACTTTGATTCCTTCCACGGATACTACATGGCCTAGAAAGGCGACTTCACTTAGCCAAAACTCACACTTTGAAAATTTGGCGTATAACTTCTCTTTCCTTAAACGCTGTAGGGCTGCGTTTAAGTTCTTGACATGGGTTTCCTTGTCTTTGGAATATACCAATATGTCATCAATAAATACTATGACCGACGTATCCAACATGTCATGGAAAACCCGGTTCATAAGTTCCATGAATGTTGCCGGTGTGTTAGTTAGTCCGAAGGACATCACTAGGAACTCATAATGTCCGTATCTTGTCCTGAAAGCTGTCTTCGGAATGTCACCTTCTTTAATCTTTAGTTGATGATAGCCTGATCGAAGATCGATCTTTGAAAATACCTTCGCTCCTTGTAACTGATCGAACAAGTCATCGATCCTGGGTAGTGGGTATCGATTCTTGATGGTCAGTTTATTCAACTCTCGATAGTCGATGCATAATCGAACACTACCATCCTTGTTCTTCACGAACAACACCGGTGCTCCCCATGGAGATATACTGGGTCTAATATAATCCTGATCCAGCAGTTCTTGTAGTTGCACTTTTAATTCCTTCAGTTCAGTAGGAGCCATTCTATAAGGTGCTTTTGATACTTGTGCGGCTCCAGGTATAAGGTCTATTACAAACTTCGTGGCTCGGTCGGGTGGTAATCCAGGTAATTCCTCCGGAAATACATCAGGAAAATCTCGCACGACATCAATATCTTCCATTTGTGGCACATCCTTGGTTAGGTCGACCACTGATACTAGATATCCGACCGCTCCTTTCTCAAGGCACTTCTTAGCCTTTAATGCTGAGAGTATGAGCTTGCGTCTCCTGGGAAGTTTGGTTCCCGAGAAACTGAATTCTGCTCCTTCTTTGTCTTTGAATGTTAGCTTCTTCTCGGCGCATAACAGATTTGCAGAGTACCGAGCTAACCAGTCCATTCCTAAGATGACATCAAAGTCTGCCATCTCAAGTTGTATTAAGGTTGCATCCAAGGTCTGCTCTCCAATGAGAACTGGACATGGTCCATAACCTTTCTCTAATTCCACTTCTAATCCCATCGGTGACCGTACAAGTAATTTGTAGTCTAATGTTTTGATGGGCAGATTGGTCTTCTTTCCAAACGACACAGATATAAATGAATGAGTAGCTCCTGAATCAAAGAGTACTCTGGAGGGTACGCCATTGATAGGTACGATACCTGTGATCCATTTTTACTTAGTCTACATACTCAATCAGTGTAATTATAATCTTAAAAGTTTCGATCATACCTGTGACCACATCGGGCGATGCGGCTGCATCATCTGATGTAACAGCATATACCCGTCCTTGATGTAACTGCTTCTTGGGTTTTGGACATTCTCTTGCCATGTGCCCTGGTTGGTTGCAGTTATAACACTTCGGGGCTTCCAAATTTGGCTTTGGCTGTGGTTGAGCTGCTGCAGTAGACTTTAGTGCAGTTGCAAAATTCTGAGGACGGAAAGGTTTATACGTCCTGTTATTGCCTCCGTTATAAGAATTCCCAGCTGGTCTCTTGATTCCTTTGTTTTGAGCGAAATAACTCTCTTTCTGGCTGGATTCGATCACTCGAGCAATCTGAACAGCTTCGTTGTATATGTTCTTCTCTAATCCCAGAACATGTTCCCTTATACTTCCTCTTAGTCCCGCGACGAATCTACGGGTTTTTGTATCTTCTTCTTGCATGCTAGCCGGTGCGAAGAAAAACACCTCTTCATAGCGTTGTTGATATGAGTCTACGGACATCTGCCCCTGATACAGACTCAGGAACTCCTTCTCCATCGAATCTCTGAAGCTTCATGGAAAATATTTCTCAAAGAAAGCTTCTTTATATATAGCCCAAGTCAGTAAGGCGTGCTTAGTCAATAGATAGGCCCTGGTCGATTTCCACCAATGATGTGCGTCGCCTTTGAGCATGAAGGTGGCACACAATACTTTCTCCTCAGTAATACTCATCATAAGAAAATTTCTTTCCATCTCTTCTATCCAGTGTGCTGGCCACAGTGGATCAGACGGCTTGCTATTGAATTCTCTTGGCTTCATTTTCAAAAATCTCTCCACTAGTCGGGAGTGATCCAGTTGATTTTGGTATGCCCCAAACATAGGGGGTGGATACTGATAGTTCCCTTGGGCTGCTTCTGGGACTTGCACTGGAATTGGTGCAGCCGGTTGTTGAGGTGTCTGTTGCGCTGGGTGATTACCCACTGGTGCTGCACTAGCTTGCCCCGTGTGCATGGCTGCAGCCTGAGTGGCTTGAAACATAACTCCCATCGCAACCTGCATTTGAGCTTGTGCATGTTGCATTTGTTGTAGCTGTTGTGCCAAATTCATCACCACTGTTGTTAGCTATGGTGGTGGTGGTGGCAAATTTGTAGGGTTTGCCGGCTCGGGATTACCCTGTGCGTAATCGTTCTCTTGACTAGTCTCATCCGCCGGTGGTGGTGGTGGGACTGTGTTTCGGGTCTGTCGGGTAACTCTACGGCCAGACATATTTACTTTTGAGATGGGTGGTGCCTGAAAATCATCAAGATCAGTGAGAAATCATTTATACTTCATGTAGGCATGCTAACCGATATAAAATGTGAATCCTCAATTCATTCTGAAAAAAAATACTGTCTTTTCTATGTAGCGTCAATAGTGAGGGTCGATGGTATGTCCGACCCTTGGTATCCGACCCTGGGAATGATCTGTTCTTCCCGAGAGCTGAGGGTCGATACGAGGGTCGATGGGTGTCCGACCCTCAGTCCGACCCTTGAATTTCTGTCAGATTCCCGAGAGCCGAGGGTCGATTGGAGGGTCGATCCGAGGGTCGATGGTGTCAGTCGATTTGTTCGACCCTCGGACCAAAAATCAGATTTTTAAGATCCGATTCTGGGTCAATTCTTACTATTCCTCCTCCGTTTCGACTCGTCTCTACTCTCCGAGTTGCTACAGTGTTACTTCACTATTGTGGATCGTTGTTACTCCGAGTTTCGACATCCACATCACCTCTACAGGTATAATTTCCCAACTTTTCCTGTTTTTAGGTTTTTTTTTCTAGGTTTTTACTCATTTAGCTCGTCTTTTCCAAATTAAACTTTTTCCAACCATAAAAATTCTATTTTTATTGGGGGCTTTTGTTATTGGGGTCTTGAGGAACGAAAGCCCTCAAAAAAATTTCAGTTTCATCGGTTGGTTATCGAGAAACTTAAATTTTTCTCTTTTTGCCCTAATTTATCGAAATTTTTAATTTTTCTTCAATTACTTCCAATTGGACATTTTCACTTAAAATTTCCTTCTGCATGCGGGTTGTAGGGATATGTCTAAACCTTCGTAAGTCCTTATGCCCACTTGTATGGCAAGAAATGGGGCTTTATGGTCAACTTACGTCGTTATTTACTCAAATTTCGGATTTTTATCCTACTAACTCCTTATTTCTTTTCTCTTTCTTATTTTGCAGATACTATGGCCCGTACCAAAGTGCCAAGATTGCGTGATCCACTTCGCTTCCGTTCGAATGAAGCTGAGGCACGATATGCTGACTATGCCCGTAAGAAAGTGGAAGGGGGTCGCATGGTGAACTTGGCTGAGCTAGCCTTGTTCAATGTAGAGGGAGCATTCGGTGACATGGGGTGGCTCCTTGTCATCACATACGACGCATGCACATGTCCAGACTTGGTGCGCCAGTTCTATTGTTACCTCCAGGTGGTGGGGGATTACAATGATGTCGAGCGTGATCAGGAATTGCGCATCACTAGCTACGTCAAAGGGGTGCACATCTCCTTTGATTATCGGCAGCTGGCCGATCTGTTGGGCATTGCCTATGATGGCCCTATGGTGTACTGTGCGCCGGGAGAGCCACAGTTTGTTGAGATGGAGATGAGAGCTGAGATCGACAATCAGTTGCTCCGTCCCGATAGATGGCAGATGAGAGCTTGCTACTTGCGTCCATCTCCACGAGTCTTCTGCAAGATTATCCAGCATAATCTGATTCCGCAGAGTGGGCACTATGAGAGGGTGTCTTAGCTGACCCAGTTCTTGATCTACAGCATATGCACTCAACAGCCGGTCTACCTTCCTTACATCAACATGCGGACGATGATCAGTGCCACATTGTCCGGTCATAGGGGTAATCTACCCTATGGACGCATGATTACAGTGCTACTGACCCGTTTGGGGGTGGATCTGGTTGATGAGAAGATCCAGGAGAAGACCTTCTCGTCGCCTCTAGATTGGGAGGCTATCTGCAAGATGGGCTACGAGATGCGGAGGTTAGTGATGAGGAGAGGAACGCGATGGTGCGCCCTCACACTCGGGTTGAGATGGCTGATGCTGAGGCTGCTGCTAGGGCTCGTGGGGATCCGGTCGACGATGATCGCTTATATATGGATGTCGATGCGATACCACCGCCATCACCCACGCATGCGGATAGGGCTGGTACTTCTTCTGCGACGGCTCCTGCACCTGAGGCTGGTCCTTCTCATGATGCTGGTCCTTCACGCCCACCTTCTGATATGATGGAGATATTACGCGAGATCAGAGAGACTCAACGCAGATCGGACCTGAGGATGGAGGATTTGCTAGATGCTCAGCGCATGAGAGTGGATGAGCTGTTGGCTGCTCAGCACACATCTGACGCGCAGATAGGAGAGCTCCTAGAGGTGCAGCGTGCGACTGATCAGAGGATAGCCGGTCTCACAGCTAGTCTCCAGACGACCCAGACCCAGATAGCCTGGTTGACTAGAGTCTATGCCGAGGACTACGACAGAGATCGTGAGGCACCGCCTCCTCCTTCGCCTCTAGCTTCCTGATTGCACTTTACTTTTCTTGTACTACAGAGTAACTGTCCGGGTTGTGGACTGTACTCTGCTTTAGCGATGTATATACGTTTTGGTTCTCTTACTCATTGTATGTAACTGATTTTCCCTTTAATAGATGCATTATTCTCTTATTAATTCGGTTTCAATCATCACTTGTACTTACAGTGTGTTTGTATTAAAGCTTTTAATTTATCCTATCTCAGTTCACAATGGTCTTGAATGTGTGTCAGTTCGGCGGGCAAGGCCTGAGATGCTCTGATACCAAGTTGTCTCACCCCAATTCCGCACACTTCAGAATGGTGTGATGAACCGCTAAATAACCAATGGTTCAACCAGGATCTCTAATAGGCTATCCCCGCGTTATCCAAACTTTACCCGCATCCACAATCATAATCAGAGTAATACACAATAGCGAAAAATTTATAAATAATATGAACTGAGAACTTAAATGATACCCATAAATAATAGCAAATTATTCTGTGTTTAACTAAGACATAAATATTTAAATACCAAATACATGTCTTATAAATCCAATAAAGAAACCTACAAAAATATCTAATCGAATATACACGAGTTGCACTCGCAAAAGGAGTCGTTTGTATCGTCTTCAGCTCCAACTTCCATAGCTGCTACAGTTCCGTACGCCAACGCATTCATGTAATCTTCGACTGTATAACCTGCATCATCAACTAAAAATATTCGACGTCGAGGGGTGAGCACACAACACGGCTCAGTGAGTAGCCAAAACAATGCAACATTACATATGCATGCAAAAAGTCAATTCATATCTTTGGTCTTGGTTTATAGTTTGCAATGTGCAATAGAAAGGTTGGGTGGTCAAAGGTTAACGTTTATTGACACCGCCTCTATACATAGGGTGTGGAAGCCCGCCCAAAGGTTAACGTTTATCATCGTCCCCATCCACCCTACCATAACATTATACAACAAAGGTTAACGTTTATTGCTATATAATGCTATACCAACACGTAAGCCCCTGTTAGCGAGGGCTTGCAAACTGGGCTCGCTACTAACCAATCCTAATGCCAAACAGTGTATCCAAGGCCTCACCCCAGCATCCCTCAGAATGCCCATAGAGATAGAGCTAAGGCCCCCCGGTAGAGTCAGAGACTACAAGGACCGAGACCACCTCCCCTGATACTCTACGACATAATAGTTCTGCTAAGGTAATGGCGATACGACGATGCCAATGCACAAGACTTGAGTTAAAGATAGAGCTAAAGTGCTGAGACCCGCCAAAGGTTAACGTTTATTGACGTTCTCATCACACCTCCCCTGATACTCGCTCGCATCAAGCACATCAACCACACACATACAGGCACATGCCTATTCCTATCATCATCATCATCATCATGTTATAAACAATAAAGTATATATGCATGAACAAGTAATAGAAATAATGGATGGCATGCTGTATGCACATTACAAACATATTCGCCTAGAATCAAACATGGCATAGGACTCAAGAAATAGAAAATAGTTTATTATTAACCAATTTAGTTTGGGGTTAAGGTTCCTCACCTTAGCTTGCTAATAGATATTTTCCAAGCTTTCGATTCACTGTTATAACGGTATTATATTGCTAGCAAACCTAACAAAGTCGATAGAATTTAATTAGAATTAATTCAGAATTTAAAAACCATTCTGTCAACTGAGGGTCGATGCTAGGGTCGATGGGTCTATCGACCCTCCCTCCATTCTGAACTTTCCGAATGCTGAGGGTCGATGGTCAGAAACACCTAGGGTCGGATGGTCTATCGACCCTCGGTGCTACCCTTGGTGCACTCTGGTCTAATTTCCACTTTTAATCCATTCTTCGTATTTGGGGTCCTATGGCTTGCTTCCTACATTCATTCAACAGTAAATCCATGGTCTAGAACCATGTATAATCCATCTAGATCGCTTTCGTGCATCCTCCTATGGTTTTCCATGAAAACCTAACCATGGATGGATGGTTTGGGTTTCTCCGAAATCCTACACTCAACCATATCTAACCTAAGGTCTGTAGAAACTCATGGAATTAGTATCCATACCTGAGAAGATTACTTTCCTCTGCAATTTCTTCTCCTTTTTGCTAAGCCTTCTCCCTAGCCTCCTTTCTTTCTCTTTTCCTTCTTCTCTCTTTCTCTCAATTCAATTAGGGTTGTAAAAGGAGTGAAAGTGGCTTAGGGACGTCCTTTAAATAGACTAGGAATGTCCTATAATAATCCCAATGAGATTTGGAAATAATCCCAACCGAAAATTAGGAAATTTCCAAATTTCAGTTTCGTCAGAAACCGAGGTCGATGGGAGGGTCGATGATCCCATCGACCCTAGGGTCTTAAACTGTCCGACCCTCCCTTCAAAACTGAGGGTCTGACTTTCTGTTTTGGGAGGTCCGACCCTGCTTCACTGGGTGTGCGACGCTCCCCTAGAATTAAGTGTTTTTGGGTCGATTTCGTACCTGGGATCTCGATCTCCTTCATGCCCTTGGTCCATTTGACTCGACCATGATGGGTAAACCTGGTTCAAGATGGTAAGACCGGGTTAAATTGACACGGGTCTTACAGATGAGATGGAGAGGAATTTCATGATGATGACGGTTAATGAGGAGGAAAAGGTACTGTGTGCAACATTTATGTTGAAAGGTGATGCACACCACTGGTGGAAGTCTACTCGGAGTTATCTGTTAACCAAGCATGCCCAATTGACCTGGGCTATCTATAAAGAGGCATTCTTCGAGAAATATTTTCCCAGAAGTTTCAGAGATGCTATGTAAAGAGAGTTCCTGAGTTTGTATCAGGGACAGATGACTGTGGATGCATATCAACAGCATTATGAAGTGCTTTTTTTCTTTGCTCCCTCTAGCATGCAGGAGGAAAATACTAAAACCCAAAGGTTTGTCATGGGACTTAGGGGAAGCATTAGGGAACATGCTTTGGGGCTAGAAAAGAAAGTTTATAATGAAGCAGTACAGATTGCTTGAGTACTAGAATTGAGCCAGAAGGAGAGCTACTTTGCTCAGAATAGAGGTATCAAAAGGCCGAATGGAAATTCATATAACGGAGGGAACATAAAGACATTTAAACCCTTCTGTACTCAAGTCTTTAATGCTGCAGCCAAGACTACTCCAACAGTCCAACCTCAACAGAAGCAAAATAATGAAGGAGTAAAATGCTATAACTGTAATCAATTGGGACATTATTCAAGGGAGTGTCCTAAGCCCAGGAAGCAGCTACAGCAAGGAAAGGTTTATGCAGTTACATCTGAGGATGCTGCTGCATCATCTGATGTGGTCACAGGTATGACCTGAACCTTTCATTTTGTATTACCTTGTGTGAGCATTTAGACTAAATTAAAATAAATCACAGGTATCGTACCTATAAATGGCATACCTGCCAGAGTACTCTTTGATTCTAGAGCTACTCATTCTTTTATATGTGTCATTTGGAAAGAAGCTAAATCTACCCCTCAGATCTTTAGACTACAAATTACTTGTACGTTCGCCTATGGGATTAGAAGTGGAACTAGAAAAAGGTTATGGACCATGTCCAGTTCTTATCGGAGAAAAGATTTTGGATGCAACCTTGATTCAACTCGAGATGGCAGACTTTGACATTATCTTGGGAATGGATTGGTTAGCTCGGCATTCTGCAAACCAATTATGTCCAGAAAAGAAACTGATATTTAAAGACAAGGAAGGAGCAGAGTTTAGTTTTGCAGAAACCAAACATTCCCGTAGACGAAAACTCATCCTCTCTGCATTAAAGGCTAGAAAATGCCTCGAGAAAGGAGGAGTTGGGTATCTAGTATCCGTGGTTGATCTCACCAAGGAAGCACCACGAATGGAGGATATTGATGTTGTGCATGACTTTCCAGATGTATTTCCTAAGGAACTACAAGGACTACCACCCGACCGAGTGACAGAGTCCGTTATAGATCTGATACCCGGAGTCGCACCAGTATCTAAAGCACCCTATCGAATGGCTCCTACCGAACAGAAGGAACTAAAGGTACAGTTACAAAAATTACTGGACAAGGGTTATATCAGACCTAGCATATCACCATGGGGAGCGCCGGTATTGTTTGTGAAGAAGAAGGATGGTAGTGTTCGATTCTGTATAGACTATCGAAAATTGAATAAGCTTACAATCAAGAATCGGTACCCGTTGCCTCGGATCGATGACTTGTTTGATCAGTTGCAAGGTGCCAAGGTGTTCTCCAAGATTGATCTTTGGTCAGGATACCATTAGTTGAAGATTAAGGAAGGTAATATCCCAAAGACAGCATTTAGAACAAGATATGGACATTATGAATTTTTAGTCATTTATTTTGGATTAATAATGCACCTGCAACTTTTATGGAACTCATGAATCGGGTATTCCATGACATGTTGGATACGTCAGTCATTGTGTTTATTGATGATATATTGGTCTACTCCAACGACAAGAAAACTCATGTCATGAATCTAAGAGACGCTCTGTAACGACTAAGAAAAGAGAAGCTTTACGCCAAATTTACAAAGTGTGAGTTTTGACTAAATGAGGTCGCTTTCTTAGGCCATGTTGTATCCGCTGAAGGAATTAAAGTGGATCCTACCAAGATTGAAGCCATTGTGAAATGGGAAGCACCTAAGAGTGTTGTAGAAATCAGAAAGGTCTAGTTGGGTATTACCGACGATTCATGGAAGATTACTCTAGAATCGCCGTACCTCTCACCAGTTTGACTAAGAAAGGAGAAAAGTTTGTTTAGACCGACAAATGTGAAGAAGGTTTTTAAACATTGAAGGCTAGATTGATATCAGCTCCCATCTTGACTAATCCTATTCTAGGACAACCACTTACCTTGTACACTGATGCATCTGGGTTGGGTTTAAGATGTGTGCTGATGCAAGGAGAACAAGTAGTTGCGTATGCCTCAAGACAACTGAAAACACTTGAGAAGAACTATCCTACTCATGACTTGGAATTAGCAGCAGTAGTACATGTTGTCAAGATATGGAGACATTATTTGTATGGAGAGAAATTTCATATTAAGTCAGATCACAAGAGTCTCACTTATCTTTTTAATTAGAAGGAGTTAAACATGAGACAAAGAAGATGGCTGGAATTATTAAAAGATTATGATTGTGATATCCAGTATCATCCAGGGAAGGCTAATGTAGTTGCTGATGTGCTAAGCAGAAAAACAGTGATAAAATCCCAAGGAGAGGTTAACACGACTGCGACAATGTGTGTTACAAGAAAAGTATTCAATCATGGTAATGAACAGTTCGTGATAGATGCACCGGGTGGATCAACCAACCAAGGGTTTATTCATCGGTTTTTAAATATGTTCGCAACATTGAAGATTGTACCTGATATATTAGATGAAGTGAAAGCCGCTATTAGATCAAACCCTTATCTGATAACGGTGCAAGAAGACATCGAAAAAGGTAGAACTATTCCTGAGTTCACCTTGGACGTTGAAAAGGTACTGAAGTACAAAGGAAGAGTATGTGTTCCTGGAACAGAAAACTTGGACATTAGACACAAACTAATGAAGGAAGCTCATACCACCGCTTATTCGGTACATCCTGGAAGTATGAAGATGTATCATGATCTAAAGAAATTATATTGGTAGAGAGCAATGAAGGTGGATGTAGCTAAATTTGTGTCTCAATGCCTAAATTGTTAGAGGATAAAGGCTGAAAGACAAAGACTTGCAGGATTATTGCAGCCACTGCCAGAACCAGTTTGAAAATGGGACTACATCACTATGGACTTCGTCACCGGGTTACCATTGACTCCCTGAGTAGTGGACGCGGTCTGGGTGATTGTAGATCATTTGACTAAGACAGCTCGCTTCATAGCTATACGACCTCAGTATACCTATAGAGGTTAGCCAAGCTATATGTGGATAATATTGTCAGATTACATGGTGTACCTGAAAGCATTGTGTCTGATAGAGACCCACGCTTTACCTCAAAGTTTTGGGAAGGATTACAGAAGGCAATGGGTACAACATTAAAGTTTAGTACTGCATTCCATCTCAGATAGATGGATAGTCAGAGCGTACCATTCAGATTTTAGAAGACATGCTTCAAGCCTGTGTTATTGATTTCAAGGGATCATGGGATGAGAAACTACCATTGATCGAGTTCTCCTATAACAACAGCTATCAGGCTACTATACAGATGTCACCCTATGAAGCACTGTATGGTAGGAAGTGTCAAACTCCTTTGTTTTGGAATGAAGTCGGTAAACGGAGTATTGTTGGACCAAAATTTGTTGAAGAAACTTGTCGAGTAGTCGACATTATCAAGGAAAGAGTTAGAACAGCTCAGAATCGTCAGAAACAATATGCAGATACTCGACGTAGAGACCTTGAATTTGTTGTAGGTGATAAGGTATTCTTGAAAGTATCACCTATGCGAGGTTTAAAATGATTTGGACAGAAAGGGAAGCTAAGTCCGAGATATGTCGGGCCATACGAGATTCTCGCTAAACGTAGAAAAGTGGCATATTAGTTAGCACTACCCCCACCAGCTGAAAGGTTCAACATCTATGTAATCGTGACATTTATTATGTTAAGGTTACTTGGGGGAGCCGAGATATAGAAGAGATCACATGGGAAGAAGAGAATGCTATGCGGAAGCAATATCCTTACCTTTTCAACTCAGAAGGTGTGTGCAAATTTCGAGGATAAAATTTCTAATAAGAGGGGGGGAGTTGTAAGACCCGTATCAAACTAACCAGTCTTACCACCTTGTATTAGGTCTTCCTATCATGGTCAAGCCAAGTGGACCAAGTGCGTGAAGAAACCACAAGACCAGGTATGAAATCAACCCAAAAACTGTCAATTATGAGCGTGTGGTCGCATACCTAAACAGGTGTGACTGACCACACCACAAAATAGTGCAACCACATGAATTTTGGTTGTGTGGTCACACTTTTCAGAAGGTGTGGTCGATGGATTCTGCGACCCCACCTCCGACCACACGAACCCAGTCAGAAACCGAAATTAGGAAGCCTTCCTAATCCGAAGGGGGTTCTTTCCTAAACTCATTAGGGAATATTATGGAGGGTTTTTCTCTATAAATAGGACGTCCCTTAGCCTCTTTCACTCTTTTAGAACTCAAACTGAAAGTGAGAGAAAGAGAAGAGAAGGAAGAGAAGGAAAACTGAAGAGGAAGACTAAGGAGGAGGAAAATTCAGAGAAAACTCTGAATCTTCAACAAGCTTAAGGTATGAACATATTCCCCGTGTTAAATTGAGAGCCTAAAAAAGTTCATGAAGAAGATAGAAATTAGGAGAAACCCAAATCATCAATCCATAGATAAATTCCAAGAGAATCCATGGAGGAAATTATGTGGATAATGGATTGTGTATAAAATAATAGTTCTGAGCCATAAAACAATCATAGGAAGGACCATGATGATAAGCCAAGGGATCCAAACATGAAGGAATGGAGTTGAGAGTGAAAGGTCGACCATCACAAGTGAGGTTGCACGTGTGGTCGCATGAAATTGCTACCCTAGGTGCTACCCTACCTGCGACCCTACAGTTTCTGTTAATCTAAACTTAAGGGAATTAATTCTAATTAAAATCTATCAACTTGATTAGGTTTTCAAGTGATTTAAAAGTGATTCATAAAGCTTAGACGAGGATTTACTAGCAATCAAAGGTGAGGGAACAAGACCTAAACTAATTGGCTAATAATAAACTATTTTTGTTTAATTGAGTCCAATACCATGAATGATTCTATGCTTATATGATTGTAATGTGCATATCACATGTCATCCACTATTCCTATTATTACTGTTTATGCATATTTAATTCCGTTTATTTATATCATGATGATGGTGATGATGCTAGGAATAGGCATGTGAATATATGTGTGTGGTTAGTGTACTTGATGCTAGTAGAGCATTAGGGGGAGGACGTGACACTATGGTTCATCCTGGTCACTAGACTCTAGCTCTATCTCTAATCAAGTCTTGTCCACTAACATTGTCGTATTGCCATTACCTTAGCAGAATTATTACGTCGTAGGGCATCAGGGGAGGTGGTCTTGGACCGTGTAGTCTCTGACTCTGTCGGGGGGCCTTTTCTCTATCTCTATGGATGTATTGAGGGATGTTGGGGTAAGGCCTTGGACACACTGTTTGACATTAGGATTGGTTAGTTGCCATCCCAGTTTGCAAGCCCTCTCCAATAGGGGCTTACGTGTTGTTATGGGTAGGGCATCAGGGGAAGTGTCATGCGGTGTTTGATCCAGACACTTTAGCTCTATCTCTATTACATGATGGGTGCATGTGGGATGACAATGATGTTTGATCCATTGGGCGGCTTCACACACTCGTATATAGAGGTGCAGCAGCCACCCATCCTTTCTATTGCACATTGTAAACTTATGAACCAGACCAATGATATGAATTGAATGCATGCATATGTTTATTGCATTGTTTTGTTTGCTCACTGAGCCAGATGTGTGCTCACCCTTTCGACGTCGAATATTTTTAGTTGATGATGCAGGTCCTACCGTAGAAGATTATATGAACGCTCCGATGTACGGAAATATTACGGCAATGGATGCAGAAGCTCTGATGGAGTCGCATGATTCATCGTGCGAGTGCAACTCATGCGTCTTTGATTAGATTTTAATTGTCGGATATATTCAGAACATGTAATTGATTAATTTATTTTATTTTATGTCTTCAGTTATATAAGATAATTGGATACTTTATTTATGATATCACTGTTAGATACTCAGTTCATTAATATTAAAGACTTCCGTATTGTTTATATACTCTGATTATGGTAGTGGATGTGTATGGTTTAAGTAAAAGGACATAGTCTATTCGAGATCCTGGTTGAACCGTTAGATCATAGACGGTTCATCACACCATTCTAGTTGGTGCAGAATTGGGGTGTGACTACCTGAACATCTTCAGTATCTCGTTCAAGAACAAGCAAGCAAGGGATGAGCCCAATGGAGAGTAAGCTCCTTCAGCTGAGCTTCCATTTGATAAATCAGATTCATCACAATAGTCTCAAAGTTAGTGTGAAGAGGTCCTGGCAAATTTATTGGTGCTCTGGGACTCTGCCCTTCTCCACCTTTCGGGTTCAGGTTTTGCTCTTCAATAGTTCCTGTTTCCACATTGTCCTCATCTTGGCGCACCCTGGAGTGGTGACGCTTTCGTGAGCCTCTACGACCATTCTCGCCTACCATCTCAGATTAGTTTTTCCTACTTGGATCTGAAAAGAAGACATAACACATGAGGTACAATCGAATAGTCATAATAGTGTTAGTCTTTAACAAATGCAAGGCGAAACTCATAAGAAAACTTAAATCGTAAATTTAAAAAATTTTCCGAATTTTTTTTTCTGAGCTTAGAATACATGTCCGGTCGCAACATACCAGTCGCGACACTGTGTATGGTAGTGCGACCGGTATGTCCAGGCGGACAAACCTCTCAGAGTTCCCAAGAGGTACCGATCGATGTACCGGTTGAAACCTTGTAGGGTATGGCACGATCAGTATAATTGATCGGTTAGAAATTTCCTCCTGACCGAGAGGTACCGATCGACATACCCAGGGGGTACCAGTCGACCGGTATAGGCAAAACTATCGACCGGTATGCCCAAAATGCCTTTAAAATCGCAAAAAGTGAGATTTTTCTCACTTTTCTTCTTTCCTTTCTCTCTGGTGGCGATTCCTCTCTAGCTTAGTGAGTTGCGATAGTCCGACCGATGATCTTAGAAACGATTTTCTCTCGATTAAGACATTGAACATCGTCTCTAAGTAAGTTTCTTCCTTCCTTTCTTCCTTTTTACGTCGTTTCTTCATGGTTTCTTGCCCAAAAACTAAATTTTTCTTGGTTTAGAAGATTCTAACCATAGGAACACTTTTTCTTTGGCTTAGAAAGAGTTTGGGGACCTCTATGAGCAAAAGCCCTCAATCTATTTGAGGTTCCACCATATGGTTTTTCTAAAAATCAAATTTTTAGGTTTTTAACCTAGGTTTTGGTCAAAATCGATTTTTTTCTAGTAATTGTTAAATTCCTTGTTTGTTTGATGGTTGTTTGGTTTCCATATGGTGCTAGATTGTTATGTAAGTCCTCCTCCCCAAATTTTGGGTGAGTTTGAGGCTTTCGCTTCAATTACTGTGGTTATGCTGCCGAAATTAATGAAATTCTAACCAAATTCTCATTATTTCGTTTTTGTTTTGTAGCTCAAAATGTCTCAATGTCGTGGTGCTGGTAAGCATGCATTCGGTCTTGGCATGAACCTTCCGCACCACCGGTTCCACAGTTCAATGAGCGGTGGTTTCGTTTTGCGACGGCGCAAGCCCGTTTTCCCTGGTTTGAAGAGAAGAACATCGAGTCAAGGCGATGTGTAAACATGGAGCAGCTACAACGATTTGACGTTGAAGCAGCCTTTGGTGATCTTGGGTGGTTACCCGTCATTACTTACACTGTGACCACCCATCCCAACCTAGTCAAACATTTCTACGCCAACCTGGAGGTTGAGGGAAATGTTAACGACTTCAGCCGTGGCAACGACCTCCACATCACCAGCTTTGTCAAAGACGTTCCCATATCCTTTGACATTCACCAGCTTGCTGATCTTTTGGGGATTCCAAATGATGGTGACTTGGTTTACTGCGCCCCCAAGATGAAAGGCTTCTTTACTGATGATCTGCACCAGGAGGTTTCAGAGCAGGTCCTTAACCCAGGAGCACCCATTAAAGCTGCTAGCTTGAGACCTGTTCCTAGGGTATATTACCGCATCATCCAGCACGACATTGTTCCTCAGAACGGCCACTATAGTGAGTTGTCTCAGCTCACCCAGTACTTGACCTATTGTGTCTGCACTAGGGAGTGGGTCTGTCTCCCTTACATTATTATCAGGACCATGCGTCAAGCTACTTTACCCGATCAGATCAGTAACCTTCCTTATGGCTGGCTTATCACTACTCTTCTGTGGCACTTACGGGTGGACATGAGGGATGAGATTGCGGTCGAGGACACTATGACATCTGACATTGACTGGGATTCCATTGTCCGCATGAGGATGGACAATCTGTCCATAAGTGATGAGGAGTTAGAGGCTCGCCCTCGTCTGCTTAGGAGTGTAGCAGTAGCAGCAGCAACAATAGCAGCAGCCAATGCGGCTCATGCAAAAGAGGAAGGGGATGATGGTGATGATGATGATGATCAGATGGAGGATGTTCTAGCACCGGCACCACAGCCCACACCTGTAGTGGGACCATCCCAGCCTCCTCCCGATACAGTGATGAGTATATTTACGGAGATTCGGGATGCCCAGCGTGAGATGAGCCGTGACCTAGGACGCCTTTCTCACAGCCTGAGGGTCACGCAGGAGCAGGTACACTGGCTCAGGGTAGCTTATGAGCATGACTATGACATTACTGACTCTATTCCTCCTATGCCCCCATCCCCATGACAGATCTTTTGTTTTCTATCTGTCACAGCATGGTTTTTATTATAAGAGGGTAACTATCTGGCTCGTGGACTGTACCCTGTAGCACCATTAACTCTTGATACACTATAGATATTTTATGTTTATAAAATTTTTTTGTTTTGCTAGTTATGGTAATTCATGATCATTCTGCTTGTCACTAAGGTTTCCTCACTAGAGCATGACTATTTATTAATTTCACATTTAGTATAGTATATTATTCTCTTTCGTATTTAGTCTCAGGCATCAAACAAGTGCTTAAGGTGTGTTTTTATTAAAACTTTTAAATTTTTTCCTATCTTAGTTCATTGACTCAATCAAGTGCATGTATGGTCTCTTGGACAGCGCCAAAGTGCTCTGATACCAAGTTGTCACACCCCAATTTTGGCTGAACCAGAAGTGTGAGTGAACCGTCACTGAACCAACGGCTCACACACCAGGATCTTAATAAGACCGTGTCCACTCATACAAACCATTGCACATAACCACAATCAGAATATAATAAAATATAGTAAAAGTCTTAAATTAAATGAACTGAGTTCTCTATTGATAATTTAAATAAAAATATCTAATTATTCAAATACCAAAACATAAATAATTATCCTTACATCAATTGTATCTCCAACTGAAAATAAATAAAAATAAATTAAATCAAATCCTAGAGGTACACGTAGAGGGCACTCGCATGAAGCGTCATGCTCATCCTCTCCTGCTTGCACTTCTAAAGTAGCAACACCTCCATACGCCGGAGCATCCATATAGTCCTCCATAGTATAACCTGCATCAACATCTAAAAATAGTGTGTATACAAGGGTGAGCTCACAACTTAGCTCAGTAAGACAATCAGAAAATGCAACAAACATATACATGAGTAACATTCACAGTATAGTTTGGTTTTAAGTTTGCAATGTGCTATAGAAAGGATTGGCGGCCACCACACCTCTATACACGAGTGTGTGAAGCCGCCCAGTGGATCAAACAGCACTGTCATCCCACATGCACCCACCATGGAATAGAGATAGAGCTAAAGCGTCTAGATCAAACACCTCCAACACTTCCCCTGATACCCTACCCATACCAACATGTAAGCCCCTATTGGCGAGGACTTGCAAACTGGACTCGCAACTAACCAATCCTATATGTCATCACAGTAGGCCCTATCCCAGCACAGCTCCCTATGGCATAGAGATAGAGTTAGAGTCTAGTGGCTAGGCTGGAGACCATAGTGCCACTTCCTCCCCCTGTTACCCTACCCGCACTAAGCATGCTGAGCCAAAACGATACGAAAAGGTGCTAGTGTGAGGAATGATCCCAGACCCCAGGCCTTTCTCATTCCACACACCAACGAAAACAATAACATTCCTAACAGTCAAATCCTAGCATAGCGAGTATGCATGAACAATAATAACAACTGAAAGTAAAGGATGACATGTGAGTATGCACAAACATCAGTCCATAGAATCGTAATTATTAACAATATTTTACTGTTATTAAATTATTAGGATTTAGGTCCGATTCCCTTACCTGACGCTTGTTTGATAGCTTGCTCCGCGTCACAGAATCCAAACTTGCTATCACAAGGTCCTACATGATGTGAGGGTTATGTTAGAATATTTTTTCTTACGGTTTACATTGGTTGGAAAACCAACAAGGTTAAAACACTTCTCACAGAGCAGACCAGTCGCAGGTACTAGTCGCAGGTACCAACTATGGCATTGTGGGGAAAGGTGCGACCGGTATGGTCGATCGGTCCCCACAGACCAGTCTCCGAGAGATACCGGTCATAGTATCGGTCGCATATGGTGCGTCCGATATGGTCGACTGTATGTCTCCAGAAGACCATACAGTCGGTTCTCATCTTTCATCTGTCACCCCTATTGATTCTAGGGTATCTCTTACACATTCTTGGTCCGAGCACTGAGTTAGAGTTGTTTCCAACTTCATTCAAGTCCTAGTTTCGATGATCTTCAATCGAGAACTTGAATCTAGGGTTTACTGACTAGATTAGGGATTGATGGCAAAATATGGTTTAGATCAATACATCGCTTTGCATGGTATTGATCCAATCATGACTAACCATTCTAGAACACTTAACGTAGAGGAAGGTTTAAGCACTTACTGTTGGTTCGCAGTAGAGTGTTCTTCATCTAACGGTAATGGCGGCTCTTCCCTCGCCTTCCTAGCTTCTTCCCCTTCTTCAATCTCTTTCTCCTCTCTAGGTTTTGTGAGGATCAATGAAAGGGATTTTAGGAGGTTTAGGAGTCCTTATATAGGCTAGGGTTTAGTTTAGGAAGCCTCCTAACATTAGGAAAGTCTTTCGATTCGAAATTTGGAAAGTGGGACCTACAGAGATCCATTTTTGGATCTAAGTGGTCTGCTGCAGGCCATACCGGTCGACTGGTACCATCGATCGATATGAAAATATCACTCTTAATTCTGGTCTATTTCCATACCTGGTTGTCATCTGCTCGTCTCGTTTGGCCCGGTGATGATTGGAAGACCTGTTACGACATGAATGAAAGGTTTAGATCGGGTTCATGGAATGCGGGTCTTACATCATTGCTATTCCCCCACAGATTCTATGGACCACTTGGCAAGACTATACATAAATAATATTGTCAGGTTACACGGATTGCCAACCAGCATAGTATAGGATCAAGACCCTTGATTTACTTCGCACTTCTAGGAAGGACTATAGAATGCGATGGGTACTCAATTAAAATTTAGTATAGCATATCACCCTTAAACTGATGGCCAATCGGAAAGAAGAATCCAAATATTAGAGGATATGCTTAGGGCGTGTACCCTGGATTTTAAAACCAAGTGGGATGAAAATTTAGCACTCATGGAGTTCGCTTACAACAACAATTATTAAGCTATTATCAGCATGGCTCCATATGAGGTTTTATATGGGAGGAAGTGCAGAACCCCACTATACTAGAATGAAGTTGGCGAAAGAAAAATATTGGGACCCGGCATTATTCAAGAAACCTATGAAAAGGTCAATTTAATTTGAGCAAGGATTAAAGCTGCATAGGCTCGACAAAAGAGTTATGCTGACACAAGATGAAAGGATCTAGAGTTCAAAGTCGGTGATAAAGTTTTCTTAAAGGTATCCCCTTTTAGGGCGATGAAGCAATTTGGCAAGAAAGGAAAGCTAAGTCCTCAATATGTGAAATCCTGAGGAGTAGAACCATAACATACCAATTGATGCTGCCTCCAGCACTATCAGGTGTCCACTACGTATTCCAAGTGTCTATGTTGAAGAAGTATATCAAAGATCCATCACACATATTGACCACCGAACCGCTACAGCTAAAGGTTGATTTGTCTTATGAGGTGGAACTATTGATTATTGTAGATTAAAAGGTCCAAGAACTTAGAAATTGAAGTATTCCTTTTGTTAAAGTACTATGGAAAAGCCATAATGAAGAAGAAGCATTGTGGGAAAAATAAGAGATGTGTGAACGGTACCCGCATTTATTCGACGATATAGGTATGTCTAAATTTCGAGGATGAAATTTTTGAAAGGGGGAGTAGAGTTGTAAGAACCAACCCATAATTTTGGTCCTAATTTGAAATTTTGACTTTGTAGCAGGTCTTACCACGGCAAACAGTTCAAACCAACATGAACCAGACCAATGAAGCTCAATAGAGGTAACCCAACTAAACCCTTGTACTTAAAACATCAAAACAAGGCTTAATCAAGAAGTTCAACTAGAAAGAGAAGGTGCAGTAGGTCACCAACCGGATGACCTCTAACCACACCCTCATAACCGAACCTAGTAAGTGACCAACTAGGTATGGGACTTGAGGTTTGGAATTAGATTATTAACAATCATAGGAAGGTGACTAGATACATTTCAAACAAGGAAAGGAAGGAGGGAAATCCTCTAACTTACCTTGATTGGGGAACCCTATCCTATCCAACGTGAATAGAGTAGCTCTACTCTATTCTCTCATCTCTATCCATCTACATTAAACAAGAGAAAGAGAGAAAAAAAATCAAAAAACATAATGTGTTTCCAAAAGTAGGGGAGAAGGATGAAGAAGAAAGGAGAAAGGAAGGAACTCGACCACCATTGGAGGCAAGCTTTGATGGCACCATCGACAGGAACCATTACTGGTACCGATTCCATACTTTCTTAGTTCCCTTGGGTTAAATCAATAAAATAACCATGGTGGGATCATTAATCATGATTCCCTGGTTATAATCTCCCTTCACCATCACTGATAAGCACTCAAGGACTTATTTGGGTGTTGGATCAGATTGGGTGAAAAACCGAGACCATAAGAATACTGTGAAATTGATGAAAATGATTAATGATCAGATCTCAACATCCTAAGTCTTACATGATGGATTCAAATGGACCCTTCATAGGCTTAAGCCAAGGAGAATTCCACAAAGTCAGTGTTGGAATCAGATCCAAAGGTTTCAAACCAAATCCAACAATATTGGCTTTCTGGTAAATCGAAATGGTGTCCATAACATGATGTGGAAAAGGATTCCTAAGCCCAAACTCTTATTCACGCTTGGAAAAATCCAGGTAACCACCTGTGTCAAAATTGCAGACCCATGGCCACATTTTGATGTGCGGCTGAAGGCACTAGCCACACGCCTAGTGGCTATATTGTGCGGTCAACTCCAATAGCCGGACATGATTTTGACCTCGGATCTTGACCATTTTTGGTCAGTAGCTGGCTGGGATTTTATTAAGGCTATTTATGGGTTTAGATTCCTGAAATCATGTTTGTATATATGCATTCTCTATTATTTCAATTAATAACTACTGTAACTTGTTAAAAATTGACTATCAGATCCCTAGAAATATTTATAACTTGATAGGATGTTATGATGAGCAATCAATAGAGACAAATAATGAAGAAGGGATTAATAACTATGATTTTTAATGCTATTAATGGTACGAGAGAAACATAGGGACATTGTTCAAAGCCGTACTCTATAGTATTTTCTGTTTACCATCTCAAGTAATTGATTAGACCTTTGTTTGCATATGAACTTGATATTGTGATGCTGTATGAGATTGATAACATGCTTGTGTGATAATATGCCATCTATTATATTGTTTGCTTGTTTATGCATTTGCATCCTTGCATTTGAGAGCAGCAGTGCTGGTAGAGATTGGAGGGTGAGTTGTATGGGACACTTGTTACCTTTCTACGAAAGCGACTGATCTATATTTGATTCATGATGTCTAGTTATGTCGATAAGGAGGAAGGTGGGTGGTATGGGACGCTTGCACCACTTTTTATCGATGTTGTTTTGCATTCACCACATGTAACTTTGCTAAGTCACGATGTCCTATGTAGGGGCTTGGGCGGGGTCAGAAGCTTGGCGACGTTAAGATCTAGTAATAAGGTTAATTAGGTAGATGATACGTGAAATTAATTAGTACATTCTTGATCATATTTAGTTTAATTTTATAATTTTTCTTGGACATTTAGTTTAATTTAATTAATGTTTTAAGTGTTTTATTAATTTATTTAATTCTTAGTTATTTTTGGTTATTTGGTAGGTTTTTGAATTGGATAAGGACTAAATAAGAGGTGTTAAGACAGCTCAAAGCTTTGTGTTACATTCCTAAATGATTTGGAAGATAATTAACCAAAATCTGTCTTAAAATCAGCATTCTCCAACAAATTGGGTAAGTTGCAAGATTGTAAAAGACTGATTTTATGGGACTGTAAGCTTATAAATTAAGAAGAAGAAGAAAAGAAAAATACAGAGAGCAAGAGGAGCTATTCATAGAAGGGGCTACAAGGCACATTGGAGGTGGAGAGTTCGAGAGGGATGGAGCTAGAAGACTAGAGAGAAATACTGGATTCAAGCTTCATCTATTCCCATTACGAGTTATTCCCTTTTCTTTGTGATCCCTTTGTTTATGTTTTAGAATTGTCAATGATGAATTGCTAGCTTTTTTATTCTAGGATTAGGATGGATTCATTGAAAATATGTTGATTAAATCCTTAACTTTTGAATGATTATGTTTTATGCAATCTGGTATTTTGAAAAATTACATGTGATTAATTGATCACTAATTGGATATCTCAAGGTATCAATTGAGGGAGTGAAAGTGGAAGATTGATATTAGTTCATAAAATATCAATCATTGGTTGAGTATTTTCTTAGAAATAAGGGCTCACCATTGTGATCTTTGTTTTAATTCTAATGAATGTAATGAGTTTGTATTAGAATCCTACAAACACGAAATTAGAAGAAGGATTAATACGGGCATAATTTGTATTCTTGAAAGAGATAACAAAATATCTTAAGGAATTGATCGTTGCATCAACAGAAATTTATTCAATAAGTCTGGTTTGGTTAAGCATAATTTAATTGAGGAAGTCCGAATCCTATCTTTGGTTTCATAATCTGCTTATTAATTATTAATCTTGATAATTCAATTGTCTAAATAATAGAGAGAATTAATTAGGTTTGGTAATTGAACATTCTCCCTGTGGAAACGTTACTCAACTTATCATTATTTTATTTGCATGACCCGTACACTTGCGGATTCGATAACAAGCAAATTGGCACCGTTGTCAGGTAGCGGTGTTTTCAATGTCAAAACAAATGATTCCCTTTATTAATTTGGATTGTATTATTTTATATTATTTTCTTTTTTATTTTTTATTTTTTTGTCTTTAGTGTTTCTAGTTTAATAAGGTTGTCGGGTGAATTTGTTGGTAAATTTTAATCCAATTGTGTTCAATTTATTATTTAGCCAGAATTTTATTTATTTTTTATTTTTTTTCTCTGGTTAACTGCTGCAGGTTGCCATAGTGTATGCCACGTACCCGTGAGCTAATTGAAGCATTTGTTCCTGAGATAGAACGGACATTACGGGCATTAAGAAAAGAGTAGAGGCTTAAGCAGAAACGAGCAATAGCCATGGTAGAAAATCAGAACAATCAGAATCAGAAGTTGCTATGGGACTATGCCATGCCAAGCACGAATGGCAACCAAACCATCATAACTAGACCTACAGTCAATGCAAACAACTTTGAGATCAAACCTGGTCTCATTCAGATGGTGCAGCAAGAGCAGTTTGGGGGAGATATATATGAAGATCCCAATGCACATTTGGCCAACTTCTTGGAGATCTGTGATACAATTAAACTGAATGGGGTAAGTGAAGATGCATTTAGATTATGACTCTTTCCCTTCTCTTTGAAAGACAAGGCCAAAGGATGGTTGAATTCCAAGCCCCCCAACTCACTTACCACCTGGATTGCATTATCCCAAGCATTCCTCAATAAGTACTTTCCACTAAGTAAAACTGCCAAACTTAGAAATGATATCACTACTTTTGTGCAACATGATGGTGAGTCATTATATGAGGCTTGGGAAAGATTTAAGGAATTACAGAGACGGTGTCCACACCATGGCTTTCCTGAATGGTTGATTGTGCAAACTTTTTATAATGGCTTGACACATTCAGTTAGAATCACCATAGATGCAGCTGCAGGATGAGCTTTGATGGGTAAGTCAACCGAGGCAGCATATGAGTTGTTGGAAGAGATGGCTTTTAATAATTATCATTGGTCCAATGAATGAGGTCTGCCAAAGAAAGCTTCAGGTATGTATGAGATTGATGGCATTAACATGTTAAATGAAAAAGTTGATAACTTGGTGAAAATATTTGGTAAGTTAGGTAATGTGAATTTTGTTACTAATGTTAACCCTGTTTGAGTTGTGAATGGTGCGGAGGCGCACATATTAGTTCTAAGTGTTTGCAGGTTGAACAGGCACAGTTTGTGTCAAATATGAATAAACAACAGCAACACCATCAACAGTTGAACAATCTTTACTCACAATCCTACAACCTAGACTGGAAGAATCATCCGAATTTTTCCTGGAGAGACTAAGGCAATCAAGGTAGCAGCTCAAAACCTCAAAACCTTTCAATCCTCCAGGTTTCTAACCAAGGCCTCAAGGAGTGGTCCAACAGCCTGAGACCAAACCATTGTGGGAGCTAGCTATTGAAAAATTAGCCAATTTGACTTTAGAAAGAATTGAGAGGATGGAAACCAAAGTTGACTAGTTAACCACTTACAACCGCAACCTAGAAAATCAAATGGGCCAATTGGCTAATGCTTTCAACTCAAGAGGACAAGGTAATTTGCCTAGCAAAACAGAGATTAATCCAAAGGAGCAATGCAAGGTAATTACCTTGAGAAATGGTAAGCAACTCGGTCAAGTAAGTAAAGAAGTGGTAGTGAGTGATGGAGAAGAAGTGGTTCATGAAGATGTAACCAAAGAGAATGAAACCGAAAAAACTGAGCATAATAAGACATAATCACAACCACCACCGGAAGTAAAACCTTATGTGCCTCCCATTCCTTTTCCTCAGAGACTTAAACAAAATAAAGTTGATAAAGAATTTGAAAAGTTTCTTGAATGGTTTAAACAATTTTATATTAACATTCCTTTTGCAGATGCCTTAGCACAAATTCCTGCTTATGCAAAGTTTCTTAAGGATATTATGTCAAATAAATGAAAATTGGAGGATTATGAAACTATTGCTTTAACTGAGGCATGCAGTGCAATCATTCAAAATAAAATGCCACCAAAGCTAAGAGATCTAGGGAGTTTTTCAATTCCTTGCACCATTGGTGAAGTTGATTTTTCTAGAGCTTTATGTGATTTAGGTGCTAGTGTTTCATTAATGCCTTTATCTGTGTGCAGAAAACTTGAGTTGAAGGAGCTACAACCTACTACTATTTCTTTACAACTAGCTGATCGATCAATAAAGTATCCATTAGGTATTTTAGAAAATGTATTGGTCAAGGTAAAAAAATTCATCATTCCTGTCGACTTCATTGTGTTAAAAATGGATGAAGATACCGAGATACCTATTATCTTGGGTCAGCCATTCTTGGCCACAGCTGGGGCTAACATAGATGTTAAAAATGGTAGGTTCACATTTAAGGTTGGTGAGGTAGAGATAAAATTTAATTTGTTTAAATCAAATAAATATCCTTCTTTTACTAACCATGTTTTTCAAGTTGACTCCATAGATCTAATCACTCGAGAAGTTTTTAAGCTTCAAAATCCTAAAGAACCTCTTGAAAAATGTTTAGTGAGTGCAGGAATGACAAATGATGAAAATTTAGAAGTTACAGAAATGACATATGCTTTGGAGGAAACATGGACTAAATCAAGGCAGAAAGGTTTTCAATTTGAGAATCTAGGCAAAGGTAAATCATTACCTCCCCCTTCTAATGTGCAAGCATTAATTTTAGAGTTAAAACCATTACCCCCACATCTCAGTTATGCTTTTTTGGATGAAAATGATAACTTACCTGTTATTGTAAGTGCTTTATTATCTAATGTTCAACTTGATAAATTGTTACATGTGTTGAAATTAAGAAAACAAGCCATAGATGGACTATTTCAGACCTTAAAGGAATTAGCCCCTCATTGTGTATGCATAGAATTTTAATGGAAGATAACCATAAACCTATTGTTGAAAATCAGAGATGGTTAAATCCTAACATGAAAGAAGTAGTGAGGGCTGAAATTCTTAAATGGTTAGACGTAGAAATTATTTATCCTATATCAGATAGTTCATGGGTTAGTCCTGTGCATGTAGTACCTAAAAAGGGTGGGATGACTGTTGTGCATAATGAACATAATAAATTAATTCCCACTAGAACAGTGACTGGGTGGAGAGTGTGTATTGATTATAGACAACTTAATAGTGCTACCCGTAAGGATCATTTTTCTTTGCCATTTCTTGATTAGATTCTTGAAAGACTTGCTGGGTATGAATATTATTATTTTCTAGATGGTTATTTGGGATATAATCAAATTACTATAGCCCCGGAAGACGAAGAAAAAATCACTTTCACTTGTCCTTATGGTACTTTTGCATTTCGGAGGGTGTCTTTTGGTTTATGTAATGTACTTGCCACATTTCAACGTTGCATGATGGCTATTTTTTCTGATTTTGTTGAAAAGATCATGGAGGTTTTCATGGATGATTTTTCTGTGTTTGGATCTTCTTTTGAAAGTTGTTTGGCTAACTTGTCTAAAGTCATGCAGCGTTGTGAGGAGACCAACTTGGTCTTAAATTGGGAAAAATGTCATTTCATGGTGCAGGAAGGCATTGTGTTAGGCCATAAGATCTCAGCAAGGGGTATTGAGGTGGATCGAGCAAAGATTGAGGTTATAGAGAAATTACCACCACCTATGAATGTGAAAGGAGTCAGGAGTTTCCCTGGTCACGTAGGGTTTTACCGGCATTTTATCAAGGATTTTTCTAAAATTTCAAAATCTCTATGTAACCTATTGAATAAAGATGTTGCATTTGATTTTGATACTAATTGTTTGAATTCTTTTAACAGGTTGGAGCAGGAGTTGGTGTTTGCACCAATCATGGCTGCACCAGATTGGAGTTTACCATTTGAGTTGATGTGTGATGCAAGCGATTTTGTATTAGGTGCTGTTTTAGGCCAAAGGAAAAATGAGAAGTTGCATGTTATTTATTATGCTAGAAGAGTTATGAATGATGGTCAAATAAACTATGCAACTACTGAAAAAGAATTTCTTGCTGTTGTGTTTGCATTTGATAAGTTTCGATCATATCTTGTAGGGTCCAAGGTGATTGTTTACACGGACCATGCGACAATCATGTACTTATTGACTAAAAAAGATGCAAAGCCAAGGCTGATTCGATGGGTGATGTTACTTCAAGAGTTTGATGTAGAGATTCGAGATAAAAAGGGAATGGAGAATGTGGTAGCTGATCACTTATCCAAGTTGGATGTTCAATCAAAATTAGAAGATGTGCCAATCAATGAAAGCTTCCCAGACGAGCAGTTGCTTGTGGTTGCTATTGTTCCCTGGTATGCTGATTTACTGAACTATCTGGTCAGTAGTATTATTCATCCGGACTTGAACTACCATCAAAGGAAGGCAACCATCTCTTCCTTGGCATTACCGTATCCGTCCAACCTTGATCCGCTACCTCTCCACTATCAATCTGATCCTGTCCCTGATCGAACCAAACCAGAATAAAGCAGCGAGCTTCCAATCATTGATTGATTTGATTAAAACAATCTCAACTGTCTAACTCAAGCGGTGAGGGCTGGGTGGCATCTCCCGTCGCCCTTATGGATTTTTGAATCATTATTACGGGTCAAAGATTCCTTTCTTGTGGGAGGTGAAACATTACTTTTGGAAGGAGCCTCTATTGTACAAGCATTGTGCAGAGGGGATGATCAGAAGATGTGTACCTCAAGAGGAGATTCATGACATACTAGGCCATTGTCATTCTTTAGAGTGTGGTGGATATTTTAGCACTTTTAAGACAGTTGCAAAAGTGTGGCAATTTGGCTTTTATTGGCCAACCATGTACCAGGATGCTAGGGTGTATGTGCCTACATGTGATCGGTGTCAACGAGTAGAAAACATGACCAAAAGGAATGAGATGCCACAAACCAATATTTTAGAGGTTGAATTATTTGATGTGTGGGGGATTGACTTTATGGGTCCATTTTTATCGTCTTTTAACAATCAGTTCATACTGGTAGCAGTAGACTATGTTTCCAAATGGGTGGATGCAATAACAACTCAGACCAATAATTCTCGGGTGGTAACTAAGTTTCTTAAGAAAAATATTTTTTTGAGGTTTGGTGTACCAAGAATTATCATCAGTGATCAAGGATCCCATTTCTGCAATCAATCGTTTGACACTCTATTGAAGAAATATGGAGTCACACACAAGGTGGCACTTGTTTATCATCCTCAAACAAATGGGCAAGTGGAATTAGCCAACCGGGAACTAAAGTTGATTTTGGAGAAAACTGTTGGAAGATCAAGGAAAGATTGGGCAACCAAACTTGATGATGTATTATGGGCATACCGGACAGCTTTCAAAACACTCTTAGGCATGTCTCCATATAGACTTGTTTTTGAGAAGTCTTGTCACCTACCAGTTGAGTTGGAGCATAAGGTTTATTGGGCAGTTAGAGAACTGAACATGGATTTGAAGGCTGCTGGAGAAAAGAGGTTGTTACAGTTGAGTGAATTGGAGGAGTTTAGGCTGAATGCTTATGAAAATACTCGGATTTACAAAGAAAAAACTATGTATTGGCATGATAAGCATATTCAGAAAAGAGACTTTGAGGTTGGGCAACGAGTACTACACTTCAATTCACAACTTAAGCTATTCCTAGGCAAGCTTCGGTCAAGGTGGTCTGGCCCATTCACGGTAACAAAAGTGTATCCATATGGTGCTGTTCAGGTTTATAGTGATGCTACTGGTATATTCAAGGTGAATGGGCAACGTTTGAAGCGCTGTCATATTGGTGATGTGGTACTTAAAGGAGTGACATATTCCGATTCTAGTAGTCATTTATTTGGTACCTCCCAAGGAGCGGGGACTGCCATTCTAACTCTTCTCGGGGGATTTCATCCACAAACGCAAAGTTTATGGCTGGCCGATATTGCACATCATCATTTAGCTATTGCATTAATTTTTCTCGTAGCTGGTCATATGTATAGAACTAACTTTGGGATTGGGCATAGTATGAAAGACCTTGGAAGAACCTAGCTATGGTTGATGGATTGGTAGTCATGCTAACGACTATAAACAAACGCTTTTTGAGAGACAACCTAAGCTACACTATCTTTCTCTTTCTTTTTTTATTATTATTGTTTTCTCTTTTTTGCCTTCTTCTAGTTGTTGAATAAATATGACCGTACTTACCCTCTTTTGGTTGTGTTGTTCAAGTACGAGCACATGGAGTAATAAATCGATTTGAATATTATTCTTCCTTTCTTATTTACTTTCACATTGAGGACAATATTTAAATTAAGTTTAGGGAATGATTGATAATTCTTATATCTGTTTACCTGCTAGGTGTAATTTAAAAAAAAAAATGCATCTTTGGTTAACCCTCGAACTAAAAGTTTTTGTGAGAAAATAAGAAGAATGAACTTGTAATTTGGAGTCATGATTTACATTTGGGTTTCTAGTCATGTTTAGGCATTGACGTTTTAACTTAGGATGGACAATATCTTATAAAACGAGATTAAGCATGTTTGTTTTCTTCAAAAGATTATTGAAATTCATGTTTTAAGCAAAGTTACTATGCATAAAATATGAGTGCATTGCTTTTCTTGTGAGTATTCCCTTTGATCTAGGCATAAACATGGTTTAAGTAAATAAGGTGGTATCATTGAAAAAAAAATTCAAGCTAATGGGAAAGCATGTGGTGGAATTGAGAAATAAATAATCAATTTTTTACTCAACCATAAACACATGTGTATAGTGGGAGAGCATAAAATGCAATCACTATACCAAACATGGCTTGAGGTGGGAGAGCATAAAATGTAACCACCGAAAAAAAAAAAAAAAAGAGTGAGCCCTAGTTTGCTACCATTGTTTGTAGTAGTGAAAAGGGATGATTGCAAGTTTAGTTGTACATAAATAGATTATGTTGGTTGCATGATAAGCATGATTAGTTTAGAATTATGTGTGGATATTTGAATTTGAGAACATGAGTATGCTTAGTTTTTCTTTATTTGCTATTGTTGTGTTAAAGTTGAAAATTTGATGTTTGTATAGTATGAGTCTTGGATGTGGGTGATTTTAAATATGCTTCGTATCCTTTGTTCTTAATATGGTTTTTCGTTTGCTTGAGGACAAGCAAATATTTAAGTTTAGGGGTATTTGATACGTGAAATTAATTAGCACATTCTTTATCATATTTAGTTTAATTTTGTAATTTTTCTTAGACATTTAGTTTAATTAATGTTTTAAGTGTTTTATTAATTATTTAATTCGTAGTTATTTTTGGTTATTTGGTAGGTTTTTGAATTGGATAAGGACTAAATAAGAGGTGTCAAGATAGCTCAAAACTTGGTGTTACATTTCTGAATGATTTGGAATATAATTGATCAAAATTTGCCTTAAAATCAGCATTCTCCAACGAATTGGGTAAGTTGCAAGATTGTAAAAGACTGATTTTATGGGATTATAAGCTTATAAATTAAGAAGAAGAAGAAAAGAAAAATACAAAGAGCAAGAGGAGCTATTCATAGAAGGGGCTACAAGGCACATTGGAGGTGGGGAGTTCGAGAGGGATGGAGCTAGAAGACTAGAGAGAAATCCTGGATTCAATCTTCATCTATTACCATTACGAGTTCTTCCCTTTTCTTTGTGATCCCTTTGTTTATGTTTTAGAATTTTCAATGGTGAATTGCTAGATTTTTTACTCTAGGATTAGGATGGATTCATTGAAATTGTGTTGATTAAATCCTTAACTTTTGAATGATTATGTTTTATGCAATCTGGTATTTTGAAAAATTACATATGATTAATTGATCACTAATTGCATATCTCAAGGTATCAATTGAGGGAGTGAAAGCGAAAGATTGATATTAGTTTATAAAATATCAGTCATTGGTTGAGTATTTTCTTAGAAACACCATTGTGATCTTTGTTTTAATTCTAATGAACGTAATGAGTTTGTATTAGAATCCTACAAACACGAAAGTAGATGAAGGATTAATACGGGCATAATTTGTTATTCTTGAAAAAGATAATATAATATCTTAAGGAATTGATCGTTGCATCAACAGAAATTTATTCAATAAGTCTGGTTTGGTTAAGCATAATTTAATTAAGGAAGTCCGAATCCTATTTTTGGTTTCATAATCTGCTTATTAATTATTAATCTTGATAATTCAGTTGTCTAAATAATAGAGAGAATTAATTAGGTTTGGTAATTGAACATTTTCCCTGTGGAAACGTTACTCGACTTATCATTATTTTATTTGCACGACCTGTACACTTGCGGATTCAATAACAAGTAGTAGACATAGTTAGTTGAACGTTAATCACCCATATAACTGTACCCCTAGCCATTAGGGAGTTATGTAGTGGCATGGGTTTAATAAAGGGTGGTATGAACATAGCTGCGATACTCCCCATTCCTGACATAGTACGGATGGGTGAGTGAGTCGACTAATGGGATTATCACCTCCTCAAGTGCCACAAGTTGGACTTGGCATGAGTTGCGATCTGTGCGGACCAAAATGATGGACCCATACATGGGGGATGTTACTGTACACTGAGTGAGGCGGTATTCATTCTGATGGAGACCTGTGCCGCCATAGACTCTGTATGTGGGTTGTATTGAGTTGGCACTTATAGTTAATTATCAAACCGTAGTTGTTAATTCATGCATTTGTATGTTACACGTTTAATTTCCTTGCTAAGCTTGATGATTGAGCTGACCCTTGTGTATACAAACTATTATAGATGATGCAGGAATGATTAATGCAGAACATGGTGATACAGACTTTAGTGATGAGGACATCAATGATTCGACGTGCTAGTGTGATGATTGTGTTTATGAATAAACAGATTGGACATTTGATAAAATTTTCTTTTGATTTTAATCTATTTGAATTGGGGGATGTTACTGTATGCCGACTGAGGCGGTATTCATTATGTTGGAGACCCATGCAGTCGAAGACTCCGTGTGTGAGTTGTCTTGAGCTGGCATTTACAGTTATTTACCAGATCATAGTTGTTAATTCATGCATTTGTATGTTGCATATTTAATTTTCTTGCTAAGCTCGGTTGTTGATCTTACCTTTGTGTACACAAACTAATTTTGATGATGTAGGGATGATTAATGCAAGACATGGCGATGCAGATGTTAGTGATGAGGACATCCATGATTCGACGTGTGAGTGTGACGACTATGTTTATGGATAAACACATTGGATAGTTGATAAACTTTTCTTTTGATTTTAATCTATTTAAATTGGGGGTGTGTTGTCCATGAGAATAATTTAGATTTATGGATTTAATTATTCTATTTTATTTACCTTACAATGGGTTTGGGATTTATTATATTTAACATTCGAATTTTAGCTACTGTGGATATGATTATTTAAGTCTTCCGCTATACTCTTCATTTGAAATTTCTGATTTTCTTGGTGGTGGTATATTTTATTGATATTTTGTAGTGATGGTATGGTTTAATGGTTGGTGTACCATATTCCATGATCTTAGAAGGGGATTTCTAATGCCCTAATGCCCTAATGAGATGTAGGGATCCTATTATATTCCATAGTACAGATACGTTGGGAACGGGGTGTAACATAGCAGATAAATACTTGCTGAGGTCTCTCAGCAAGAGGCCACCAACCAGTTTTGATGACTTGAGAGCTTGGTGTGAAAAGTAAGCCACCACTGATGATGCAAAGATCCTTGCAAAGAACCAGGGTAAGGACATTGTCGACAAGAAGAAGAAATAGACTGACACTTAGGCTAGAAATCAGACTTCCATAGAGCTGTCCAAGAAGCAGAAGTTAGGAAAGGACGGATTCCCATGTAAACTGGTCACAAAGGTCGAGTTCAACTGGAGCCCCTTCATACCTTTAAATACGTCCACGAAGGAGATACTGTATAGCTTGAAGGATACCACACTAGAGTTACCTGAGCCTCCAGAGATGAAGTCAGATCCGAAGCCCAGGGCATCAAAGAAGTATTAAAAGTCTCATTGTAATAATGGCCACGATACCGATAGACATAGAGCTCTCAGGTATGCAATTGAAGACTTGATCAAATGCTGCTACATTAAAGAGTACCTAGGAAAGCCTCAGTCTGATAGTCGACAGAAGGGAAAACAACCATCGGATTGTGGAATTAATGCAAGTGCAAGTTAGGGCCATAGAGATCAAGATGAATCTGAAGATGACCCGGACTCGCCGCCATTGAATAAGATTGGTGGTCCCAGAGGATGGGTTGGGGTTGTAGTAAAAGCACCATTGTAGAACCCATCTAAAGAAAACTCGAGTAGCAAAGGTCACAGCTCAACTCGATGATAGCATAAGGTACATGGTCCCATTGGCATTTAGAAGATAATTGCCGAGTTGATAGGTCGCATGCAGAAGTTCTATCTGAACAAACAGTCGGGGGCCGATTCGGGGGCCGACTGTGAATCTTGAGGAAGCATATCTGACTTGACAAGTCATTTCTCCAAGCTACACCTAGGAGGCCAGTTAGGGGTCAATTTGGGGGCAAACTTATCTCTCAGGGTCCTACCACGACTTCCAGATTTTTACAGAAGTATCAGCCCACCACTCAAGCAAGTTGGCACACCTGAGAAGAAGTACCAACTACCCCTGGTAGAAGGGGAATATTCGAGCTGGGATTTCTATAGTTCCTGCAATGTTGTCCTAGACCACTACACTAAAGCAATCATTGGGGACCCAACCATACTTAACACATCAAAGAAAGGATGTAAAAAATATGCTAAAAGTATTTGCAGTACCACAAAGCCTTCGGTTTTGTAAAAGACTGGGGATGTCATCACTTCTCAGATGAGGACCTCCTCGACATCAAGGTCCCCCATGAAAACGCAGTTGTCATTACCATGGTAATTGATAAGGTAAATGAAGTCAAAAGGGTTTTGGTTGACACAGGTAGCTTGAGAGATATCATTTACTACCATGCATTCAAGGCCATGAACATCGACGAGAAGTGATGACATCTTATCAAGTTCTCACTGATTAGCTTCTCTAGAGATGTAGTTAAGGAAAAAGGCAGAATCCAGCTCGAGACCCGAGTTGAAACCAAATCAAGGAGGGCAAAAATTTCGATGACCTATCTCGTGGTAGACATTCTGTCGAGCCACAACATGATTCTAGGTCGGTTGAGCCTGCATTTTGATCTATTATCTTGTGATGAAGTTCCCAACCGAGCACAATGAAAGAATATTCAAGGTCGACTAGAAGCTCTCCAGAAGATGCTATGTGACTGACTTGGAGGCCCATGATGACAAGCTGCCAACTCAGTCCATTGAGATCGAAGATCTCTGAGATGACTTCACTCAGGAGAGAGGTACTTCGGTTGAATAACTCGACCAGATACCCATCTCAGAGGAAGAGCCAGAGATGTACTTCTAGATCGGATCCACTCTGGAAGGCAAACAAAGGGAGAACCTGATCACATTTCTGAAGAACAACCTGGATGTCTTCACCTGGTCAACATCCGACATGCTAGGGATACCTCGAGATCTAATGGAGCACTGACTTGCGATTGATCCAAAGTTCAAACCGGTTCAACAAAAGAAGAGAAACTTCAAGCTCGAGTGTAAAGCTGCCATTAGAATAAAAGTAGATAAGTTGTTAGCTGCTGGGTATATTCAAGAGGTCAAGTATCCTCAGTAGGTGCCCAATGTAGTTATGGTGCCAAAATCCAATGAAAAATAGTGTATTGTATTGATTATTCTGATCTTAATAAAGCTTGCACTAAGGACTACTACCCTCTCCCTAGATTTGATAGGCTGATAGATGCAATGGCAGGCCATGAGATGTCGTCTATCATGGATTCCTATTCCAGGTATAACCAGATCAAGACGTACAAGCTAGATGAGATCAAAACAGCCTTCATTACCAGCTTCAGCCTCTACTATTGCGGCGCCATGCCTTTCGATCTGAAGAACATAAGGGTAACCTACAAGCTGCTAGTCAACAAGGTCTTCGACAATCAGATATGGAAGTCTACGTGAGGAACTAATAGCTCAGATAGTAGCCCTAGGAAGATTTACATCCAAGTTGACAGACCGATGCTTGTCGTTCTTCAAAACGCTAAAGGGAGCTAAGCACTTTGAATGGACAGAGAAATGTTAGAAGGCATTTGATGATCTGAAAGCATTCTTGACATCACCACCACTACTTACATACCCAAAGGTTGGTGACCAGCTCCAGCTCTACCTTGCCACCTCACCAGCCACAGTCAGCTCGATATTGGTAAAAAAATAGACAAGGTTTAGAGGCCAATTTACTATGTGAGTAAGGTGCTATTGGATGCAGAAATTAGGTATAAGTCGATAGAGAAGTTTTCTTTAGCATTGGTTATAGCCACCTGGAATCCTAGACCCTACTTTCAAGCCCACATCATCTTGAAACTGACCAACAAGCCCCTAAAGAAGATTCTAGCCCAACCTGACATATCAAGACGACTTGTCAATTGGGCAATCGAGCTCGGTGAGTTTGACATACAGTTACAACCAAGGACAGCAATCAAAGCTCAAGTACTCGCCGACTTCTTATTAGAGACCTCCACAAAAGATAGTGTCGACATCAACACAACCCTGGCAAAGGACGGTGTCTAAGTGTGATATTTACATCATAAAAATTTATGCTTTTATAAACCGAAACATAAAAGTAAATACTAGCAAGTAGTTCAATATTCAAACTTTAGCCCAGCTATCATGGGTTAAAACATGTTCAAAGACAATGAAAATAAACTAAGTTAAAAACAAATAAAAAATTAGTCTCTAGATATAAAGACAACTTCACATCAAGCAAAATCCTATCCCTGATCCATAGAGACAGTCATTGCATTCACACGTAGATCCATGTGAATCTTCGTCAGAAACTTTATCTTCAGATACATCAATATTACCTACAAAAAAATTTAAAAATTTATATGTACAAAAGGGTAAGCAAACAACATGTTCAGTGAGGAAATCAGCACATACAAGCATGCACAAGCATGAGTTCATTATTAGTGGCTTTGCTCTGTGAAGAGACATGCACTATATTACGACACACCAAGCACACGCATGAACACTTAAGCATGAATGAGGTGAATGATCCACCATTATTTACTTTGCATGTAAAACATTACCCAAAGAATGAAGATAATGACAATGAGAGTCATACTAAAGTGCCTACCAACATTCTCCCACAATAGGCTTCATTTTGGCATCAACAAAACTAAGCCTCAACCCTTCATTGGTTACGTACCCAATCCTTGAGGTACCTCCCTTCATTGGGACCTTTCTACCTCTAATCCCTTAATATTTCACTCTTCTTCAACCCCAATCACCTTTAGAGGGTGATTATGCATCGAAGAGGATCCCAAGGCTCAATTGTAAAACAAGTAATTATCATCTAACCAAATAAACAATTATGACTATGAAGGGGAGGGGCAACTTACATGATGGGTGTTGTAGGGAGAGCACAATCATAGGGTTCATCGAAGGTTGAGGGTAGGGATTGATCGTCCTTAAAGTTTGGAATGGTATATAAGATGGGTAGAATAATGGTGGTAATGTTGGACTTAGGGCATCATGTCATTTTCATCTTTGATGAAGGGAATAAGAACCGAACAAGCGTTGAGACCTTAGGGTGGTATTCCCCACACCCCCTGTTGAGCACTTAGCCTTGGGGAAAGAAACCCCAAGAGAAATCTTGCTAAAACTCCTCATGGATCACAAACAGATTGTAACCAAAAGCAAACCCAGAAAATGTTACTTTTGGATATACTTCTGGTCACTACAATGCGATCACAGGGAACTCTCTATGTTGTACCTAAAGAAGTTATCAGAAACATTTCTTTCGATTAGTGTAATCCATCAGCTTATAGAAGCCTAGAACCTAGGAAAGGAAGCAAGGTGCTTTTCGATAAACCAACTACTGTACTGGATGTAGTTGCTAGAAGATATCACTTTTGGGTGTCCTTCGAGTCATCACAAGGTGTTTTACAAAAAAATATCTGTGGCATACCGAAAGAAGTATGACCGAAAGAAATACCTTTGGGTCACTTCTTCCTATGTAGATTAGGAACACAATTTAGGGTGCTGGGGGTGTTTCTGACATAGTGGTTATGTCACACCCCAATTCTAGACTAACCAATAGTGTGACGAACCATCATAAGAACCAACGGTTTAAGCCAGGATCTCGTAAAGACCGTGCCAACAACTCAAACCAAACACATATTCCACATCAATCAGAGATAATAAAATAAATAGCAGAAGTCTTATTAGTAATGAACTGAGGTCTAACATGATAAGTAAATAAATATTTTAGTTATCTCCAAACAAACCAAAACATAACTAAATAATCTATTATAGGTTTCCCATAACCAAAATATGAATAAACTAAGAATAAAGACATTGAAAACACTTACACGAAGAGTCGTGCTAGTCTTCCATAGCCTGTGTGACCATCACCATCACGTGTCCATACGACGATGCCTCCATATAGTCTTCTATTTTAGGACCTGTATCATCATCTAAAATATTCCACATCGAGGGGTGAGCACACAACATAGCTCAGTGAGTAAACAAAACAATGCGTAAATATATGCATGCATTCAATTTATATCTTTGGTCTGGTTTAAGTTTGCACTATGCTATAGAAAGGATAGGCGGCCACCGTATCTCTATACAAGAGTGTGTGAATCTGCCCAATGGATCAAACACCATTTTCATCCCACATGCACCCACCATGGAATAGAGATAGAGCTAAAGTATCCAGATCACACATTGCCAATACTTCCCCTAATACTTTATCCATACTAGTACGTATGCCCCTACTAGCAAGGGCTTGCAAAGTTGGTTTGTGAGTAACCAATCCTAAATGTCATCCATATGTATCCAAGGCCTTATCCCAGCGTCCCTCAATACATCCATAAAGATAGAGCTAGGGTTCCTAAGCAGAGTCAAAGACCACACGGTCGATGAACACCCCCTGATGCCCTACGATTTATCAGTTCTGCTAAGATAACAAAGATATGACGATGTCAATGTGATGCATGGTTTAAGGATCACACAATCCTTCCCACATAGCACACCAACCACACTTACAAATACATGCCTATTTCTATCATCATCAATAATAGAGTAAAATAATAAAATAAATATGCATAAACAGGATTAGTAGTAATATTGGATGACATGTGAGATGCACATTATAATCACACAAGCATGGCATCAATCATAGCATTAAATAGATGAAAGAATAGTTTGTTATTATCCAATTAGTTTAAATCTTGTTTCCTCACTTGTAATCGATATTTGATTCCCTTCTAAGCTTTGGAAGTTACTTTGAACTAGTTGAGAACCTAAGAAATTTATGGTTTTAAGTTAGGGTTCGATAGTATCAAGTTACAGCAGTCAAAAAACAAAATAGTTCCCTTAATGGTTGATCGATCGACTCTGTGGTCTCCAGTATATGTCGACCAGACACTATGTGGTCGACTATGAGGTCGTGCATCATGCGACCACTGATGCTACCACATAACTCTGGGATACTTTCTGAATGACTGTAGTCAATTCACTGGTCACACTATGGTCAACCAGTGATGCGACCACACAAGGTACAACATGATAGTATTGTCATTACAAATCTGATACACAACATTATCTAAGTTCAACCATAATTTTGAATCTGATCTAAACACTAACTTTTCATTCTATTCTTAACCTAGTCCATTGCAGAGACAAAGATAGTTACCGTTGGCTTCTCTATGCAGTTGGCTGAGATTCAACGGTAATTTCCCTTCTGCAAGTCCTTCTCCTTCCTTTAAGCACTTTCCTTTAAACTTCTCCTTCTTCTCCTCTCTCTTTCTCTCTTGGTTTTAGGGTTTGAGATTGATCCAAAAGAGTGAGAGAGAGTAGAGGGGCGTGTTTTATATAGAGGAAAAACCTTCATATAGAGTCCTCTTTCAACTAGGAAAGAGATCCCCTTAATTTTGAAAAGTTTCCAAATCACGAAGTCAGATCTGGATTTTTGTGGTCGACTGTGTGGTCATAAAATTCGTCGACCACACAATCTAGCATTATCGACCACACAACCTAAAATTAACTGATCTCACTTCTTAAATTGACTGGTCGACCACACAAGTTTAGGTAGTCGACCACATATATTCCTTTATATGATTGGTTCACTCGAGCCGGCTATGATAGGAAGACCTGGTACAATACGATTAAACCGGGTTAGTAGAGTGCGAGTCTTACAACTCCCCTCTCCTTAAATAAATTTCATCCTCAAAATTTATCCATATCTTCCGAGTCAAATAGGTAAGGATATTGTTTCCGCATAGCGTTGTCTTCTTCCTACGTTATCTCTTCTACCTCTTGGCTTCTCCAGGTAACCTTAACATAATAGATGTCATGGTTGCGAAGACATTGAACTTTTCGACTTGTGATCTCAAAGGGTACTACTTCGAATGTCAGGTCCTCAATCAAATCTGATGGATCCGTAGTTTAAACATGTGTTGGATCTCTGATGTACGTCTTCAGTAGTAAAATATAGAATACATCATGTACACCAGACATAGTTGGTGGTAGCGTAAGTTGATACACCACTTTTCCTTGTCTCCTTAAAATCTCATAAGGTGCAATATATCTGGGACATAGCTTACCCTTCTTACTGAACCGTTTCAGACCTTGCATAGGTGATATCTTCAAGAAAACCTTGTCACCTATAGTGAACTCAAGATCTTGGTGTCGATTATCTGCATACTATTTCTGATAATTTTGAGCCGTCTTAACTCTTTCCTTGATTATGTTTACCACTTGAGAAGTTTTTTCAACAAACTCAAGTTCAAAAATTCTTCGCTCTCTAACTTCATTCAAGAATGAAGGAGTTTGACACTTTCTACCATACAATGCCTCATAGGGTGACATATATATAGTAGCTTGATAGCTATTTTTGTAAGCGAATTCGATCAATGGTAACTTCTCATCCCATGCTCCCTTGAAGTCAATTACATAAGCTCGGAGCATGTCTTCTAAAATTTGGATGGTCCTTTTCGACTGACCATCCATCTGAGGAAGAAATGTTGTGCTAAATTTTGACTTTGTTCCCATGACTTTTTGTAATCCCTCCTAAAACTTGGAGGTGAATCAAGGATCCTTCTCAGATATTATACTCTCAGGTATGCCATGAAGTTTGACGATGTCATCTACATACAACTTGGCTAACCTCTCCATCGTATATTGGGGTTGTATAGCAACGAAACGAGCTATCTTCGTAAGTCGATCTACAATCACCCAAACCACGTCTACATACCTTGGGGTCATTGGTAACTGTGACAAAGTCCATAGTAATGAAGTCCCATTTCAAGGCTGGTTCTAGTAACAACTGGATTAGGCGTACAGGTCTCTATCTTTCCATCTTTACCTGTTGACAATTTAGGCATTGAGACACGTATCGAGCTATATCCGCTTTCATTCCTCTCTACCAATATAGCTTCTTCAGATCATGATACATCTTTGTACTTCTAAGATGTACTGAATATGAGGTAGAATGAGCTTCCCCCATTTGTACCCTTTCGGAGTCCAGAATAAAATCAGGAGTGGTCCTAACCTTTTCTAGATCTTCTTGTACCATCCTCAGATAGGGTCCGATTAAATTGTTGTTTTTACTTCATCTATCAGATCAGGTATAATATTCAATGTAGTGAGCATATTTAAAAATCGATGAATCAATCGTAGGTCTGTCGAACCACCCGGTTTATCGATCATGAATTGCTCATTGCCATAATTAAATACTCTTGCCGCGACATACATGGTAGCATTTGTGCTAGCTTCTTCCTTAGGCCTCTTTACACTTTTCATGTAAGACCCGCACTCCACTAATCTGGTTTAACCGTGTCGTGCCAGGTTTTCTCATCATTGTTGGACCAAGTGGACCGACCATGTGAAGTAGGATCACAAACTAGGTATGAAAAATTGACTCAACACTTTAAGAACTATGCGTAGGGTCGAATACCTAGGTAGGTTTGGTCGACCATACGGTAAGGAATAAGGATCACAGACCAATGACCCTACGGTCGATGTTTTCGACCCTACAGTTGATGGGTTCTGCGACCGTATGTCTGACCGTAGGACCCCCAAATCAGACTCCGAGTTTGGAAACTTTCCTAATTTGAGGAGGGTCTCTTTTCTATTATTAGAAAACTCTATATGCATAGATTTTCTCTATATAAAGGACGTCCCTCAACCTTTTTTACTCTTTTAGAACCTTAGTAAACCCTAGAGAAAGAGAAAGAAGAGAAGGAGAAGGAGAGATGCTAAGGATAAGGTATTGTTGAGAAGATTTTAATTCTCTACCATAGGCAAATGTATGAACCTAATATCTGAAGATGTATTTATGGAGTAAGGTTTCTACGGAGGATTGGAGATGTCAACCTATTATAATCCATGTGATTCCTTGAGTAAATCCTAAGGATAACCATGAGGGATGAGTTTGGTGATAATGGTTGATGAGAAACTACTAATGATGACCATAGGATAACCTTAGTATGAACCCAAGAGAAAAGCCGAGGAGTCGACCTAAGAGGAACTTGGATTGAATGTAGTTTGTGACCAGAAATCATAAGGTCACAGCTACGGTTGACCATAGCATGACCATAGCATGATCAAGTATTGACCATAGGCATTCGAGAAGAATTCAGAAACCATATGGTCGTAGGGTATGGTTGCATATAATGCGACGGTAGGTTATCGATCGTACATAGTAAGGTCGATACAGCATGCGACCATAGGGCCTATCAGACACCTATCAATGATTTTTTTTTTTTGATTTTCGACTACTGTAACACATTACACATGAATCTTAACTTAAATTTATACAACTTTTAGGTCATTAAATTGATTAAAAGAGAATTACAAGGCTTGAAAGGAGATCAAGTTTTACTAACAGGTGAGGGAACAAGACCTAAACTAATTGAATAATAATAAACTATTATTTTATTGAGTTCAATGCCATGATTGATTCTATATTTGTATGCTTGTAATGTGCATCTCACATGTCATCTAATATTACTGTTATTACTGCTCATGCATATTTACTTTTGTCTATTTGCTACCATGTTGATTGGTGATGCTAGGAATAGGCATGTGACTGTGTGTGTGTGGTTAGTGTGTTAGATGTGAGAGAAGCATAAGGCGGAGGACGTGGCATTATGGTCTCTGACCTGGTCACCAGAGTCTAGCTCTATCTCTATCTCTACTTAAGTCTTGCCCACTAACATCGTCTATCGCCATTACCTTAGCAGAACTATTACGTCGTAGGGCATCAGCACCTCTCGGACCGTGTTGTGTCTGACTCTATCAGGGGGCCTTAGCTCTATCTCTATGGACGTATTGAGGGATGCTAGGGTAAGGCCTTGGATAAACTGGATGACATTTAAGATTAGTTAGTTGTGAGCCCAGTTTGCAAGCCCTCGCCAATAGGGGCTTACGTGTTGGTATGGGTAGCCGATCTCACGGCTAGTCTACAGACGACCCAGACTCAGATAGCCTGGTTGACTAGAGTCTATGCTGAGGACTACGACAGAGATCGTGAGGCACCGCCTCCTCCTTCGCCTCCAGCTTCCTGATTGTACTTTACTTTTCTTGTACTACAGAGTAACTGTCTGGGTTGTGGATTGTACTCTGCTTTAGCGATGTATATATGTTTTGATTCTCTTACTCATTGTATGTAACTAATTTTCCCTTTTATAGATGCATTATTCTCTTTTCAATTCGGTTTCAATCATCACTTGTGCTTACAGTGTGTTTGTATTAAAGCTTTTTAATTTATCCTATCTCAGTTCACAAGGGTCTGGAATGTGTGTTAGTTCGGCGGGCAAGGCCTGAGACGCTCTGATACCAAGTTGTCACACCCCAATTCCACACACTTCAGAATGGTGTGATGAACCGTCAAATAACCAACGGTTCAACCAGGACCTCTAATAGGCTATCCCCGCGTTATCCAAACTTTACACGCATCCACAATCATAATCAGAGTAATACACAATAGCGGAAAATTTATAAATAATATGAACTGAGTACTAGAATGATACCCATAAATAATATCAAATTATTCTGTGTTTAACTAAGACATAAATAGGTAAATACCAACTACATGTCTTATACATCCAAATAAGAAAACTGTAAAAATATCTAATCGAATACACACGAGTTGCACTCGCAAGAGGAGTCGTGTGTATCGTCTTCAGCTCCAACATCCATAGCTGCTACAGTTCCATACACTGACAGGTTCATATAATCTTCAACAGTATATCCTGCATCATCAACTAAAAATATTCGACGTCGAGGGGTGAGCACACAACACGGCTCAGTGAGTAGCCAAAACAATGCAACATTACATATGCATGCAAAAAGTCAATTCATATCTTTAGTCTTGGTTTATAGTTTACAATGTGCAATAGAAAGGTTGGGTGATCAAAGGTTAACGTTTATTGATACCGCCTCTATACACAGGGTGTGGAAGCCCGCCCGAAGGTTAACGTTTATCGTCGTTCCCATCCACCCTATCATAACATTATACAATAAAGGTTAACGTTTATTACTATATAATGCTATACCAACACGTAAGCCCCTGTTAGAGAGGGCTTGCAAACTGGGCTCGCTACTAACCAATCCTAATGCCAAACAGTGTATCCAAGGCCTCACCCCAGCATCCCTCAGAACATCCATAGAGATAGTGCTAAGGCCCCCCGGTAGAGTCAGAGACTACAAGGACCGAGACCACCTCCCCTGATACTCTACGACATAATAGTTCTGCTAAGGTAATGGCGATACGATGATGTCAATGCACAAAACTTGAATTAGAGATAGAGCTAAAGTGCTGAGACCCGCCAAAGGTTAACGTTTATTGACGTTCTCATCAGACCTCCCCTGATACTCTCTCGCATCAAGCACACCAACCACACACATACAATCACATGCCTATTCCTATCATCAACATCATCATCATGTTATAAACCATAAAGTAAATATGCATGAACAAGTAATAGAAATATTGGATGGCATGCTGTATGCACATTACAAACATATTTGCATAGAATCAAACATGGCATACGACTCAAGAAATAGAAAACAGTTTATTATTAATCAATTTAGTTTGGGGTTAAGGTTCCTCACCTTAGCTTGCTAATAGATATTTTCCAAGCTTTCGATTCACTATTATAACGGTACTATATTGCTAGCAAATCTAACAAAGTCGATAGAATTTAATCAGAATTAATTCAGAATTTAAAAATCATTCTGTCAACTGAGGGTCGATGCTAGGATCGATGCTAGGGTCGATGGGTCTATCGACCCTCCCAGCATTCTGAACTTCCCGAATGCTGAGGGTCGATGGTCTGAAACACCTAGGGTCGGATAGTTTATCGACCCTCGGTGGGACCCTTGGTGCGCTCTGGTCCAATTTCCACTTTTTAATCCATTCTTCGTGTTTGGGGTCCTATGGCTTGCTTCCTACGTTCACTCAACATTCATTCCATGGTCTAGAACCATGTATGATTCATCTAGATAGCTTTCGTGCATCCTCCCATGGTTTTCCATGAAAACCTAACCATGGATGGATGGTTTGGGTTTCTCCGAAATCCTACACTCAATCATATCTAACCTAAGGTCTGTAGAAACTCATGGAATTAGTATCCATACCTGAGAAGATTACTTTTCTCTGCAATTTCTTCTCCTTTTTGCTAAGCCTTCTTCCTAGCCTCCTTTCTTCCTCTTTTCCTTCTTCTCTCTTTCTCTCAATTCAATTAGGGTTGTGAAAGGAGTGAATGTGGCTTAGGGACGTCCTTTAAATAGACTAGGAATGTCCTATAATAATCCCATTGAGATTTGGAAAGAATCCCAACCGAAAATTAGGAAATTTCCTAATTTCAGTTTTCGTCAGAAACCGAGGGTCGATGGGAGGGTCGATGATCCCGTCGACCCTAGGGTCTTAAGCTGTCCGACCCTCCCTCAAAAACTGAGGGTCGATCTTTCTGGTTTGGGAGGTCCGACCCTGCTTAGCTGGGTGTGCGACCCTCCCCTAGAATTAAGTGTTTTTGGGTCGATTTCATACCTGGGATCTCGATCTCCTTCATGCCCTTGGTCCATTTGACTCGACCATGATGGGTAGACCTGGTTCAAGGTGGTAAGACCGGGTTAGATTGACACGGGTCTTACAGTGGTAGTGCTAACTGATAAGCTACTTTTCCACGCTTAGCTAGAATTTCATATAACCCGACATATCTTGGACTTAGCTTCCCTTTCTGTCCAAACCTCTTCAATCCTCGCATAGGCGATACTTTCAAGAATACTTTATCACCTACGGTGAACTCCAGATCTCTTCGTCGAGTATCTGCATATTGCTTCTGACGGTTCTGAGCTGTTCTCACTCTTTCCTTGATGATGTCGACCACTCGACAAGTCTCTTCAACAAATTCCGGTCCAACAATACTACGTTCTCCAACTTCATTCCAAAACAAGGGAGTTCGACACTTTCTGCCATACAATGCTTCATAAGGTGACATCTCTATAGTAGCCTGATAGCAGTTGTTATAAGCGAACTCGATCAGTGGTAATCTTTCGTCCCATGATCCCTTGAAATCAATTACGCATGCTCGTAGCATATCTTCTAGAATCTAAATTATACGTTCTGACTGTCCATCTGTCTGTGGGTGGAATGCAGTACTGAACTTCAGCGTTGTACCCATAGCCTTTTGCAATCCTTCCCAAAACTTGGAAGTAAATCGTGGATCTCTATCAGACACAATGCTTTCTGGTACACCGTGTAACCGAACAATATTATCCACATACAGCTTTGCTAACCTTTCCAGTGTATACTGAGGTCGTATAGGTATGAAGCGAGCTGTTTTGGTCAGCCGGTCCACAATCACCCAAACTACGTCAACTACTCGAGGAGTCAATGGTAGTCTCGTGACGAAGTCCATAGTGATGCAGTCCCATTTCCATGCTGGTTCCGGTAATGACTGTAACAGTCCAGCGGGTCTTTGTCGTTCAACCTTTACTTTCTGACAATTTAGGCATTGAGACAGGAACTTGGCTACATCTGCTTTCATTCCCCTCTACCAATATAATTTCTTTAGATCATGATACATTTTTGTACTTCCAGGATGTATCGAATAGATGGTGGTATGGGCTTCTTTCATCAGTCGGTGTCTAATGTCCCTACTTTCTGTTTCAGGTACACATATTCTTCCTTTGTATTTCAGTACTTTCTCGTCATCCAAGGTGAACTCAGGGTTAGTCTTACCTTTCTCAATATCTTCTTGTACTGTTCTCAGATAAGGATCTGCTTTGATAGCTGTCTTTACTTCATCCACTATATCCGGTATAATCTTCAATGCCGCGAACATATTCGAAAACTGATGAATAAACCCTTGGTTGGCTGATTCATCCGTTGTATCTATCACATACTGCTCGTTGCCGTGATTGAACACCATTCCGTTGGTACACATTGCTGCAGTCGTGCTAACTTCTCCTTGAGATTTTATCATTGCTTTTCTGCTCAATGCATCTGCTACCACGTTCGCCTTTCCCGGATGATACTGGATATCACAATCATAGTCTTTCAATAATTCCAGCCATCTTCTTTGTCTCATATTCAACTCTTTCTGATTAAATAGATAAGTAAGACTTTTATGGTCCGACTTAATCTGGAATTTCTCTCCGTATAAGTAATGTCTCCATATCTTGACAGCATGTACTACTTCCGCTAGCTCCAGATCATGAGTGGGGTAATTTTTCTAATGAACCTTTAACTGTCTTGAAGCATAAGCAATTACTTGCTCTCCTTGCATAAACACACATCCTAATCCCAATCCCGATGCATCGGTGTATAAAGTAAATGTCTGTCCTGGAATGGGAATGGTCAAAATCAGGGCGGATATCAATCTGGCCTTCAGTGTTTGGAAACTCTGCTCACATTTATCGGTCCACACAAACTTTTCACCTTTCTTAGTCAAACTGGTGAGAGGTACGGCAATCCGAGAAGAGTCTTCTACGAATCTCCGATAATAACCAGCTAGACCCAAAAAACTTCTGATTTTCGAAACGCTCTTTGGTGCTTCCCACTTCACAATAGCCTCGATCTTGCTGGGATCCACTTTGATTCCTTCAGCGGATACTACATGGCCTAGGAATGCGACTTCACTTAACCAAAACTCGCACTTTGAAAATTTGGCATATAGCTTCTCTTTCCTTAAACGCTGTAGGGCTGCATTTAGGTTCTTGATATGGGTTTCCTTGTCCTTGGAGTATACCAATATATCATCAATGAATACTATAACCGATGTATCCAACATATCGTGGAAAACTCGGTTCATAAGTTCCATGAACGTTTCCGGTGCATTAGTTAATCCGAAAGACATAACCAGAAATTCATAATGTCCATATCTGGTCCTGAATGCTGTCTTTGGAATATCACTTTCTTTAATCTTCAACTGATGGTAGCCTGATTGAAGATCGATCTTAGAAAATACTCTTGCTCCTTGTGATTGATCGAACAAGTCATCGATCCGAGGTAGTGGATATCGATTCTTGATTGTCAGTTTATTCAACTCACGATAGTCGATACATAATCGAACGCTACCATCCTTCTTCTTTACGAACAACACCGATGCCCCCCATGGAGATATACTGGGTCGAATATAACCCTTGTCCAGTAGTTCTTGTAATTGCACCTTCAGTTCCTTCAGTTCCGTATGAGCCATTCTATAAGGTGCTTTTGATACTGGTGCGGCTCCAGGTATCAGGTCTATTACAAACTCTGTGGCACGGTCGGGTGGTAATCCGGGTAGTTCCTCCGAAAATACGTCAGGGTAATCCCGCACGACGTCAATGTCTTCCATTCGTGGTGCTTCCTTGGTTAGGTCGACCACTGATACTAGATACCCGACTGCTCCCTTCTCAGGGCACTTCTTAGCCTTTAATGCTGAAAGTATGAGCTTGCGTCTCCGGGGAATTTTGGTTTCCGAGAAACTGAACTCTGCCCCTTCCTTGTCTTTGAACGTTAGCTTCTTCTCGGCGCATAGTAGGTTTCCAGAATGCCGAGCTAGCTAGTCCATTCCCAAGATGACATCAAAGTCTGCCATCTCAAGTTGTATCAAAGTTGCTTCTAAGGTCTGCTCTCCAATGAGAATTGGACATGGTCCATAACCTTTCTTTAGCTCCACTTCCAACCCCATCGGTGACCGTACAAGTAATTTGTAGTCTAATGTCTTGATGGGTAAGTTTATCTTCTTTCCAAATGACACAGATATAAATGAATGAGTAGCTCCAGAATCGAAGAGTACTCTGGTGGGTATGCCATTTATAGGTACCATACCTGTGATTTATCTTTACTTAGTCTACATGCTCATTTAATGTAATTACAACTTTAAAAGTTTCAGTCATACCTGTGACCACATCGGGTGATGCGGCCGCATCCTCGGACGTAACAGCATATACACGTCCCTGATGGAATTGCTTCTTGGGCTTAGGGCACTCCCTTGCCATATGTCCCGGTAGGTTGCAGTTAAAACACTTGGGGCTTCAGAATTTGGCTTTGGCTGAGGTTGGGCTGCTGGGGTAGTCTTGGTTGCAGCATTAAAATTCTGAGGACGGAAAGGCTTATACGTCCTATTATTGCCTCCGTTGTAAGAATTTCCGGCTGGCCTTTTGATGCCCTTGTTCTGAGTAAGGTAACTCTCCTTCTGGCTTGATTCAATCACTCGAGCAATCTGGACAGCTTCGTTGTAAATTTTCTTCTCTAAGCCCATAACATTTTCTCTGATGCTTCCTCTTAGTCCCATGACAAACCTACGGGTTTTGGTTTCTTCTTCTTTCATACTCAGTGGTGCTAAGAAAAACAGCTCTTATAGCGCTATTGATACGCATCCACTAACATCTGTCCCTGATAAAGACTCAGGAACTCCTTCTCCATTGAATCTCTGAAGCTCCGTGGAAAATATTTCTCAAAGAAGGCTTCTTTATATATAGCCCAGGTCAGTAGGGCGTGCTTGGTCAGTAGATATGCCTTCGTTGATTTCCACCAATGATGTGCGTCGCCCTTGAGCATGAAGGTGGCACATAGTACTTTCTCTTCCTCTATAATAGTCATCATGAGGAAGTTTCTCTTCATCTCGTTTATCTAGTGTGCTGGCCACAATGGATCAGACGGCTTGCCGTTGAATTCTCTGGGTTTCATCTTCAAAAATCGCTCCACTAGTCGGGAGTGGTCCAGCTGATTTTGGGGGTTTGCCCCAAACATATAAGGTGGATACTGGTGGTTCCCTTGAGCTGCTTCTGGAGCCTGCACTGGAATCTATGCAGCCGATTGTTGAGGGGTCTGATGAGCTGGGTGGTTACCCACCGGGGCTGCACTGGCTTGTCCAATGTGCATGGGTGCAGCCTGAGTGGCTTGAAACATAATTCCCATGGCAACCTGCATCTACTGCAGATGCTGTGCCAGATTCATCACCACGGTTGTTAGCTCTGGTGGTGGAGGTGGCAAATTTGTAGGGTTTGTCGGTTCTGGATTTCCTGGTGCGTAATTATTCTCTTGACTAGTCTCCTACACGGGTGGTGGTAGTGGGATTGCGTTTCGGGTCTGCCCGACCCTTAGTTTCCTGACAGATTACCGAGAGTTGAGGGTCGATGCGAGGGTCAATGGGTGTCCGACCCTTAGTTTTCTGTCAGGTTCCCAAGAGCCGAGGGTCGATGGGAGGGTCGATTTGAGGGTCGATGGATCCAGTCGAATTGTCCGACCCTCGGACCAAAATCAGATTTTTAAGATCCGATTCTGGGTCATTTCTCACTATTCCTCCTCCGTTTCGACTCGTCTCTCCTCTCTGAGTTGCTACAGTGCTACTCTACCGTTTTCGATCGATTTGACTCCGGGTTTCGACGTCCACGTCATCCGCACAGGTATGTTCTCTCATTTTTACCTATTTTTAGGTTTTTTTTTTCTAGGTTTTTGTCCATTTAACTTGTATTTTTCAAATTAAACTTTTTCCAATCGTAAAAATTCGATTTTTATTGGGGGCTTTTGTTATTGGTATCTCGAGGAACGAAAGCCCTCAAAAATTTTTGAGTTTCATCGGTTGGTTATCGAGAAACTTGAAATTTTCTCTTTTTGCCCTAATTTGTCGAAATTTTTGATTTTTCTTGAATTTCTTCAAATTAGACATCGTCAGTTAAAATTTCCTACTGCATGTGGGTCGTATGATGTATTTTAACCTACGTAAGTTCTCATGCCCACTTGAATGGTGAGAATTGGGCTTTATGGTCAACTTACGTCGTTATTACATCAAATTTCAGATTTTTATCCTATTAACTCCCTGTTTCCTTTCTCTTTCTTATTTGCAGATACTATGGCTCGTACCAAGGTACCCAGAGTGCATGATCCACTTCGCTTCCGTTCGAATGAGGCTGAGGCACAGTATGTTGACTATGCCCGTAAGAAAGTGGAAGGGGGTCGCATGGTGAACTTGGCTGAGCTAGCCTTATTCAATGTAGAGGGAGCTTTTGGTGATATGGGGTGGCTCCCTGTCATCACATACGACGCGTGCACATGTCCAGATTTGGTGCGCCAGTTCTATTGTAATCTCCAGGTGGTGGGGAATTACAACGACGTTGAGCATGGCCAGGAGTTGCGCATCACCAGTTACGTCAAGGGGGTGCACATTTCCTTTGATTATTGGCGGCTGACTGATCTGTTGGGCATTCCCTATGATGGCCCCATGGTGTACTATGCGCCGGGAGAGCCACAGTTTGTTGAGATGGAGATGAGGGCAGAGATCGACAATCAACTGCTCCGTCCTGATCGTTGGCAGATGAGAGCTTGTTATCTGTGTCTAGCTCCATGGGTCTTCTGTAAGATTATCCAGCATAATCTGATCCCACAGAGTGGGCACTATGAGAGGGTGTCTCAGCTGACCCAGTTCCTGATATACCGTATATGCACTCGACAGCCGGTCTGTCTTCCATACATCATCATGCGGACGATGATTAGTACTACATTGTCCGATCATAGGGGTAATCTACCCTATGGACGCATGATTACAGTGCTACTGACCCGTCTGGGGGTGGATCTGGTAGATGAGAAGATCTAGGAGAAGACCTTCTCGTCGCCTCTAGATTGGGAGGCTATCTGCAAGATGGGGCTGCGAGATGCTGAGGTTAGTGATGAGGAGAGGAACGCGATGGTGCGCCCTCACACTCGGGTTGAGATGGCTGATGCTGAGGCTGCTGCTGCTGCTGCTAGAGCTCGTGTGGATCCGGTCGACGATGACGACCGTATGTATATGGACGTCGACTCGATACCACTGCCTTCACCTACACATGCGGTTGGAGTTGGTACTTCTTTTGCGGCGGCTCCTGCACCTGAGGCTGGTCCTTCTCATTCGGCTGATCCTTCACTTCCACCTTCAGCCATGATGGAGATGCTGCAGGAGATCAGGGATGCTCAGCGCAGATCAGATCTGAGGATGGATGAGCTGTTGGTTGCTCAGTACGCATCAGACGCGCGGATGGGAGAGCTCCTAGAGGTGCAACGTGCGACTGATCAGAGGATAGCCGGTCTCACAACTAGTCTACAGACGACCCAGACTCAGATAGCCTGGTTGACTAGAGTCTATGCTGAGGACTATGACCGAGATCGTGAGGCACCGCCTCCTCCTACGCCTCCTGCTTCTTGATTGTACCTTTATTTCTTGTACTTCAGAGTAACTGTCCGGGTTGTGGACTGTACTCTGCTTTAGTTATGTATATACATTTTGTTTTTTTTTCTCACTCATTGTATGTAGCCTCTACACTCTTCAAAAAAAATGGAGGGTGTAGAAGGCCTCTCTCTCACTTGCTGACACCAACAACAGGCATCAATCATTTGAAGAAATTACCGACATGGTTGACTGGATTCTCCAATGGGGTACAACAACCTTTCACCCAGGGATGGTTCATCCTATCATCATAATCAAAGAAAGAATTTCCTATTTTTAGCTAAACTCTTTCATCCATCCATCTATCCAACAGATTTCCCAAGAATTACACATCAAAGCCCATCTTTCATATCATTTGACATAAACTCTCATGAGTATATCAATCTGAGAAATTATAAAATAAAAATCTGGCTAGAACTCTTATCTGTCGTTCATTACATCCAACGACGTCCCAAGATTCCAATAAGCCCATCCTTTCTCAAATTGATAAATGGGGCCTTCTCGGTAAGATAAACCCATTTTACATAAACAACCACAAACTGCTCCAGGCGGCAGACCCGCCTGGACAGTTTCTTGTCAGTCCCATTTGGACCTCTACTTTCGCTCATCATGTCTATAGATTTAAGTACTTAAAACTCAGACAGAGTCAGTCATATGTATACATTTCATGTGTAACCTACTAAGGGCATTTCAATATATCTAAAGAACAACAATTTAAGATAATTCCAATGAATCATTATTTAACCTCTATTTGTATGTCGGGATTCCTACAGGTCATACCCGGAAGGTTGACAATCCATCGATCCGTCGAACAAAATTACAAAGATGGATAAGGCACTGAAAAACTGGAGCTGGCGTATTGAGTTCACAGAAGATACCTCTTTCCTGCGAAAGCATTAACTGGAGGCACTTCCTCAGTTAACAACCATAAAATTATGCTCAGATCTTTTGAAAGCAGCCGCTCAATGCTGGGATCCAATGGTTCATGTCTTCAGGATGGGAAAAGTCGAGTTATGCCCAACTGTGGAAGAATTCATAGCTTGCTTCCTACTCACACCTAAGCGGAAGATCTTCAAGCCATCTCCAGGAAAAGATTACAAGCAAGAGATACAAGGTTTTTTCAGCTAGGATAGGAAAGAAATGTGTCGTTTTGTACAGGATCAACGACTACAGATAAAGCACATAATCAAATCATATGCTCGTACAAGTCCAAAAGGGAAAGAAGAAGCACAGGAGCAGAGAAGACATATTTACCTCTATTGTAGCATAGCCCGACTATTGTTACGAAGTTGCACAGATACAGAATCTCCAATCCTAATAGATCTCATCAAACATGCGAGACAAGGTTTTGACATCATCCCTATAGTTTTGGCTGAGACATTAAAAGGCCTTGACTTCATGGCAACTCATCAAAATCAGTTCGAGCTGGACAATTTTAGCGGGTCACCATACCTAACTTCAAATTTGGTTAACAGAAAGGTTAGGATTAGTTGAGGAATCTAAAGCAACGACCCTTAATCCTTTCCAATTGGCAAAAAGAGCAGATCCTATGGCCTATCAGATGGACACAGATTGGTTCAGCCGCCTCAAAGAAATAACCATAGCAGACATCAGATGGAAATGTACTTGGTGGAAGCAAGAGCGGGTTGTCATAAATACAGAGAATAGTTTGCATGTCCGGTTCATGGGATTGACTCATACTTCATTCTATTCCCCAATAAGGCTACCTCAGCAATTCAATATCCCAGCAAGCACTAGCAGAGAAGTGACTGATTGTGAACTTCCTAGAAAGTTGGCATTAGATCTGGTTGATACCATTGCTGGTGAATGGAACAATCGAAAAGTTCAAACACTCCTTAGAGTTGCACCAATCAAGAAACCAATAGCATTTTAGTTTTTTTTTTTTGAATTCCAGTGTGTTTCATGAACTCTGTCTCTTAGATTCAACAAAGAAACATTTGATTCACCATCTCATTAGAAATGATCATTCATATGCTCTATGAAATTTTCAATGTTCTGACAAGTGCAGGTACTCAAACCAGAATCTCAATCAAAAGAAAAGACATCAAGTCTTCCATCTAGACAAATCAAAGGTAAGCCCGAGCTCGTGCAACCAACCTTGTATTCACAGCCTAGCTTCATACAAGAAGAGGTTCCAAGCCTACAAATGAGCCTTGTATTCATAGCCTAGCTTTGTACAAGAAGAGGTTTATCAGCCTACAAATGGATCAAGTTGGGTTCAAGCCCGCACGTACCTTGCATCATGAGTCTCACCTAAGCAAGAAGAGGTTCCCAGCCTACAAATGAGCCTTGTATTCACAGCCTAGCTTTGTACAAGAAGAGGTTTATCAGCCTATAAATGAATCAAGTTAGGTTCAAGCCTGCGCATACCTTGCATCATGAGTCTCACCTCAGCAAGATGAGGTTCCCAGCCTACAAATGAGCCTTGTATTCACAGCCTAGCTTCATACAAGAAGAATAATCATCAATTTTCCAAGAAGACAAACCTTCTTACCAGTCGAACTACATTCTGGGCTTGATTTCTAGGACACCCTTAGAATATGTAGGCAGTTTAGGACAAATTACCCTAAGTGCAGCCCAATATGCAATCTCACTCATATAAAAAATGTGGTTCTTTTTCCTTTAGCCTTCAATCGGTAACAATCTTGGCTAAAGAGAGGCATCTGTAAACACCTCATTTTTGCTACCCTCAGCATAAGTGAATCCATATGGCAGGTTTCTGACTTTTAATCCAAAGGTTTGTGATTTTGTAATGAACCCCACAGCAGGTTCATAGGATATTACCTACTTGGATGTATAGATCGTGAAATTATATTCAAAATGAGACCGGAATCATCAAATTCTGACATCAAACAAGGAAGATATCACAGTTTGAAAGTGCAAGGGCATTTACGTAATTATGTATGATGCATGCATTATCATTTAAACTTCAAATCATCATATCTTGGTCATCTAATATCGGAAACAGATGATTCAAAGGCCAATATTCCTTATTTTTAGTCCTCTTCAAAGTGGCTGTAAAAAATCCTGGGTAGAAGTCACCGGTGGGCCCCATGCAAGCTTTCATGCAAAATTATCGATTAAACTTCAAAGCTTCATATCTTTGCCGTTCTACGTCAGATTCAGATGATTCGAAGGCCATTATTCTTTATTTGTGATGTTCTACAAAGTGGACGTGAAAAATCCCAAGTAGAAGTCTCCGAAGGATCCCATGCAAAATTACACATGGAAATGTCATTTAATCTTTGAAAATTTATATTTTGGTCACCCCACATCCAAATCAGGTGATTTCAGTTTCAATATGTTCCATTTTTAGTACTCAACAAAGTGGACGTAAAAGATTTCAGGCAGAGGTCTCCGAAGGATCCCATGCAGAATGGTTAGCCAAATTCTCGATAATTGGCCTGCTTAAACTTCAGAAATTCATAAGTTTGCCATTTTATTTCCAAATGAGGTGATTCAAGTTCCAATATTTCTCATTTTTAGTGTTCTACAAAGTGAATGTAGAAAATTTGGAATAGAGACTATCGAAAATTCCATGTAGAATGGTGGCAGAAATGGACTATGAAATGATAGAAAAAAAAAATCAACTTTGGTCCAAACCAGTTCAACCCAACTTAGTTTAACTTAGCCCGGCCTAGCTCAGACCAATCCCTACCAAGTCATATCGGCCCATATGCATGTATTATATATATATATATATATATATATATATATATATATATATATATATATATATATATATATATATATATATATATATATATATATATATTATAGGGAAAAAAAGGAAAGAAGAGAAAAGAAAAAAAAACGTGAGCAAGGGGGTAGGGTTTCTCTAGAAAAGAAAAAAAAAGAGAGATTTTCTAGAAGGAGCCATGAGAAAAAGAGAAGAGAAGGAAAAAAAAAGGAAAGAAGAGAAGAAGGAACGAATAAGAAAAAGGAAGGAAAAGGGAGAAAAGAAAAAACGTGAGCAAGGAGAGGAGGGTTTTTCTAAAACGTGAGAAAGAGAGAGGGAGAAGGAAAAAAGGAAAGAAGAGAGGAAGGAAAGAAGAAAAAAAAGGGAGAAGGAAAAAATGAAAGAAGAAAGGAAGGAAAGAAGAAGAAAAAGAAAAGAAGAAGAAAAGGAAGGAAGAGAGAAGAAGGAAAGAGAGAAAAGGAAGAGAAGAAGGCCGTGAGCAAGGGAGAAGGGATTTTTTTCTAAAACGTGAGAAAGAGAGAGGGAGAAGGAAAAATGGAAAGAAGAGAGGAAGGAAAGAAGAAGAAAAAAGAAAGAACAAGAAAAGGAAGGAAGAGAGAAGAAGGAAAGAGAGAAAAGGAAGATAAGAAGGCCGTGAGCAAGGGAGAAGGGATTTTGGAGAAGGGATTTTTCTAAAAGAGGGTTTTCTAGCCAAGAGAAGGGAAAAGAAGAGAGAAGAAGAAAGAAAGAAAAATGTGAAGAGAGAGAGAAGAAAGAGAAGAAGCCAAGGATAAGGTTTTCTAGAAGAGAAAAAACATGAGAGAGAGAGAGAGAGAAAGAAGAAGAAGAAAAAGAGAAAAGAAAGAAAAGAGAAAACGTGAAAGAGAAAGAGAAGAGAAAAAGGAGCAGAGAAGAGGAGAATGAGGATTCACCTTCAAAAAACTTGATACGTTCTCCAAAAATCCTACATCGAAGGTTTCGCTCCATTCGAGCACAAGGTTGGTACCCTAAAATGAATTTAGGGGTCTTTAGAATGTTTGAATGTTGATTTTGCTTGAAAAGGCTTATTTTCATTAAATCTCGATCAGGAATGCCATATCGCATGCATGTTGATGTTAAGATGCTCATGTCTAACATTTTTTATGTATGATAATTTGTTAAACTATTCAGTGATAAAGATTTGAATGCTATATGATGATGTTTGATGTTTTTGATAAATTTTACAAAGTGGATTTCTAATCTGAAATTTCTAGATTTAGGATCCAAATTTAGGACGTTCATCTCATATGGTTTGTTTTAGATTTTGAAGCCCAAATTTTTATGAGATTCTCTTTGATATGTTAGAAGCCTCCCCTAGAAATTTCGTTCCATTTGGAATTGAAAAAATTTATCAAAAAAATTCTCCTTTGGCATTACTGCCCTACTCGAGTATAATGCAATTTTCTATCAGAAAGTCTCTAGAAAAGGGTCTTATGGCCATAATCAGAAAAGTAATTCATATGAATTTTTTAGATATGGAAGTCTTCTAAAAAATGGCACTGGTTTTGGATTTTTTTTAATTTTTTTTTGAATTGATAATGATTTTTAAGTGCATAGTAATCTATTTTTGAATCTGTTAGGATATACTGATTTGTATGATTGAAAAAGATCTTTTTCACAAAGATAATGTTCTATTTTCACTTGTTTTTCTTGATAAAATTTTAGATCTGTCAATTATCTACATGGACATATGTCTGGACATTAAGTATGAGATTTTATATGGAATTTATGGTGCAGACTTGACCAGTGCACAATTCCGGTCTCGTGGCATTCATTTGACTTGGTTTCATCCTTTGTTGGGATTCGACCCCTTTAGATGAAATATAGCATGTCAAGTCATCTTTCTGTGAAAAAAAAAAACTTAATTTGAGTTATAGAAGACCTACTTATGGTCATTTTGGTGTAATGTGACAGAATTTGAAAGCAGTTCATAGTTTGTGCAACACTTGAAACTTTGTGTCACAATTTTGACATTTTTGAGTCATTATTCATTCCAAATGTCTTCATAAAAGTTACAATATTTTCAAAAAACTTCTTGAATATATGTTTTTGATGATTTTGGATTTTTCAGAAAGGTTTCATTAATGTCTCATTCACTGTAACAATCAATTGATTGCATGAGTGATTTGGTGAATTCTACCATATTCGATTGCATACTTGCTACATTTAGAGTATCCACATGCCATATTTGGATAAATGGCCACATTTAAAGTACTCACATGCTTTGTTCGGATTGTGCACACTCCATGTTTGCCATATCCATGTGTTGCTATATTTGGTAGAATAAATAGATTTTGTTTACCATATTTAACAATATCTTGATAATTACCATATTTAGACATACCATGTGTAGACTTGCCATACTTAGAATATAGCATATTAAGTTTTACCATATTTAAATAAATTTTTAAGGTATCATATGCCATGTTAGGGAGATTTTCATAATCTTACTAAATGTTGTGAAAGTTACCATAAATATCATACATGCCATGCTTAGATAGAATATTCATTTGTGACAATAATTTCATTTTTTGCAACACTTTAGTTGAACTGCCACGTATGCACACTTCTAGATGACAATCTAGGCATGGGGACTTGCATTTAGGCACCCACATTCTTGGGAAGGATATAATGGAAAATAAAAAAATCTTAATAAAGAAAGAGAGTGATTTCTCAAACCTTCCAAAATTAGAGCTTAAGATGAAAAGGGTAGCTCCAGATGATTTCTGCCCCTCAGTAAACCCTAAACCTAGATTAGGTTCTCAATCCTAAACCTATAATAGGTTCTATATCCTAAACCTAGAATAGGTTCTCAACCCTAAACCTAGAATAGGTTCTCAATCCTAAACCTAGAACAGGTTATTTCAGCCACTTTCCGAACTACGCGGATTCTGATTCCTAGGGCAAACCCTAGGATACGTAGGCCATTTGGGAGAAACCCAAATTTGGATCCACATTTTAGTCCACTCGAACTATCCATAGTTCCACTAGGATATCCATCCATATTTTCACCCAGAAAGGGTTATCCACATTCCAACCCAGAAAGGGATATTCATATTTTGACCCAAATAGGGTTATCCACATTCAGACCCAGAAAGGGTTATTCATTCTTAGATCCACTAGGACTATCTATCAGTTCGTATAGACTATTCAGATCCTAAACCATAGGGTTTCTCATGCTTTCAAGCATAAACTTCTATTTCAACAATGAACTTAATCATGCACAAGCATAAATCACATCCATAAACTTTAATCACACCTAAATTACGATGGTGAACCTGATTTTCGGAATAATTTCATGATACATAGGCAATCTAAGGGATACAGATTCGGTTCAATGATATCAAACCACTTGTTTTAGTTCGGTTTAATAGATAGAGTCTAGCATAGGAAAGGCTTTGGAGATCGATTTCGATAGGGCGGTTTGGGTGCCTAACCCCTTCCCATAACCGTAACCTGACACTTACCCAATCTCTAATGGATCAGAAATCCAATCTAAGGGTCATGAGTCAATTGAAGTGTTACCTTAGGGTGAGATTTCACATTTCTAAGGTCCTAGACCTTAATCTAGGTGGCGACTTCAAAAAAAAAAATAACGATCTTTGTCCTCACAATTATGTTATTGTTATTTCAGGTCATCTATATATACATATACTCTTGTTTCACCTTTACTTTATGTGCATTATCTTCTTGCTTAATTTCTATCTCGAACAATAATATGCTTATGGTGCATTTTTATAAAGCTTTAAATTTTATCTTAACTCATTTCATGGACTCTTGTAGATGTATTCAGGTTTAATGGGTAGAGCCTTTTTGCTCTAATATCAAGTTGTCACACCTTAATTCTGGACTGACCAGTAGTGTGATGAACTGTCATAAGAACCAATGGTTTAAGCCAGGATCTCATAAAGATCGTACCAGCAACTCAAACTAAACACATTCCATATTAATCAGAGATAATAAAGTAAATAGTAGAAGTTTTATTAGTAATAAATTAAGGTATAATATGATAAGTAAATAAATATTCCAGTTATTTCCAAACAAACCAAAACATAACAAAATAATCTATTATAGATTTCCCATAACCAAAATATGAATAAACTAAGAATAAGGACATTGGAAACATTTGCATAAAGAGTCATGCTCATCTTCCACAGCCTGTGTATCCATCGTCACCACGTGCCCATATGACAGCGCCTCCATATAGTCTTCTATTGTAGGACCTACATCATCAATTAAAATATTCAACGTTGAGGGGTAAGCACACAACATATGTCACACCCCAATTCTGATCCAAGCAGAATGGTGTGAGTGAACCGTCATTGAACCAAAGGTTCACACCAGGATCTCGAATAGGCCGTGTCCACTCATACAAACCATTACACATAACCACAATCAGAATATAAATATACAGTGGAAGACTTTAAATAGAATGAACTGAGTATCTATTAATAATTTAAATAAATATCCCATTATCCAAATTCAAACACATAAATAATATCCATACATCCATTTAATCCAACCGAAAATAAATAAAAGAAATAAATAAAATCCGATCAAAGGTACACGCAGAAAGGGCACTCGCATGAAGCGTCATGCTCGTCTGCTCCTGCCTGTACACTCAAAGCAGCAACGTCACCATACGTCAGAGCGTTCACATAGTCGTCAACAGTGTAACCTGCATCAACATCTAAAACAATGTATATACAAAGGGTGAGCTCACAACACATCTCAGTAAGACAATCAGACAGTTTCACAATATTATGCATGAGTAACAATCAATTTTATGCTGTGGTTAGGTTTTAAGTTTGCAATGTTCTATAGAAAGGTTTGGTGGCCCCTGCACCTCTATACACGAGTGTGTGGCACCTCATGGTTCACACCCCCATTGGCCCACATGCACCCATCATGGAATAGAGATAGAGCTAAGATACCCACGTACCTCCCCTGATACTCTACCCATACAGTACCTAAGCCCCTACTGGCCAGGGCTCGCAAACTGGGCTCGCAACTAACCAATCCTATATGTCATCAATGTACGCTCTATCCCAGCACAGCCGTCTACGGCATAGAGATAGAGCTAAGCCATTCCCATACCTACCCTGATGCCCTATCCGCAACTAACTCCCTAGGATAGAAACAATACGCAGGTAGACCCTATCCCAACATAACTCCCTACGGCATAGAGATAGGGCTAAAGCATCGTGGACAAGCCAGCGTCGACTCGGAGACCACAATACCACATAACAATGGCCGGGACAACATCAATATTAGAGACCACCGTACCACGACCTTCCCCTGATACCCCACCCGTACTAAGCATGTTAAGACAGAATACTACAAAAGGTGCTAATGTGAAGAGCGATCCCTGGCCCATGCCCCACTCCACACACTAACGAAAACAATCACATGCCTAACAATCACATCCTATCAATGCATGAACAGTAATAATAACTGAAAGTAAAGGATGGCATGTGAATATGCACAAACATCACATCATAGATATTCAGGTGATTAACAACAACTTACTATCCATTAATTATTAGGTTTAGGTCAGATTCCCTTACCTGACGCTCGTTCGATAACTTGGTCCACGTCGCAAGGTCCAAACGATATGTCACAAAGTCCTACAATATTATTAGGGTCTCATTAGAATATATTGTTTAGGGTTTCATGTTGGTCGGAAACCAATCATGGTTACAAAACACCCTCACAGAGCTGACCGGTGGCATGTACCGGTCGCAGCTCTGTGGGAAAGATTGGCGACTGGTATGGTCAGCCGGTCCCCACAGACCAGCCTCCCAAGGGATACCGGTGGCAACATACCGGTCGCACCATGTGCAACCGGTATAGTTGACCGGTATGTCTCCGGAAGACCATACATGGGTTTTCGACTGCCGTCGATCATCCTCCATGGATTTCCACGGTTTCTCCTATCCATTCTAAGTCTAATCTTGGAGTTAGAGTTATACCCAACTCATCGAGTCTCGTTTCGATGAATATCATCTCGAAACTCGAATCTAGGGTTTGACGGCAACTTAGGGTTTATTGGCGAAAATAGGGTTTTAGATCAATACCTACTTTGCATGGTATTGATCCACCCACACAACTAACATAGGATAAGAAGAATAGTTTAAACACTTACCATTGACTGGCGTAGCGTGAGCTTCGTCGAATGGTAATGGCAGCACCTTCTTCTTCCTCCTAGCTCCTTCTCCTTTCCAGCCTCTTTCTCTTCTCTAGGGTTTGTGAGAGAATGGAAAGGATTGGAGAAGGTTTAAGGGTGTATTTATAGGATAAAAGTAGGGTTTAGTAACCCTACTAGGATTAGGAAACTTCTAGGATTCAAAATCAGGAAAGTAGGACCCGTAGAGTCCAATTTCCAGATTCCCGCACCTAGCTGCACAGGCCATACCGGTCGACCGGTACCAAGACCGGTACCATCAATCGGTCAACATAAATTGATGACTATTGGTCGTCTCTGGTCTGATTTCATACCTGTTTGTCATCCGCTTGTCCTGTCTGGCCCGGTGATGATCAGAAGACCTGTCACGACACAAAACCAAGGTTTTGACCGGGTTTACGGAGTGCGGGTCTTACAACTCCCCCACCCTTAAAAGAAATTTCGTCCCCGAAATTTGCATGTAGGTTTCACAACTCCCCTACCCTTAAAAGAAATTTCGGCCTCGAAATTTGAACGTACCTTGATCGTCAAAAAGGTTAGGGTACTTTTTCCTCATCGCGCTCTCTTCTTCCCAAGTAATTTCCTCCACATTTTGGCTTCTCCAATGCACCTTCACATAATGGATATCCTTGGTTCGAAGTTGCTGAACTTTCCTACTTGAGAGCATTACAGGCACCACTTCGAATGTTAAGTCTTCAGTCAAGTCTGGGGGATCAGCGGTCAAGATGTGCGATGGATCTCTGACATACTTCTTCAGTAGTGATACATGGAACACATTATGAACACTGGACATAGATGGTGGTAGAGCCAGTTGATATGCTACATTACCACGTCGGGTCAATATCTCATACGGTTACACATACCTAGGGCAAAGCTTCCCCTTCTTACCAAACCATTTTAGACCTCGCACCGGTGACACCTTCAAGAATACTTTGTCACCCACTGCAAACTCCAGATCTCGACGTCGATTATCCGCATAGTGCTTCTGTCGGACTTGAGCCGTCTTTACTCTCTCCTTGATCTGATCAATCACTCGGCAAGTTTCTTCAACAAACTTCGGTCCTATAATTCTTCTTTCCCCCACTTCGTTCCATAACAGAGGTGTACGACACTTCTTTCCATAAAGTGCTTCATATGGGGCCATCTGAGTTGTAGCCTGATAACTGTTGTTGTAAGCGAACTCGATAAGTGATAGCTTCTCATCCCAAGCTCCTTTGAAGTCTATTGCACAAGCTCGAAGCATATCTTCCAAAATTTGAATAGTTCTCTCTGACTGTCCGTCCGTCTGAGGGTGGAAAGCTGTGCTGAACTTCAACTTTGTTCCCATAGCTTTCTGTAATCCTTCCCAGAACTTTGATGTAAAACGGGGATCTCTGTCAGATACTATACTCTCTGGAACGCCATGAAGTCTGACTATATTATCAACATATAACTTGGCCAGTTTCTCCATGGTATACTGAGGTCTGACCGCAATAAATCGAGCTGTCTTGGTGAGTCGATCCACTATAACCCAAACTGCATCCACTGACCTTGGTGTCAAAGGTAAGCCAGTGACGAAATCCATAGTAATACAATCCCACTTCCACGCAGGTTCCGGTAATGGCTGTAGTAAACCTACGGGTCTCTGCCTTTCCGCTTTAACTTGTTGACAATTTAGACACTGAAACACGAAATGAGCTATATCAGCCTTCATACCCCTCCACCAATATAGTCTTCTTAGATCATGATACATTTTGGTACTTCCTGGATGTACCAAATATGGAGTGTAATGAGCTTCAGTCATAACTCAGTCTTTGATATCGCAGTCTTCGCTCTCAGGTATACATAACCGTCCACGATACCTGAGTACCTTGTCTAAATCCAAGGTAAAGTCAGGATTGCTTGTACCCTTCTCTAAGTCTTCTTGTACTGTCTTGAGATGAGGATCCTGTAGGATTGCTACCTTGACTTCATCAACTAGATCCGGCGAGATCTTCAAAGCTGCGAACATCATAGTGAACTTATGAATTAAGCCTTGCTCAACTGGATCTTCTGCAGTCTCTATAATATACTCTTCATCACCTTCGATTGAACTTGAAGCTGCGGCACATAATGCAGCATTTGTACTTGGTCCAGCCTCAGGTTTCGATGCCCACTTTCTGCTTAAGGCGTCAGCCACCACATTTTCTTTACCCGGATGGTACTGGATATCACAATCATAATCTTTTAATAACTCCAGCCATCTCCTCTGTCTCATGTTCAGATCCTTCTGAGTGAAAAGATAAGTTAAGCTCTTGTGATCTAACTTGATCTGAAACTTCTCACCGTACAAGTAGTGTCTCCAAGTCTTGATTGCGTGAATAACCGCTGCTAGCTCCAAGTCATGCGTAGGATGGTTCTTCTCATGCTCCTTTAACTGTCTTGATGCATAAGCAATCACCTGCTCTCCTTGCATCAATACACACCCAATACCCAATCCTGAAGCATCCGTATATAAAGTAAACGGAACGCTTGGTTCTAGAATGGTCAAGATAGGTGCAGAGACAAGTCTTGACTTCAAAGTCTGAAAGCACTTCTCACACTCATCTGTCCATATGAATTTCTCTCCCTTCTTGGTCAATCTGGTGAGTGGAACAGTGATCCTAGAGTAATCTTCCACGAATCTTCTATAATAACCAGCCAACCCAAGGAAACTACGAATCTCCGCAACAGATTTTGGTGCTTCCCACCCTACTATAGCAGCTATCTTACTTGGATCAACCTTGATACCGTCTTCAGATACAACATGGCCCAAGAAATCCACTTCCTTCAGCCAAAACTCACACTTCTTGAACTTAGCATAAAGCTTCTCTTGTCTCAGCCATTGCAGGGCTGCCCTCAAGTGCGATGTATGAGTCTCCATGTCCTTAGAGTAGATCAATATGTCATCGATGAATACGATGACCGAAGTATCCAACATATCATGAAACACTAGGTTCATCAGTTCCATAAACGACGCTGGAGCATTGGTCAACCCGAAAGACATAACTAGAAACTCATAATGCCCATACCTTGTCCTGAAAGCAGTCTTCGGAATATCTCCGGCCTTGATCTTCAATTGGTGATACCCTGATCGGAGATCGATCTTTGAGAAAACCTTTGCACCCTGTAATTGGTCAAACAAGTCATCGATCCTAGGCAAAGGATACCGATTCTTGATCGTCAACTTGTTCAGTTCACGATAGTCAATACATAGCCTTACACTTCCATCCTTCTTCTTGACGAATAATACAGGTGCTCCCTAAGGTGATATGCTAGGTCGTATGAAACCCTTATCCAACAATTCTTGTAACTGGGTCTTCAACTCCTTTAACTCGGTAGGGGCCACCCTGTATGGTGCTTTGGACACCGGCGCCGAACCTGGCATAAGGTCTATTACAAACTCTGTAGCCCTGTCCGACGGTAAACCTGGAAGCTCCTCTGGAAATACATCTGGGAACTCCCGAACCACAGCTATATCTTCCATCTTGAGTGACTCTGCCGTGAGATCGACTACAGATACTAGATACCCCACTCCCCCTTTCTCTAAGCATCGCTTCGCTTTTAGGAAAGAGAGAATCAGCTTCCGCTTCCTAGATAGCTTGATCCCAGCGAAACTATACTCCCTTCCCTCTTTGTTAATAAGCACAAGCTTCTTTTCACCACATAAAAGGACGGCCGAATGATGGCCTAGCCAATCCATTCCCAAAATGACATCAAAGTCTGCCATCTCGAGTATTACTAGGCTTGCTTCTAAGTCTCGGCCCTCGATACATACAGTACATGGTCCATAAGAATCGGTCAAAGCCACTTCGACTCCTAGTCGAGAGCGAACTATCAAGCTTGGATTCAAATGCTTAATTGGTAACTCCATTCGCTTCCCAAAAGAAATCGAGACAAAGGAGTGCGTGGCCCCAGAGTCAAATAATACTCTAGCGGGTATACCAGCTACATTTACAATTCTTGGAATTTTCTATCATTCCTTAGTTCTATATGCACATACACACAAATGATAAAGATAAGACAAATAGTAAGGGATAGAGTCGTACCAGTGACCACATCAGGTGATGCAGCTGCCTCTTTAGTGGTGACCGCATAAACTCTTCCTTGCTGGGGCGGTTGCTTTTTCGGTAGAGTGCAGGTCCTTGCAATATGACCCACCTACTGGCAATTGAAACACTTGATATTTGGGTTGTATCCGGCATTCGGTGGCACAGGTGGTGCCGCATTGTTCCTTGCAGGCACTGTAGCGGTCTGAGCCCTGTATGGGCGGAATGGTCTAGTATTACCCCCGCCCGAACTCTCACTAGCAGGTCTCTTTACTCCCCTGTTCTGAGCAAAGAAGTTGTCCCTCTGACTGGACTCTATCACCCTCGCAACCTGTACAGCCTCGTTGTAGATCTTCTTGTCCAAACCCAAGATGGAGATTTGGTATACTGCGCCCCCAAGGCAAAAGGTTATCTGACTGACGATTTGCGCCGAGAGATTGCAAGCCAACTACTAAACCATGGAGCTCCTATGAAGGCGGCTACCCTGAGACCTGCACCTCGGGTATATAGTCGCATTATTCAGCACAACATAGTGCCATAGAGCGGCCACTATAGTGAGTTGTCCCAGCTCACCCAGTACGTCACCTATTGCGTCTGCACAGGGGAGCGGATTTCACTTCCCTATCTCATCATCAGGACCATGCATCGCACGGCTGTGGCCGATCGAGCCAGCAACCTCCCATACGGCCGTCTTGTCACTTTCCTTCTTAGTCGCCTGGGTGTGAGCATGAGAGGTGAGATATCCGTTGAGGATACCATGACATCCGACATCGACTGGGATGCTATTCAGAGGATGTAGATGGTCGATCTGCCGGTTAGTGATGACAAGTTGGAGGCTCGCCCTCGTCCACTCGAGAGAGTAGCAGCGGCAGCAGCAGCAATAGCAGCGGCCAATGTGGCCTATGCAGCAGAGATGGGGGATGGCGATGATGACGATATGGCTGGGGAAGCACCAGTGCCTGCCCCACAGCCTACACCTGCAGCACCACCATCTATCTCTACAGTTGGACCATCTCAGCCTCCTCCCGACACAGTGATGGGTATGTTTATGGAGCTCAGGGACGCTCAGCGGGAGATGAGCCGTGACTTAGCACAGTTGACTCGCAGCCTCCAAGTCACACAGGATCAGATGCACTGGCTCAGGGTCGCTTACGAGCGAGACTATGATATAGCGGACCCCATTCCTCCTTGGCCTCCTACTCCATGATTGTCCCTCTTTATTTTCATCTCTATACATATGACTGTTATATAACAGGGTAACTGTCCGATTTGTGGACTGTACCCTGTAGCACTATTTATCAGATACTCATTTTCTAAGTTAATGAAAGTTTCATGGTTTCACCTAACTAGTGTATGTGCACATGTTAAGTTTTATATTTAAAATAATATATTATTCTCTTTCTTAGTCCGTCTCAAGTATCAAACAATGCTTAGGGTGAGTTTGTATTAAGATTTTTAATTTTTCCTTAACTCAGTTCATCGACTTAGTTAAGTGCAATATGGTTTGTTGGACAGAGCCCGAGTGCTCTGATACCAAGTTGTCACACCTCAATTCTGATCCAACCAGAATGGTGTGAGTGAACCGTCACTGAACCAACGGTTCACACCAGGATCTCGAATAGGCCGTGTCCACTCATACAAACCATTACACATAACCACAATCAGAATATAAATATACAGCGGAAGACTTTAAATAGAATGAACTGAGTATCTATTAATAATTTAAATAAATATCTCATTATCCAAATTCAAACACATAAATAATATCCATACATCCATTTAATCCAATCGAAAATAAATAAAAGAAATAAATAAAATCCGATCAAAGGTACACGCAGAAAGGGCACTCGCATGAAGCGTCATGCTCGTCCGCTCCTGCCTATACACTCAAAGCAGCAACGTCACCATACGGCGGAGCGTTCACATAGTCGTCAACAGTGTAACCTGCATCAACATCTAAAACAATGTATATACAAAGGGTGAGCTCACAACACAGCTCAGTAAGACAATCAGACAGTTTCACAATATTATGCATGAGTAACAATCAATTTTATGCTGTGGTCAGGTTTTAAGTTTGCAGTGTGCTATAGAAAGGTTTGGTGGCCCCCGCACCTCTATACACGAGTGTGTGGCACCTCATGGTTCACACCCCCATTGACCCACATGCACCCATCATGGAATAGAGATAGAGCTAAGATACCCACGTACCTCCCCTGATACTCTACCCATACCAGTACCTAAGCCCCTACTGGCCAGGGCTCGCAAACTGGGCTCGCAACTAACCAATCCTATATGTCATCAACGTACGCTCTATCCCAGCACAGCCGTCTACGACATAGAGATAGAGCTAAGGCATTCCCACACCTTCCCTGATGCCCTATCCGCAACTAACTCACTAGGATAGAAATAATACGCAGGTAGACCCTATCCCAACATAACTCCCTACGGCATAGAGATAGGGCTAAAGCATCGTGGACAAGCCAGCGTCGACTCGGAGACCACAGTACCACATAACAATGGCCGGGACAACATCAATATCGGAGACCACCGTACCATGACCTTCCCCTGATACCCCACCCGTACTAAGCATGTTAAGACAGAATACTACAAAAGGTGCTAATGTGAAGAGCGATCCCTGGCCCATGCCCCACTCCACACACTAACGAAAACAATCACATGCCTAACAATCACATCCTATCAATGCATGAACAGTAATAATAACTGAAAGTAATGGATGGCATGTGAATATGCACAAACATCACATCATAGATATTCAGGTGATTAACAACAACTTACTGTCCATTAATTATTATGTTTAGGTCAAATTCCCTTACCTGACGCTCGTTCGATAACTTGCTCCACGTCGCAAGGTCCAAACGATATGTCACAAAGTCCTACAATATTATTAGGGTCTCATTAGAATATATTGTTTAGGGTTTCATGTTGGTCGGAAACCAATCATGGTTACAAAACACCCTCACAGAGCTGACCGGTGGCATGTACCGGTCGCAGCTCTGTGGGAAAGACTGGCGACCGGTATGGTCAGCTGGTCACCACAGACCAGCCTCCCGAGGGATACCGGTGGCAACATACCGGTCGCACCATGTGCAACCGGTATAGTCGACCGGTATGTCTCCGGAAGACCATACATGGGTTTTTGACTGCCGTCGATCATCCTCAATGAATTTCCACGGTTTCTCCTATCCATTCTAAGTCTAATCTTGGAGTTAGAGTTATCCCCAACTCATTTGTGTCTCGTTTCGATGAATATCATCTCGAAACTCGAATCTAGGGTTTGACGGCAACTTAGGGTTTATTGGCGAAAATAGGGTTTTAGATCAATACCTACTTTGCATGGTATTGATCCACACACACAACTAACATAGGATAAGAAGAATAGTTTAAAAACTTACCGTTGACTGGCGTAGCGTGAGCTTCATCGAACGGTAATGGCGGCACCTTCTTCTTCCTCTTAGCTCCTTCTCCTTTCCAGCCTCTTTCTCTTCTCTAGGGTTTGTGAGAGACAATGGAAAGGATTGGAGAAGGTTTAAGGGTGTATTTATAGGCTAAAAGTAGGGTTTAGTAATCCTACTAGGATTAGGAAACTTCTAGGATTCGAAATCAGAAAAGTGGGACCCACAGAGACCAATTTCCAGATTCCCGCACCTAGCTGCGCAGGCCATACTGGTCGACCGGTACCAAGACCGGTACCATCGAACGGTCAACATAAATTGATGACTATTGGTCGTCTCTGGTCTGATTTCATACCTGTTTGTCATCCGCTTGTCCTGTCTGGCCCGGTGATGATCGAAAGACCTGTCACGACACAAAACCAAGGTTTAGACCGGGTTTACGGAGTGCGGGTCTTACAACATAGCTTAGTGAGTAAACAAAATATTACGCAAACATATGCATGCATTCAATTTATATCTTTGATCTGGTTTAAATTTGTACTGTGCTATAAAAAGGATAGGTGGCTACCGCATCTCTATACACGAGTGTGTGAATCCATCCAATGGATCAAACACCATTGTCATCCCATACGCACCCACCATGGAATAGAGATAGAGTTAAAGTATCCAGATCACACATTGTCAATACTTTCCCTGATACCCTACCCATACCAGTACGTATATCCTACTGGCAAGGGCTTACAAACTAGGCTCATGACTAACCAATCCTAGATGTCATCCATATGTATCCAAGGCCTTACCCCAACATCCCTCAATACATCCACAGAGATAGAGCTAGGGTTCCTCAGCAGAGTCAAAGACCACACGGTCTGCGAACACCCCCTGATGCCCTATGATTTATCAGTTCTGCTAAGGTAACAAAGATACGACGATGTCAATGTGATGCATGGTTTAAGGATCACACAACCCTTCCCACATAGCACACCAACCATACTCACAAACACATGCATGTTCCTATCATCATCAACAATAAAGTATAACAATAAAATAAATATACATGAACAGGAATAATAGTAATATTGGATGATATGTGAGATGCACATTATAATCATACAAGTATGGCATCAATCATAGCATTAAATAGAAGAAAGAATAGCTTGTAATTATCCAGTTAATTTAGGTATTGTTTCCTCACCTGTAATCGATATTTGATTCCCTTCCAAGCTTTGGAAGTTACTTTGAACTAGTTAAGAACCTAAAAAATTTATGGATTCAAGTTAGGGTTCGATAGTATCAAGTTATAGCAATCAAAAAAATAAAATAGATCCCTCAATGGTTTGACGGTCAACTCTGTGGTCGCCTGTATATGTCAACCAGACACTGTATGGTTGACTCTATGGTCATGCATCATGCGACCACTGAGGTGAGCACACAACTCTGGGATACTTCTTGAATGACTATAGTCGACTCACTGGTCGCACTATGGTCGACTAGTGATGCGACCACAAAAGGTTTGGTCGATTTTTGACTTTCAGTCTGTATTCTTCCTGAGTTAACTTCTCAACTCATCAATAGGGTTCATATTATGGTCGTTCTATCGCCATAATACCTGTTTAATTCCTTCCTCTCTGCCTTAACCATAGTATTACCATTACAAATCCCATACACAGCACTATCTAGGTTCAACCATAATTTTAAATCTGATCTAAACCCTAACTTTCCATTCTATTCCTAACCTAGTCCACTACAGAGACAAGGATACTTACCGTTGGCTTCTCTACGGAACTGGTTGAGATCCGATGGTAGTTTCCCTTTTGCAAGCCCTTCTCTTTCCTTTAAGCTCCTTCCTTCAAACTTCTCCTTCTTCTCCTCTCTTTTTCTCTCTTAGTTTTAGGGTTTGACATTGATCCAAAAGAGTGAGAGAAAGTAAAGGGACATCCTCTATATAGAGGGAAAACGTCCATACAGAGCCCTCTCTCAAATAGGAATCGTCTTAATTTTGGAAAGCTTCCAAATCACAGAGTCAGATCTGGGTTTGTGTGGTTGTAAAATCCATCGACCACACAATCCAGCAGCGTGGACCACATAACCTAAAATTGGCTTATCTCACTTCTTAAATTGACTGGTCGACCACACATGTTCAGGTAGTCAACCACACAACTAAAATTTATTGATTTTGCGTTTCACTTACCTAGCCTTGTAGTTCCTTCATACGATTGGTTCGCTTGAGCCATCTATAATGGGAAGACCTAGCATGACACGATAAAACTGAATTAGTAGATGTAGGTCTTACAGGTTAAACCCTTAAACTATATTGGGGCATGTGTAAGATTTTTTTGGGATATTAAGGGACCTTGTTAAGTATGAGCCATGTCAAACACTAATTCATTTTAAACTAATAGGTAAATCTTTATAGGGATCTATGGGTGGTTTTCCAGAGTCTTCTCCATCTGACTATTGACCATTACCATGTGAGGGATTTAAAGGCTGATTTATTTTTTATGTTTCTTTCATATCATGCATTAATATGTGTATTGAACTGCTGCATTTCACATTCTCATGTCATGAACTATATTATTTGAGCATGCATTTTTGCATAAACATGAATGATGTTGAATGTTGTATTATGATTGTGATTATAACTTGAATGGAGTACTGAGACCGAGGTGCAAGTACCATGGCAGCCATTTAGGCTTATGGATAGTTGTCCTGGCAATACTACGATGCCCAAGGGATGGGGTCATGAGACTTAGCTAGGATGCTGTCTGACATGTTATACTAGTAGTGGATGCAACGCCCAAGGTACTGGGGGTCTATAGCCCCGGATGGGGCACATGTATTGTATATTATTCTTTAACACTAAAGTAGAGTGCAGGGACCAAAGTACTGGTACCGTGATTTCCATTTAGGTTATTGGATAGTCACCTTAGAGAAACTAAAGTGCTCGAGGTATTAGGGTCAGGATTCTTAGCTTGGGTGCTATCTGGCTGTTATCCTAGCGATGGATGTAATGCCCGAGGTACTGAGGTCTATAGTCTCGACTGGGGTACAACCCACATATAAACTTACTTTCCATATAGTTTACCACGGTTAGTGAAATATGTAAATCCAATGATTACAACCCTTGCTAGTAGGGGTTGACATACTGGCATAAGCTCATTCCCTTCTGTACTAAAGTAATGGTAGGAGGGATGGGATAGTGGGGGCAGGACCTAGTCGCCAGGAGGGAGCCTATGGATTGACGCTGCGTGTACTTGGTAGCGAGGCTGCCGTATGTATGTTATCTGTGGGGTCTAGTTTCCCACAGTGCTCGAACTGTGGTGGTGTTTCTCTGTGCTTCTCCCTAGGTTTAAGGGAATGACGCATGATGTGTGGGGTGAGTCCCAAGATTGACCTATAGCAGATCATTGCCATACTTAAATAACAATCAAACATGCATTTGTGTGACTGTATGTCTGTTTCCCTCACTAAGATGTGGTTTCCTTACCCTATATTTTATTGTGGTTTTAGTTGTTTCTAGAGGTTCATTGACTCTTGCTAAGCTCGTGGCCAGCCGGTGGTCTTAGAGTTGAGTTTATTTATTTTCCTTATAGAGTTTAGGTATAATATTAAATGGTGGGTTACGTAATGGTATATTTATACTTTGAGTACACATGATGTAAGAGCATAACCAACGGTCTAAATTATATTATAACACTTAGATGTCATCACACTTATGAAATGTTACATATTAATGTCTTTCGTCGTTAAATTTCTTATTTTCTCTGATTTTGCAAATTAGTTGTTATGGTTGAGATGGTGGTTTGGGTGTACACTACTTGTATGGGATCCTGGGTGCTCTATGATCACCAGTGGGCAATGCCCTTTACACATCCGGATGTTTCGGATGGGGTGTGACAATTCTGCTCAACTCTGGTAGGTCTGTATTGACTTTCTGTATGGCCCTATCTATCTGTTTCTCTAGGATGTATTTTTCTCTCCCTCAGTTTGTGCTTACATAACTCTCTTTCCACTGCGAATGGTTCCATCTATCTTAGCAAAAGAAACTTTGTTTCCCTTCTGTTTTCTATATGGGCCTTATTCAAATTCACTGTGGATGGTGTAGACTCATCTTCCATCATTTTCTGCAATGTCCTCTTCAACTCAATGAGCTCCTCCTATACATCAATATAATTATTTATTTTCAAGGCTTGCTCCTCCAATTGTAATTCGAGAGACATAATCTCATCCATCAATATTTTTCTTTCAATCACTTTTAGAGACAATTGCTCTTTTAACACATTTTTAGTTTTTTGACTTTCTTCAAAATTTCCAATTGAAATGCTCTTCATTGTTGATGTGAAGAAGCTTGGCAAGTGTCTTGTTCTTCTTCCTCATCATCAAGATCATTAAGTGCATATGTGAGCTCAACCTCTAAATTGACTTGTCCTTTTGACTTGTCATCATCCCCAGAAATGTACTCAGTCTCCTTTCCTTTTACTTGCAAAGCCATAAACAGTGCTTCACTGCACTTGCCATTAGATTCATCATTAGTTTCATTTTTTGAGGTTTCATCTTCCTTCTTAGTGATGAGACTTCTTTTCTTCAGTCTATCTCTTAAATTTATAGAAATCTTTTTAAATTTTTTTTTGTTTGGGTTCTTCTTTAGCATCACTGACATAGTTCTTCCTAAGAGGACACTTAGAAGCAAAGTATCCTATTGCTACACAACTGAAGCATTTGAATGGAAATTTCCCTTTTTATCTGCCTCTCCCTCTTGGAAGTCTTCTAACAAAGTTAACTTCATCTTCATTTTCACTCTCACCTTCTACCCCAGAATTCTCCTTGATGCTTAGCTTCCGCATGGCCTAGAAGGCTGCCTCCTTTTTAACTGCTCTTCTTTTGGTTAGCTTTTCAATTCTCATCTCATAGGTTGTGAGGGTTCCTTCAATCTCATCGAGTGTCACTGTGTCAAGGTCCTTGATCCCCTCAATTGCTAACACTTTAGAATCATACCTTGGTATAAGTGGCCTCAATATCTTTTAAACAATTGTAGAGTTCGACAATGTCTCCCCCAAGCATCTCATATAGTTAGTCATATCATTTGCTCAATCATGTAGGCTGCAATGTCTTCATCACTAGACATCTTCAACCTTTCACCTTGGGATGCCCTTAATGTATACTAACAAGCTTATCCTACATCTACTTGGTTGAGGTGCAAGTCATCACCTTGGCCATCTCCCTATTAGGCAATGCACTTGATTTGACATTGAGTGCATTCTGATTGTTCACATATCTCTTTTAATCCTTTAAATTAACTGAGGAAGTAGAGTGGTAGATGTTGAGTAACCCTGTACAACTGACTCCCAGACTTTGTATCCAAGTGAACCTAAATGATACTCCATCCTCTTTTTCCAAAATGTAAAGTTGGTTCCATCAAAATGTGGTACCTTCTCTTCTTTCTAAAACCATAACGGTCCTTCTGATCACTCAGTTGTCGATTAAACCTTACTGAGCCCTACACTCTGATACCAATTGATATTATAGGCTTCAATACTGGGAGGAGTTGAATCAATGTTTGTTCAAAATTAACCCAACTCTGACTACAATCCAAAAATTCACAGTAGAGAACATAGCCACACAAGTATGTGCAGAACCCACCTCACAACCACAATGTGACTAGGCAAGCCGGCATATGCACACCCATCCTGCAAAACCAAGAACACTCCAAAACATCTACAAAGACAGCCACACAGCACACAAATTATGTGGTTCACCTCCACATTGTGTGAGGGCTACATCCACAGAGTAATACCCCTCATGGGCTTTGTATTTACTCAATACACTCTTCTTTTAAGTTGCTATGAACTAAGGTGCCACAACACCTACTTTGACCCTTGATAGTACAATGGCTAAGGCTACAATTGGAAAACCCGCACCCAGAAACCACCCTAATCGGATTTCTATTATGCTATTAGGGTTTTCACAGTCAACTGAATGGATTCCCAAGTCATTGACAAGAATCTTGGTTGCACCAAAGGTGGACCGAACCAAAAATAAAATAAAAGTTAGTTACAATTTAAGCCTTAAATACTAGTGTCGTTTCGCTAGAGCAGGTCGATAAACCCGATGGGGTATCAATCGGGACCATCGACCAGGTAGGCCAAATTGCGCTATACGTGGGATTTAATTATTGAATCTATTTTGAAAGTTATATGGGAATATTCCCTAGACCGATGAAAGGATTCAGTAGGTCCCAACCCTATCCTAACCATCTTAGAGTTTGTTAAGGGGAAGGAATCCTTTTCAAACTCAATTACTTGCCACTTGGCATCTCCCTAGAGTCCCTTACTCTAAGAAGAAGTCCCACTTTAAGAGGAGACTCCGGTTAGTCAAAACCCTATCAAACTCCTCTCCATTGAGTACATATTCATCATAAGAATTCTGACGTATTCTCAGAGAGGGAGGGAAAGTCGAGGAAGAAGAAGAAGCTTTTTGGAAAGGAAACTCGAAGAACTACCAGCATTCATTGATGCTACCAACCTCTACTTGAATGATTGTAGGTAAAACTTCTTAAACCTTATTGTAGCTTCTTAATCTAGAGTGTAATACTACTCTACTACTCTATTATTATATCTAACATCATTCCTTGATGAAGCTCCATTCTCCATTAAAGATAGAATAAAGTATCATCTTTCTTATACCAAGAAGGAATGTTCCCGATGGTCGATTCAATGTAAACCTTGAATCTATCTTGGGATTGAGCTTAAGATTATGATACCTAGACCTAGGAGGTACATCCCTAATCGACCCTACTAGGCCAAGGAATAATAAAATAAATTAATGGAGTCCTAGAGGCAAAATAAGTGCCTCTGAAAAGTCCTCAGACTCCAGCCGATCGATACACCGGATGGAGCACCGGATGGAACCCAATTGAGCGCCAAATTCCAGAATGTAAGGAAAACTGGCCAGTGTTGGAACCCCATTTTAAAATACCGGTTTGACCAACCAAAACATGGAATTTTGACCTGATATTTTGAGGGGCTATTCCACTATAAGTATAGTTGATACGGAAAAACAAATGAGGTCGTTTGGACTTGGGATGAGGGAGATATGGTCTCTGCAAGTTTCTGTATACAAACTAAATCCGATTCTGTAAGTCCAATTTGGGAGACCTAGTCAATATGGTTACACTTGGCAGAATAACATGAAATTTGGAGGAGACATTATATTTTAAGTCTAGTTTGACAGAAAATAAAGTTGAGGTGATTTGGATCCGGGATCATATATGTATGGCCTTTGGAATAGACAAAGGTCAGATTCTAATGGAATCTGGGAGCTGTCCGGAGTCGACACTGGAGGCAACCTTTTGCCTCTGGCCATGCAGCCGGATACTTCCAAAATGGTCCCTAGTAAGCCTGATAGATCTATTTACTTTAACTGACCCTTCTGTATTACTGGAATTAGTGTAGGTTGTTGGGAGGGGAAAAACATCTCTTTCTAACGAATGGCCTAGTTTAAACAATTGATTTCACGCTTGCTAGGATATTAAATAGACCTAAGAGGCACCCATCACCGGAATATATTATGCTAACAAGGAATGAAGGAATCAAAAAAAGAAATCCCAATTTACTAAACAGAAAAGTGACCATCAGGAGGAGGCGATCGATACACCGGACTGTATGTTAAGGACCAGTGAAGCGACCGACCAATCCCAGAAAGGTCTCGAAGAGTTAGCCGGACGGTGTCACGATCAATACTCTCTATTGACTGGTATATCGACTGACTAATGGCAGAAGGTCTAGATTTTCTACCGGATCATAGCCGATCGATAATGTAGCGACCGATATATCAATCGCTAAAGCCCAGACTTATATAATTCAAAGTGTATCAGGATCCTACATCTTGTATAGGCATAAGGACACATTTCAACATGTGTTTTCTAGCATAGACAATTACTATTAAATGATATCAGGTAAGGAACAGAACCCCTAACAATTTTGGAGTGTTTTTAATACATGATTATTGTGCCACAAGTTTGTTGTGATAACATGTCATCCGATAACTGCTTGTGCATGCATTTGCATTTATAACATGAATTATTGTGTGAATGTATATGGTTATAAATTGATTGTTAGTGGTGAAATGTTTGAAGACCACTTATGTAAGACCCGCACTCTACTATACCAGTCTAACAGTGTCGTGCTAGGTCTTTCCATCATTATTGGATCGAGTGGACCAATCGTGTGATGAAAATCTAGAGACCATGTAAGAGAACCAACTCTAAAACACTTAAAATTAAGTGTATGGTAGACTACCTCAGTAGGTATGGTTAACCATACGATGAGGAATGAAGACCACTGATAATGGGACGGATGGTCGATACTTCTAAAATGTATAGTCGACGGATTCTACGACTGTACGTCCAACCGCACTCACCCAAAATAGACTTCGGAGTTTAAAAACTTTCCAAATTAAAATGGGATCTCTTTCCAATTGTTAGAGAGCTTTATATGGAGAGTTTCTCTCTATATAAAGGACGTCCCTCAACCCTTTTTCACTCTTTTGGAATATTATCAAACCCTAAAACTTAAAAGAGAAAGGAAGAGGAAGAGAAAGAGAGGGAGATTTAGAGAAGAAGGCTGAGAGAAGGAGTTCTACAAACTCTCTGCAACAAGTAAGGTATGAACCTTGTCTCTGTAGCCCTAGAACACCAAGAGTAGGAGTTTTTAACGTAAATTGTGATACCAAACCCAATGTAAGAATTCAATAGGGACTTACGTATTGGTATTGATAGGGCATCAGGGAAAGTGTTGGCAATGTGTGATCCAGGCACTTTAGTTCTATTTCTATTTCATGGTGGATGCATGTGGGACAGAAATGGTGTTTAATCTATTGGGTGGATTAACACACTCATGTATAGAGGTGCGGTGACAGCCAATCCTTTCTATAGCACATTGTAAACTTGAAAATCAGACCAAAGATATGAATTGAATGCATGCATATATTTACGCATTATTTTGTTTGCTCACTGAGCCGTGAAGTGTGCTCAGCCTTTCAACGTCGAATATTTTTTTTAGTTGATGATGCAGGTCTTACTGTAGAAGACTATGCGAATGCTCCGTCGTATGGACACATGGCGGCTATGGACGTAGAAGCTGTGGAAGATACGCATGATCCGTCATGCAAGTGCAACCAATGTGTTTTTTATTAGTTTAGTTATATTAAGTACTAGAACATGTAATGAATTATTTTACTTTATGTCTTGACTCATTTAAAGATAATTAGATTTAATTACTTATTTATCATTGTTAGACCTCAGTTCATTATTTATGAAGACTTCTTCTATTTAATTATTATTTCTGATTATTATCGTGGAATGTGTTTGGTTTAATATGGCAGGTACGACCTATATGAGATCCTGGTTGAATTATTGGTTTATGGACGATTCATCACATCACTAGTCCAGAATTGGGGTGTGACAGCTTAGTATCAGAACTCTCTACCCATTTGATCTAACTACTTTCATGTGAATTATGAACTGAGTTAGGAAAACTAAAAACTATAATAAGAACATACCATAAGCATCTTGTTGATTGAGACATAAACTAAGAAGGAGAATAATGCACATACGATATATATATATATATATATATATATATTAAGTAAAAAAATGAGAATAAAATGTATATTCGAGTCAGAATACGGTCTACAATCTGGACAGTTACTCTGTAGTACAAACAAAAGAAAAAAAAATAAAAGAAAAAAAAAAAAGGAAGGGGGGGAAAGGGAGAGGGGGGGGGTTCTTGGCCACAACCCAACCCGGAGCAACCCCCGGGAGAAACAAAGGGGGGGGGGGGGGGGGGGGGGGGAGAGGGGGAAACCCCCACCCAAAAAAAAAAAAAAAAAAAGGAGGGGCATCATCGTCCAACGAGCATCGTGAATCTCACATAGTAGCTCCATCATGTCATCTGGTAGTGGGCACTAAGGGCCAGTTGAGTGAGAAGTCCAAGAAGGGCCAGCTCTTGTAGAATGCTATGGTGATGAAGGAGGGATGTCATCCACATCTATATACATTCGGTCATCATCCTCCCCATCATCCCCCCCCCCCGCCCCCCCTTTCCCCCCCCCACGCCATGATCCTCAGGCCATCGCCGCTCCCGTGTATGAAGATGTCTCATGGTATTCCTCTCATCCAACCCATTTCTTCTTTATCCCATCCCCTGCGGATGGCATCCCGACGAGGTCGGGATCAAGGTATATCCTCATAAATTTTTTCATCCTCTAAGCTCACCAATAAGTCGGGAAGACCAGGGGTCCCAAGACCCGTGTCTAAACTAACCCGTCTTACCATCTTGAACCAGGTTTACCCATCATGGTCGGGGTAAAATGGACGAGGGGGGGGGGGGAGGGGGAGTGCAGTTTCATAAACCCAAAAAAAAATAAAAAAAAGGGGGGGGGGGGCGCCCGGGGGGGGGGGTGGCGGCCCCAAAAACGAAAGGACCGGGCCTGGACCAAGGGCTTGAGGGAGATCGAGGTCCGGTACGAACCAAAAACTAACCCTAGGGGGTCGCACGGGATCATCGACCCTCCCAAAAAAATCGACCCTCGGTTTTTGGGGGTCGACAGAAAACCGGGAAATTAGGAAATTTCTGAATTTTTGGTTGGGATTCTTTCCAAATCTCAATGGGATTATTATAGGACATTCCTAGTCTATTTAAAGGACGTTCCTAAGCCACATTCACTCCTTTCACAACCCTAATTGAATTGAGAGAAAGAGAGAAGAAGGAAAAGAGGAAGAAAGGAGGCTAGGAAGAAGGCTTAGCAAAAAGGAGAAGAAATTGCAGAGAAAAGTAATCTTCTCGGGGTATGGATACTAATTCCATGAGTTTCTACAGACCTTAGGTTAGATATGATTGAGTGTAGGATTTCGGAGAAACCCAAACCATCCATCCATGGTTAGGTTTTCATGGAAAACCATGGGAGGATGCACGAAAGCTATCTAGATGAATCATACATGGTTCTAGACCATGGAATGAATGTTGGGTGAATGTAGGAAGCAAGCCATAGGACCCCAAACACGAAGAATGGATTAAAAAGTGGAAATTGGACCAGAGTGCACCAAGGGTCGCACCGAGGGTCAATAGACCATCCGACCCTAGGTGTTTCAGACCATCGACCCTCAAAGATTCGGGAAGTTCGGGAATCTTTGGGAGGGTCGATAGACCCATCGACCCTAGCATCGACCCTAGCATCGACCCTCAGTTGACAGAATGGTTTCTAAATTCTGAATTAATTCTAATTAAATTCTATCGACTTTGTTAGGTTTGCTAGCAACATAATACCGTTATAACAGTGAATCGAAAGCTTGGAAAATATCTATTAGCAAGCTAAGGTGAGGAACCTTAACCCCAAACTAAATTGGTTAATAATAAACTGTTTTCTATTTCTTGAGTCCTATGCCATGTTTGATTATATGCGAATGTGTTTGTAATGTGCATACAGCATGCCATCCAATATTTCTATTACTTGTTCATGCATATTTACTTTATGGTTTATAACATGATGATGATGTTGATGATTGGAATAGGCATGTGATTGTATGTGTGTGGTTGGTGTGCTTGATGCGAGAGAGTATCAGGGGAGGTGTGATGAGAACGTCAATAAACATTAACCTTTGGCGGGTCTCAGCACTTTAGCTCTATCTCTAACTCAAGTTTTGTGCATTGACATCGTCGTATCGCCATTACCTTAGCAGAACTATTATGTCGTAGAGTATCAGGGGAGGTGGTCTCGGTCCTTGTAGTTTCTGACTCTACCGGGGGGCCTTAGCTCTATCTCTATGGATGTTCTGAGGGATGCTAGGGTGAGGCCTTGGATACACTGTTTGGCATTAGGATTGGTTAGCAGCGAGCCCAGTTTGCAAGCCCTCGCTAACAGGGGCTTACGTGTTGGTATAGCATTATATAGCAATAAACGTTAACCTTTGTTGTATAATGTTATGGTAGGGTGGATGGGGACGACGATAAACGTTAACCTTCGGGCGGGCTTCCACACCCTGTGTATAGAGGCGGTATCAATAAACGTTAACCTTTGATCACCCAACCTTTCTATTGCACATTGCAAACTATAAACCAAGACCAAAGATATGAATTGACTTTTTGCATGCATATGTAATGTTGCATTGTTTTGGCTACTCACTGAGCCGTGTTGTGTGCTCACCCCTCGACGTCGAATATTTTTAGTTGATGATGCAGGATATACAGTTGAAGATTATATGAACGCATCGGCGTATGGAAACGTTGCAGCTATGGACGTTGGAGCTGAAGATGATACACACGACTCCTCTTGCGAGTGCAACTCGTGTGTATTCGATTAGATATTTTTTTGTAGTTTTCTTTATTGGATTTATAAGACATGTATTTGGTATTTAAATATTTATGTCACGGTTAATCACAGAATAATTTGCTATTATTTATGGATATCAACTTAGTTCTCAGTTCATACTATTTATAAATTTTCCGCTATTGTGTATTACTCTGATTATGATTGTGGATGCGTGTTAAGTTTGGATAACGCGGGGATAGCCTATAAGAGATCCTGGTTGAACCGTTGGTTATTTGGCGGTTCATCACACCATTCTAAAGTGTGCGGAATCGGGGTGTGACAACTTGGTATCAGAGCCTCTCAGGCTTTGCCCGCCGAACTGACACGCATTCAAGACCATTGTGAACTGAGATAGGATAAAAGTAAAAGCTTTAATATAAACACACTGTAAGCACCTGTGTTGGTTGAGACAGAAATTAAACAAGACGATAATGTACATATAAAAGGTGGAACCATATATATACACTCACACAGAAAGAGAAGACCAAGAATTATCCTAATAAACAAATAATTTAGGGTATTATCTATAAGTTGGGTAGTTATCCAAGTATACAAGGATATAGTACAGTAGCAAGAAGGGAGCTTCTGTAAAGCAGAAAGTTGGAATACCGAGTTGGTACTCATAAGATGTGAAACTCGATGTAAGACAGAGGAAGAAGGAAAATGACTAGTAATGCCAAAACCCTTGTAGAGATAAAGGAAAAGATCTCGGGCTAAATCCAAACAGAGATAAGAGGATAATGGCCATGTAAGTAGATATGTTTATATAGGATGCGGTGCATTATTGATTTACTCTTATGATTATAGAGGATGCACATACCAGATTTTAAACTCTCGTGTCTTGACAGGATACCTTCTTGATTTAACCTGTCAATTGGAGTTACAGATATTGTTTCTTTAGTATTAGTCCTGATTATACCAATCTGCACCATTCTCATGATCGACAACATGAACAGAGATACGAACTGAATGAACAGTTAAATGCTTAATCATGTTGAGCGTACATCTACTGATTTATACCTGATTTATTGATGTATGAAAATTTTCTCCAGATTTATACCTGATATACTGATGTATGAAATCTTCTCCAGATTTATTCTTATAGTGCCTTGATCAATGGCATTACATACTCGATAGAACCGGTAACCATGAGGTTAAGAGCTGTAAAACCTCTATTTCCATGTATTTAGACCACCGTGCAACCTAATGATCTTTTGATGCCGGTTGGATTACCACAGATTTACTCCTGATCCTTAAAACCTAGATTCGCTAGATAAAGCAAGTGGTTGTCATTATGATAATTGAAAGAAGGAAATGAATTGTTTTGGACAAACATTCTGAATTATACACTCCCTGATCATGGTTGATAAAGATGTGTAGTGATAATGGAATTATTGGAAGAAACGATGATTGGATTTAGACTAAATGCTATAGCCAATGAACCTCAGATGAAGTAATGGAGAATCTATTTTGAGATTGCTAAATGGATGGAATTTGGACGCAACCTAATTAGACTTGAGATGGCAGACTTTGACGTCATCTTGGGAATGGACTGGTTAGCTCGGCACTCTGCAAATCTGTTATGCGCCGAGAAGAAGCTAACGTTCAAAGATAAAGAAGGAGCAGAATTCAGTTTCTCGGGAACCAAACTTCCCAGGAGACGCAAGCTCATACTTTCCACATTAAAGGCTAAGAAGTGCCTTGAGAAAGGAGCGGTCGGATATCTAGTATCAGTGGTCGACCTAACCAAGGACGTGCCACAAATGGAAGATATTGATGTAGTGCGGGACTTTCCTGATGTATTTCCGGAGGAACTACCCGGATTACCACCCGACCGAGCCACGGAGTTTGTAATAGATCTTACACCCGGAGCCGCACCAGTATCAAAAGCACCGGATAGAATGGCTCCTACTGAACTGAAGGAATTAAAAGTGCAACTACAAGAACTGCTGGATAAGGGTTATATTAAACCCAGTATATCTCCATGGGGAGCACCGGTGTTGTTCGTGAAGAAGAAAGATGGTAGCGTTCGGTTATGTATCGACTATAGAGAGTTGAATAAGTTGACAATCAAGAATCGATATCCACTACCCAGGATCGATGACTTGTTCGATCGTTACAAGGAGCAAAGGTATTTTCAAAGATCGATCTTCGATCGGGCTATCATCAATTGAAAATTAAGGAAGGTGACATTCAAGACAGCTTTCGGGACAAGATACGGACATTATGAATTCTTAGTGATGTCTTTCGGACTAACTAATGCACCGGCAACGTTCATGGAACTTATGAACCGAAGTTTTCCAACGATATGTTGGACACGCCGGTGATAGTATTTATTGATGACATATTGGTATACTCCAAGGACAAGGAAACCCATGTCAAGAACCTAAACGCAGCCTAGGCGTTTGAGGAAAGAGAAGTTATACGCCAAATTTTCTAAGTGCGAGTTTTGGCTAAGCGAAGTCGCATTTTTAGGCCATGTAGTATCCGCGGAAGGAATCAAAGTGGACCCCAAGAAGATCGGGCTATTGTGAAGTGGGAAGCACCAAAGAGCATCTCGAAATTAGAAGTTTTTTGGGTCTAGCTGGATATTATCGGAGATTCGTAGAAGACTATTCTCGGATTGCCGTACCTCTCACCAGTTTGACCAAGAAAAGAGAAAAGTTTGTATGGACGGATAAGTGTGAAAAGAGCTTTCAAACACCGAAGACCAGATTGATATCCGCTCCAATTTTAACCATTCCCGTTCCGAGATAGACATTTACCTTATACACCGATGCATTGGGATTGGGATTAGGATGTGTGCTTATGCAAGGAGAACAAGTAGTTGCGTATGCATCAAGACAGCTTGAAGGTACATGAGAAAAATTACCCAACTCACGATTTGGAATTAGCGGCAAGAGTACATGCTGTCAAAATTTGGAGACACTACCTATACGGATAGAAGTTTCAGATTAAGTCGGATCATAAAAGTCTTACTTATCTATTTAATCAGAAGGAGAAAAATATGAGACAAAGAAGATGGCTGGAATTATTGAAAGACTATGATTGTGATATCCAAAGTATCATCCGGGAAAAGCGAACGTGGTAGCGGATGCATTGGGCGAAAAAGCAATGATAAAATCTCAAGGACAAACCAGCACGATCGCAGCAATGTATACCAATGGAATGGTGTTTAATCACGGCAACGAGCAGTATGTGATAGATACACCGGATGGATCAACCAACCAAGGGTTCATTCATCGGTTTTCAAATATGTTCGCAGCATTGAAGATTATACCGGATATAGTGGACGAAGTGAAAACAGCTATCAAAGCAGATCCTTATCCGAGAACAAGACAAGAAGATATTGAGAAAGGTAGGACCAACTCCGAGTTCACCTTAGATAACGAGAAGGTACTGAGATATAAAGGGAGAATATGTGTGCCCGAAAACAGAAAGTATGGACATTAGACACCGACCGATGAAGGAAGCCCATACCACCATCTACTCGATACATCCTGGAAGTACAAAAATGTATCATGATCTAAAGAAACTTTATTGGTAGAGGGGAATGAAGGCAGATGTAGCCAAGTTCGTGTCTCAATGCCTAAATTGTCAGAAGGTAAAGGCAGAGCGACAAAGACCTGCAGGACTGTTACAACCATAACCGAAACCAGCTTGGAAATGGGACTGCATCACTATGGACTTCGTCACCGGACTACCATTGACTCCTCGAGTAGTTGACGCAGTTTGGGTGATTGTAGACCGTCTGACTAAGACAGCTCGCTTCATACCGATACGACCCCCCAGATACATTGGAAAGGTTAGCAAAGCTGTATGTGGATAATATTGTCCGGCTACACGATGTTCCAGAAAGCATTGTGTCCGATAGAGACCCACGATTTACTTCCAGATTTTGGGAAGGACTGCAAAAGGCTATGGGTACAACATTGAAGTTCAGTACTGCATTCCACCCATAGACTGACGGACAGTCGGAGCGTACCATTCAGATTTTAGAAGATATGCTACAAGCATGCGTGATTGATTTCAAGGGATCATGGGACGAGAAGTTACCATTGATCGAGTTCTCTTACAATAACAGCTATCAGGCTACTATACAGATGTCACCTTATGAAGCACTGTATGGTAGGAAGTGTCGAACTCCCTTGTTTTGGAATGAAGTTGGAGAACGTAGTATCGTTGGACCAGAGTTTGTTGAAGAGACTTGTCGAGTGGTCGACATCATCAAGGAAAGAGTAAGAGTAGCTCAGAACCGTCAGAAGCAATACGCAGATACTCGACGAAGAGATCTAGAGTTCGCCGTAGGCGAAAAAGTATTCTCGAAAGTATCGCCTATGCGAGGATTGAAGAGGTTCGGATAGAAAGGAAAATTAAGTCCAAGATATGTCGGACCATATGAGATTCTGGCTAAGCGTGGGAAAGTAGCTTATCAGTTAGCACTACCACCATCTATGTCAAGCGTGCATGACGTATTTCACATATCCTTATTGAAGAAGTATGTCAAAGACCCAACACATGTGTTGATAGTAGATTTGCCGGAACTGACTGATGATTTGACATTTGAAGTAACACCAACAGAAATCACTAGTCGAAAGGTTCAACGTCTACGTAATAGAGATATCTACTATGTTAAGGTCACAGGGAAAAGTAGAGACATGGAAGAGGTTACATGGGAAGAAGAAAATGCTATGAGAAAGCAATACCCTGACTTGTTTGATTCAGAAGGTACGTACAATTTCGAGGACGAAATTTTTATAAGTTGGGGGAGTTGTAAGACCCGTGTCAAACTAATCCGGTCTTACCATCTTGAACCAGGTTTACCCATCATGGTCGAGTAAAATGGACCAAGGGCATGAAGGAGATCGAGATCCCAGGTACGAAATCGACCCAAAAACACTTAATTCTAGGGGAGGGTCGCACACCCAGCTAAGGGGGTCGGACCTCCCAAACCGGAAAGATCGACCCTCGTTTTTGAGGGAGGGTCGGACAGCTTAAGACCCTAGGGTCGACGGGATCATCGACCCTCCCATCGACCCCGGTTTCCCGACGAAAAACTGAAATTAGGAAATTTTTTAATTTTCGGTTGGAATTCTTTCCAAATCTCAATGGGATTATTATAGGACATTCCTAGTCTATTTAAAGGACGTTCCTAAGCCACATTCACTCCTTTCACAACCCTAATTGAATTGAGAGAAAGAGAGAAGAAGGAAAAGAGGAAGAAAGGAGGCTAGGAAGAAGGCTTAGCAAAAAGGAGAAGAAATTGCAGAGAAAAGTAATCTTCTCAGGTATGGATACTAATTCCATGAGTTTCTACAGACCTTAGGTTAGATATGATTGAGTGTAGGATTTCGGAGAAACCCAAACCATCCATCCATGGTTAGGTTTTCATGGAAAACCATGGGAGGATGCACGAAAGCTATCTAGATGAATCATACATGGTTCTAGACCATGGAATGAATGTTGGGTGAATGTAGGAAGCAAGCCATAGGACCCCAAACACGAAGAATGGATTAAAAAGTGGAAATTGGACCAGAGTGCACCAAGGGTCACACCGAGGGTCGATAGACCATCCGACCCTAGGTGTTTCAGACCATCGACCCTCAGCATTCGGGAAGTTCAGTTGTAATGTGCATACAACATGCCATCCAATATTTCTATTACTTGTTCATGCATATTTACTTTATGGTTTATAACATGATGATGATGTTGATGATAGGAATAGGCATGTGATTGTATGTGTGTGGTTGGTGTGCATGATAAGAGAGAGTATCAGGGGAGGTGTGATGAGAACGTCAATAAACGTTAACCTTTGGTGGGTCTCAGCACTTTAGCTCTATCTCTAACTCAAGTCTTGTGCATTGACATCGTCGTATCGCCATTACCTTAGCAGAACTATTATGTCGTAGAGTATCGGGGAGGTGGTCTCGGTCCTTGTAGTCTCTCGACTCTACCGGGGGCCTTAGCTCTATCTCTATGGATGTTCCGAGGGATGCCGGGGTGAGGCCTTGGATACATTGTTTGGCATTAGGATTGGTTAGCAGCGAGCCCAGTTTGCAAGCCCTCGCTAACAGGGGCTTACGTGTTGGTATAGCATTATATAGCAATAAACGTTAACCTTTGTTGTATAATGTTATGGTAGGGTGGATGGGGACGACGATAAACGTTAACCTTCGGGCGGGCTTCCACACCCTGTGTATAGAGGCGGTATCAATAAACGTTAACCTTTGATCACCCAACCTTTCTATTGCACATTGCAAACTATAAACCAAGACCAAAGATATGAATTGACTTTTTGCATGCATATGTAATGTTGCATTGTTTTGGCTACTCACTGAGCCGTGTTGTGTGCTCACCCCTCGACGTCGAATATTTTTAGTTGATGATGCAGGATATACTGTTGAAGATTATATAAACCTGTCAGCGTATGGAACTGTAGCAGCTATGGAAGTTGGAGCTGAAGATGATACACACGACTCCTCTTGCGAGTGCAACTCGTGTGTATTCGATTAGATATTTTTTGTAGTTTTCTTTATTGGATTTATAAGACATGTATTTGGTATTTAAATATTTATGTCTCGGTTAATCACAGAATAATTTGCTATTATTTATGGATATCAACTTAGTTCTCAGTTCATACTATTTATAAATTTTCCGCTATTGTGTATTACTCTGATTATGATTGTGGATGCGTGTTAAGTTTGGATAACGCGGGGATAGCCTATAAGAGATCCTGGTTGAACCGTTGGTTATTTGGCGGTTCATCACACCATTCTGAAGTGTGTGGAATCGGGGTGTGACATCAACCGTCCATAGGGCAGGTTAGCCCTCGAACCAGGCATCATCGCTCTGTGTATAGTCCATATGATGATGTATGGAAGGCAAACGGGCTGTCTGGTGCAGATGCAGTATAGTAAGAACTGGGTCAGCTATGAGACCATCTTGTAATGTCCACCCTGAGGAAAAAGATTATGCTGGATAATACCTTTGTGCACATCATAGTATACCCAGGGCTCAGGATGTAAATTGACCACCTTCATCTCCCAACGGTCATCACGAAGAATCTGACTGCATACCTTTGTGCGCATCATAGTAGTTAAGAACTTGGGTTCCATAGGAGCACAGTAGACCAAGGGACCGATGCTCGAGATACCCAGAAGATCTACCAATTATTGGGTTTTGAAAGAAATAGGAATCCCTTTCACCTAACTGGTGATCCAAAACTCTCTCCCACTATCTATATCCTCTTAATCACCTTTTAATTGAAGGTTGTAGTAAAAATGGTTAAGTAACTCTGGTCTAGTGCAACCCTCATACTGGGTAATCGAAAGCCAGCTCATATCACCAAATGCCCGCTATACATCAAACAGTGCTAGGCTCGCAAGGTTGACAAACTAACCCACCTCAACTTTTTTTCAATGATACCAAGGATACTGAGCCTCAGCTTCAATAGAATGGAAGCGAGATGCATCATAAGGTCTGGGCATCTTGGTACGGGCCATGATAACTGAAAGAAAAAGGAATAAGAAAATAAGTTAGAAAGTTAAAAATTTGGGCAACATAACGACGTAAAATGGGAAAAATCCTCACTTTTCACCTAAACAGCTGGGTAGGAGGACTTACATGAGGCACAAACCATCCTGCAAGGGTCATTTAATAAAAAAAATTAACTAATTAGATTCAATTTGAAGAAATTTTGAAACTTTGGAAAAACCCCCAATTTTTAGGTCAAAATTGGGATTTTTAGAATTTTGACCAAACCAACTGATGAAACTTGAATTTCCTAAGGGCTTTCATCCGTTGGGTGGCTAATAGCAAGGACCACCAATAAAAATTGAATTTTTATGGTCAAATAAATGTTAATTTGAAGAAAACCCTATAGATGGCGAAAACCTAGGTATGAAAGCATAAACAAAAGAAAAGAGTAAAGAACGTACCTTGAGGAATAGAATGAAGGTTATCGACCGATAAAGAAACCACAAAATTCATGCGGTTGACACTGTAGCAACCCAGTGGTGGTGAGTTGAGTTGAGACCATAGGAAAACAAGAGAGGATGAGAGGGAAAAGTCTCAAATCATATATAAAAACCTAATTTTTGAATCATGCGATCGCACAATTCTACCAAAACAGTCGACCACACAATCGACCATACGATCGACCATAAGGTCTCAAAAAGTTACCAGGGTTCGTATGGTCGAACCTGTGGTCACATGTAATGAGACCGTACGATGTCGCTCACATGATTGAATGTTGTCTATTTTAGCTCTGATAGACCTAATGCCTCATAATTTTTTCTCTCCTTCTATTGTGGGACTAACAAAATACTGCCATTCTATCTTGTCTCACATGTGTAGCCTTTCCAATACTATTTTACCCAAGAGTTTAAATGGTTGGGTGTAAATCAAGCAGAAAGGAACGGAATGCAAACCCACCTCCACCACCTACGGAGGTCAATACCAATGAAAACCAAAAAGGACCAGAAGAAGATGCGAGGAATTAAAATGTTTTGCATCTCAGGATGTTCACACCCAGGCCAACCCAACTAACTTACCAGCACCACCAATAGATTTGGCTACTGTTGTGATGAATTTAGCACAACAGGTACAACAGTTGCATCAGATGCAGACAAACCTACAAGCTACCTTGGGGATTACACCACAAACTGCAAATACCTCACCAACACCTCTTGGTAGCCGCTGGTGTAAGCACCCCATTTTTGTCATCCCCAGTTAAACAAAGTCTTACTAGAGTGTAGACAACAAAGTGGGAGAGGTGAGAGAAAGTTTAAAAAGTACAGGGGGCGAGTGAAACTCTCTCAAAAATGATAGTCGATTAGCCCCAGCATGCTCTCTATAATGTTTTGAGAAGAACTGAGATGATCCCTAGTGTCCAGAAGCTTAAGTGAAATCATATGGCAAGTTGGTGAATCCCAATGCAAGGTTTGAATTTTTGCCTAACTTTGAGGAGGTTTTCAAGAGGCCCCACAGTAAGGACATGGGCTGCAACCTGTATGGATGCATAGGTCTTGGAAATACCTTTGAAATGAGATCTGAATCACTCAGTATTGAGATTGAACGAAGAATATATGGCGATTTTAGTCCGGGAATAAGAATAAGGGTATTTTCTAAAAATTAATAATATCCAAGGGCCTGCATACAAATTATCATAAGTTTAATTATTTAAACTTCATCTTCTCGTATCTTGCTCATCTCACATCCAAATAAAGTGATTCCAATGTCATATGTCTCATTTTGGGTACTCAACAAAGTGGATGTGGAAAATCTAGAGCAGAGGTCTCTGAGGATCCCATATAGAGCCGCAAGCCGATATGCTCGCTTAAACTTCAATTCCTCATAATTTTATTATCCAACGTCCAAATCAGGTGATTCAAGTCTCAATATATTTCATTTTTGGTGCTCCACAAAGTGAATGTGAACGATTTTAGGCAGAAGTCTCCGAGGCATCCCATGCAAAGTTGCTTGTTGAATTATCGTAAATTGGCATGTTTAAACTTTAGAAATTCATAAGTTAGACATTTTACGTCCAAATGAGGTGATTCAAGCTCTAGTAATCTTCATTTATAATGTTCTACAAAGTGAACGTGGAAAATTTAGGGTAAAGTCTGTCAAAAGATTCCATGCGGAATGGTAGAGAAAATGGCCTATGAAATGATAGAGAGAGAAAAATCAATCTTGGCCCAACCCAACCCCATGTCAATCTCAATTCAAACTCACTCAGTCTAACCCAGACCAATCCAGACCGATTTGGTTTAATCCATGTGCATTGTACTATATATATATATATATATATATATATATATATATATATATATATATATAATCAAGAAGGGAATCTGAGACATGGAATCAATTGGATTAGAGTTAGAATGTAAGACCCGCACTCCACTAATCCGGTTTAACTGTGTCGTGCCAGGTCTTCCCATCATTCCTAGACCAAGTGGATCGAGCGTGTAAAGATGGATCACAAACCAAGTATAAAAATAGACTCAACACCCAAAACAGTATGCATATGGTCGGATACCTGGATAGGTATGGTCGATCATATGGTAAGAATGAAGATCTTGGATCCAGGACCCTACGGTTGATGAATTTGACCCTACGGTCAATGGGTTCTGCGACCGTAGCCATTGACCATGAGACCCCAGATCAGACTCCGAGTTGGGAACTTTTCTAATTTGAGGAGGAGTTCTTTCCTAATTGAAAGAGGACTCTATATGGTGAGCTTTCCTCTATATATAGGACATCCCTCAGTCCTTTTTTACTCTTTTAGAACATTAGTAAAACCTAGAGAAAGAGAAGGGCAGAGATGGAAGAGAAGGAGAAGAAGAAAAGGCTAAGGAGAGGATTTTGATGAGAAGAGATTGACTCTCTATTACAGGCAAAGGTATGAACCTAATCTCTGGGGATGTAAACTGTCACACCCTAATTCTAAACCAACCAGAATGGTGTGATGAACTGTCCATAGACCAACGGTTCAACTAGGATCTCGTATAGGCCGTGTCCATTCGATTAAATCAGATACATCCCACAAGAAAATTCAGAGTAAATAAACGATAGTGGAAGTCTTTAATACTAATGAACTGAGTATCTGATAGTGATAGCATAATTAAGTATCCAATTATCACCAAAATACCTCAAGACATAAAATAAAGTAAAATAATCAATTATATGTTCCCATAACTAAACCACTAAGCTAATAAAAAACACATGAGTTGCACTCGCACGACGAATCATGCGCATCTTCTTCAGCTTCTACATCCATCACAGCAACGTGTCCATACGTTGACACATTCATATATTCTTCAATAGTAGGACCTGCATCAAGAACTAAAAATATTCAATGTCGAAAGGGTGAGCACACACCACGGCTCAGTGAGCAAACAAACATATGCATGCATTCAATTCATATCTTTGGTCTGATTTATAAGTTTGCAATGTGCTATAGAAAGGTTTGGTAACCGCCGCACCTCTATACACGAGTGTGTGAATCCACCGAATGGATCAAACTCCATTTTCATCTCAAATGCACCCACCATGGAATAGAGATAGAGCTAAAGTATCCGGATCAAACACCGCCAACACTTCCCCTGATGCCCTACCCATACCAACACGTAAGCCCCTGCTGGCGAGGGCTTGCAAACTGAGCTCGCAACTAACCAATCCTAATGCCATACAATATATCCAAGGTCTCACCCTAGCATCCCTCAATAGTGATAGAGCTAAGGCCCCTCGACAGAGTTAGAGACTACACGGTCCGAGACCACCTCCCCTGATGCCTACGACGTAATAGTTCTACTAAGGTAATGGCGATACGACGAAGTTAGTGGGCAAGACTTGAGTAGAGATAGAGCTAGAATCGGGTAATGAGGTTAAAGACCACCATGTCACGTCCTCCCCCTAATGCTCCACTCGTATCCAACACACCAACCACACACATACATTCATATGTCTATTCCTAACATCATCATCATCATGTTATAAATAAACATAATTAAATATGCATGAACAGTAATAGCAGGAATATTAGATGACACATGAGATGCACATTACAAGCATACAAGCATAGAATCAATCATAGCATTGGACTCAATAAAGTAAATGGTTTATTATTATCTAGTTAGTTTAGGTCTTGTTCCCTCACCTTTGATCATTGGTTGTTCCTCTTCTAAGCTTTGTAAATTACCTTTGGACCACTTGGAAACCTAATAAATTTATGGATTCTAAGTTAGAGTTCACATTCATTAATTACAATGCTTAAATGTCCCATTTGGAATTAATCAGACCTCCAGAAGCTGAGTGGTTACAGATTTGGCTGCACCTGTGGTCTCAGTTTCTGCGACCACAAGGTGTATGGTCGATATGTGTGGTGGCATATCATGCGACCACACACATGAGACCACACCCTCCCTGGAAACTTCAAAAGGGTGTATGGTCGACACATGGGCCTCGTATGGTCAACCATAGCTACGACCACACGAGTGTTTGGTCGACTTTCATTCTCAGTCTAATCCCTTCATGATTTGATTCCTTGAACTATCATTAGGGTCCTTCCTATGATTGATCTATGGCCTTAAGTTCATATTTTTCACAATTATCTACTCCAACCTACTCTTTATGGATTTCCATTGAGTTTTCGTCTATGGGTCTCATGGTTGAGATACTACTTTAAATCAATACTTCCTCCATGATATATTATAGGCATTCAACTAATGTAGATGATGTTTTTATACCTTTAACTTGCTAAAGAATCATAGCTCTCTCTGAAATTCTTTCTCTTAGTCTTCCTCTTCAATTCTCCTTCTCTTCCTCCTCTTCTCTTTCTGTCTCTTTCAGTTTGAGTTCTAAAAGAATGAAAGAGGCTAAGGGACGTCCTATATATAGAGGAAAACACTCCATATAGAGTCCTACTTTGATTAGGAAAGAACCCCCTTCAGATTAGGAAGGTTTCCTAATTTCAGAGTCAATTATACCATCATGTTGTCGCATGTGGGGTCTCAGGATCCGTCGACTACACGTCCCAAATCTGTGACCACACATCCCAGACTCCAGTGTTCTCATTATTCTGAGGTGTAGTCGACCGCATCTATTTAGGTATGTGACCACACATCTCAATTAGATGATTTATGGTTCGAATTACATACCTAGCCTTGTTATTTCTTCATGCACTTGGTCCGCTTGGTCCGACCATGATAGGAAGATCTAATACAAGGTGGTAAGACCGACTTAGTACGATATGGGTCTTACAACTCCCCCCTCTTATTTAAATTTTGTCCTCAAAATTTACACATACCTTCCTAGTCGAAAAGGTGAGGATATTGCTTTCGCATAGCATTCTCTTCTTCCCATGTGATCTCTTCAACGTTTTGGCTCCTCCAAGTAACTTTAAGATAGTAAATGTCACGGTTGCGTAGACGTTGAACCTTCCGACTGGTAATTTTGATTGGTGTTACTTCAAATGTCAAATCATCAGTTAGACCTGGTGGATCCAATGTTAGGAAATGTGTTGGATCCAGATGTACTCCTTCAGTAATGAGATATGAAATATATCATGCACACCTGACATGGATGGGGGTAGTGCTAATTGATAAGTTACTTTTTTATGTCTAGCTAGAACTTCATAAGGTCTAATATACTTGGGACACAACTTTCCCTTCTATCCAAACCTTTTTAAATCACTCATAGGAGATATTTTTATAAATACCTTATCACCTATGATGAATTCAAGATCTCTGCATCGATTATCTGCATATTGTTTCTGACGATTATGAGCTGTTCGAACTCTTTCCTTGATAATGTCGACCACTCGACAAGTCTCTTCAATAAACTCTAGTCTAACAATACTCCGTTCTCCAACTTTGTTCCAAAATAAAGGAGTTTGACACTTCCTACCATACAGTGCTTCATAGGGTGACATCTGTATAGTCGCTTGATAGCTGTTGTTATAAGCGAACTCAATCAATGATAATTTCTCATCCCATGATCCTTTGAAATCAATTATGCAAGCTCGGAGCATATCTTCTAAAATATGAATGGTACATTCTGACTATCCATCGGTCTGAGGATGAAGTGCAGTACTAAACTTCAACGTTGTACACATAACCTTCTGTAATCCTTTCAAAAACCTTGAGGTAAAATGTGGGTCTCCTTCGGACACGATGCTTGTAGGTACACCATGCAATCTGAAAATATTATCAACATACAGCTTAGCTAACCTCACTAGGGTATACTGAGGTCGTATAGCTATGAAATGAGTTGTCTTAGTTAAACGATCTACAATCTGTGACAAAGTCCATAGTGTTGCAGTCCCATTTCCATGCCGGTTCTGGCAGTGGCTGCAACAATCCTGCAGGTCTTTATATTTCAGCCTTTATCTATTGATAATTCAGGCATTGAGACACAAATTTAGCTACATTCGCTTTCATTCCTCTCTACCAATAGAGTTTCTTTAAATAATGGTACATCTTTGTGCTTCCAGGGTGTACTGAATACGCAGTGGTGTAGGCTTCCTTCATGAGTCTTTGTCTAATATCCAAGTCTTCATTTTCAGGAGTATATACCCTTCCTTTGTATCTTAGTACCTTTTCAACATCTAAGATGAACTCAGGAGTAGTCCTACCTTTTTTAAGGTCTTCTTGCACCATTCTCAGATAAGGGTCTGATTTAATAGTTGTCTTCACCTCGTCTATCAGATCAGGTACAATCTTTAATATAACAAACATGTTTGAGAATAGATGAATAAACCCTTGGTCAGTTGATTCATTCAGAATATCAATCACGAACTGCTCTTTATCATAATTAAATACTCTTCCTGTAACACACACTATAGTATTTGCACTAGCTTCTTCTTGGAATTCTGTCATAGCTTTCTTTCTTAGTGTGTTTGTAACTACATTAGCTTTTCCTGGATGATACTGGATATTGCAATCATAATCCTTCAGTAATTCCAACCATCTTCTCTATCTCATGTTCAACTCCTTCTGTTTAAAAAGATGAGTAAGACTCTTATGATCTAATTTATTAAATTTCTCTCCATACAAATAATGTCTTCATATCTTGATAGCATGTACCACCGTTGCTAATTCCAAGTCATGAGTGGGATAGTTTTTCTCATGTATCTTCAGTTGTCTTGAGGAATACGCAATTACTTATAGTCCTTGCATAAGCACACATCCCAAACCTAACCCAGATGCATCGGTGTACATGGTAAATGGTTGTCCTAGGATTGGAATAGTCAAAATAGGAGCTGATATCAATCTAGCCTTCAATGTTTGGAAACACTCTTTACATTTATCGGTCCAAATAAATTTTTCTCCTTTCTTTGTCAGATTGGTGAGAGGTACGCCGATTCTAGAGTAATCTTCCATGAATCGTCGATAATACCGAGCTAAACCTAAGAAACTTTTGATTTCGGCAACATTCTTAGGTGCTTCCCATTTCACAATGGCTTCAATGTTGCTAGGATCCACTTTAATTCCTTTAGCGGATACAACATGGCCTAAGAAAGTGACTTCATTCAGCCAGAACTCACACTTAGTAAATTTTGTGTAAAGCTTCTTTTTTCTTAGTAGCTGCAAAGCGGCTTTTAGATTTGTGATATGAGTTTCTTTGTCCTTGGAGTAGACTAGTATGTCGTCAATAAATATAATAACTGACGTATCCAACATATCATGGAATACCCGATTCATGAGTTCCATAAAAATTACAGGTGCATTAGTTAATCCAAATGACATAACTAAAAATTCATAATGTCCATATCTAGTTCTGAATGATGTTTTCAGAATATCACCTTCCTTAATCTTCAATTGATGGTATCCTGACCGAAGTTCAATTTTGAAGAATACTTTGGCACCTTGCAACTGATTGAACAAATCATCGATCTGAGGCAACGGGTACCAATTCTTGATTGTAAGCTTATTCAATTCCTGATAATCTATACACAATCAAACACTATCGTCCTTCTTTTTCTTGAACAATATTGGCGCTCCCCATGGTGATATGCTGGGTCTGATATAACCCTTGTCCAGTAACTCTTGTAATTGTACCTTCAGTTCCTTTAGTTCAGTAGGAGTCATTTAGTTCCTTAAATGTCTTGGTGTTCCCTCCGTTATATGTATTTCCATTAGGCCTTTTAATGCCCCTGTTCTGAGCAAGGTAGCTTTTCCTCTTGCTCGATTCCAATACTCGAGCAATCTATACTGCTTCATTATAATTCTTCTTTTTCAATCCCAATACATGCTCATGGATACTTCCCCTAAGTCCTATGATGAACCTTCAGGTTTTGGTATTTTCCTCCTGCATACTAGAGAGAGTAAAGAAAAATAGTTCTTCATAACGCTGTTGATATACATCTACAGTCATCTGTCCCTGATACAGACTCAGAAACTCCTTGGAAAATACTTCTCAAATAAAGCTTCCATATAAATAGCCCATGTAAGACCCATATCGTACTAACTGGTCTTACCAACTTGTATCAGGTCTTCCTATCATGGTCGGGCCAAGCAGACTAAGTGCGTGAAGAAACTACAAGGTTAGGTATGAAATTGAACCCAAAATCATCTAATTAGGAGTGTGTGGTCGCATACCTAAACAGGTGGGGTCGACCACACCTCAAATTAATGAGACCACTAGAGTCTGGGATGTGTGGTCACAGTTTTGGATGTGTGCTCGCCGGGTTCTGCGACCCCATGTGCAACCACACGATGTCAGACTGACTCCTTAATTAGGAAACCTTCCTATTCTGAAGGGGGTTCTTTCCTAATATAAGTAGGACTCTATATGTAGGGTTTTCCTCTATATATAGGACATCCCTTAGCCTTTTTCATTCTTTTAGAACTTAAACTGAAAGAGAGAGAAAAAAAAGAGGAGGAAGAGAAGGAGAATTGAAGAGGAAGACTAAAAAAAGGAAATGCAGAGAGAACTCTGATTCTTCAACAAGTTTAAGGTATGAAACATCCCCTATATCAGTTGAAAGCCTAGAATAGATCACGGAGGAGATAGTGATTCAAAGTGAGATCCCATTCATAAAATGTTGGAAAAATTCTAAGAGATCCATGGAGGGAATCTATTATGATGATGGATTATGTAAAAATATGAATTTTAAGCCATAGACAATCATAGGAAGGATTATGATAATAAGTCAAAGAATCAAAACACGAAGGAATTGAGTTGAGAGTGGAAAAGTTGACCATCACTCGTGTGGTCATAGTTTGATCGACCACACGAGGCACATATGATCGACTACAAGCCCTCAGGAAAGTTCCAGGGAGGGTGTGCTCGCATGTGTGGTCGCATGATATGCAACCACACAAGGCACATATGATCGACCACACGTCCTCGGGAAAATTCCAGGGAAGGTGTGGTCGCATGTGTGGTCGCATGATATGCAACCACACATATCAACCCCACACCCTGTAGTCACAGAAACTGAGACCACAGGTGCAGCCACACGTGCAACCACTCAACTTTTAGAAGTCTGAATGAGTCCAGATGGGACATTTGAACACTATAATTGATGAAAATAAACTCTAATTTAGAATCTATAAATTTGTGGGGTTTCCAAGTGGTCTAAAAGTGATTTACAAAGCTTGGACGAGGAACAACCATCGACCAAAGGTGAGCGAACAAGACCTAAACTAATTGGCTAATAACAAGCTGTTTTATTTATTGAGTCCAATGCCATGAATGATTCTATTCTTGTATGCTTGTAATGTGCATTTCATATGTCATCTAATATTCTTGCTATTACTGCTCATGCATATTTAATTTTGTTTATTTATTCATTATAATGATGATGCTAGGAATAGGCATGTGAATGTATGTGTGTAGTTGGTGTATTGGATGCGAGTGAAGCATCAGGGGGAGGACATGGCACGGTGGTCTTTGACCTAGTTACCAGACTCTAGCTCTATCTCTACTCAAGTCATTCCTACTATCATCGTCGTATCTCCATTACTTTAGCAGAACTATTACGTTGAAGGGCATCAAGGGAGGTGGTCTCAGACTGTGTGGTCTCTGACAATGTCGGGGGGCCTTTGTTCTATCTCTATGGACGTATTGAGGGATGCTGGGGTGAGGCCTTGGATACACTGTTTGGCATTAGGATTAGTTAATTGCAAGCCCAGTTTGCAAGCCCTCACCAATAAGGGCTTACGTGTTGGTATGGGTAGGGCATCAGGGGAAGTGTTATGCAGTGTTTGATCCGGACACTTTAGCTCTATCTCTCTTCCATGATGGGTGCATATGGGATGGAAATGATGTTTGATCCATTGGATGGATTTACATACTCATGTGTAGAGGTGTGACGGCCACCAAACCTTTCTATAGCATATTGCAAACTTATAAATCAGACCAAATATATGAATTGAATGCATACATATGTTTGTTGCATTGTTTTGTTTGCTCACTGAGCCATGATGTGTTCTCACCCTTTCGATGTTGAATATTTTTTGTAGATAATGCAGGTCCTACCGTGGAAGATTATATGAATGCACCAATGTACGAACATATTGCTACGATGGATGTGGAAGCTATGGTGGAGTCGCATGATTCGTCGTGCGAGTGCAACTCATGTGTTTTTTATTAGATTTAGTTGTTGGGTTATCAGAACATGTAATTGATTACTTTATTTTATTTTATGTCTTGAGTCATTTGGAGATAATTGAATAATTAATTATGTTATCAGTGTTAGATACTCAATTCATTAATATTAAAGACTTCCGCTATTGTTTATTTACTCTGATTATGGTTGTGGTTGTATCTAGTTTAATCAAATGGGCACGGCCTATACGAGATCCTGGTTGAACCATTGGTCCATAGACAGTTCATCACACCAATCTGGTTGATTCAGAATTTTGGGTGTGACAGCCCATGTCAGTTGGGCGTGCTTTGTTAACAGATAACTTCTAGTTGATTTCCACCAGTGGTGTGCGTCACCTTTCAACATAAATGTGGCACATAATACCTTCTCTTCTTCATTTATAGTCATCATCATAAAGTTTCTTTCCATTTCGTCGATCCAGTGAGCTGGCCATAATGGATCTGATGGTTTGCCTGTGAATTCTTTCGGTTTCAACTTCAAGAAATGCTCGATCAGTCTGGAGTGATCAAGCTGATACTGTGCATATGCCCCATACATAGGCAGTTGGTACTTATAATTACCTTGGTTATACCAGCCTTGCGGTGCTTCAGAATTTGGCACTTGGCCTTGTACTACTGGTGTTTGCGGTGCTTGTGGTACAGTGTTGCTACCACCAGGTGCCGTACTAGATTGTCCTGCAGGTAGAGATGTTGTGTTTGCAATTGGAAAAGCAATTCCCATAGCAGCGTGCATCTTGGCTTGCATTTGTTGTATATGTTGCATTTGCTATTCCAAATTCATCAATGCAGTAGCCAAATCCGTAGGTGGTGCAGGTAAGTTGGTTGGGTTGGCTTGGGTGTGCATATTTTGAGGCATAACAGATTGAGTTCCAATATTTCCTTCCTATCCTTGCTGACCTTCATTGTCATTAGTCTCCATAGGTGGTGGAGATGGGTTGACATTCTGTCTCCTTCTACTTACTCTACGGCCAGCCATTTCCTGTTTTCGGCGGTGGTAGCATCTGAAAATCAAGGAAACAAATGAGGCAAGCATAATATACGTTAATCTCATGTTAATTTCCAAATAAACAAGGCAAGTTTTAATTTTTAAAATCATTTAGTCAAAGCAGGGAATTTTCATCGTAGGGTCGATCGTGGGGTCACACTATATGCAACCACAGGGTTGCAACCACACGAACCCTGTCAGCTCACCGAGAGCCTGTGGTCGATCGTGGGTTTGATCATGGGGTCACATTTTTGGTCAAATTCTACCTCCACACGACACCAAATCAGGTTTTTAAATCTAATTTCGAGCCATTTTCTTATTTTCACTTTTGTCTTCTGCTATTCACAACTTAACTCGCTACCACTGAGTTGCTACAGTGTCAACCGTATGAATTTGGTGATTCTTTCATTGATCTATGACCTTCATTATGTTCCTCCAAGTATATTCCCTACTCTTTCTCCTTTTTAAGCTTTTATACCTAGGTTTTGTTCCATCTATAGGGTTTTCTTCAAATTAATATTTTTTTTAACCGTAAATATTTGATTTTTATTGGGGGTTATTGTTATTGGCCACCAAATGGATGGAAGCCCTCAAAAAAATTCAAGTTTCATTGGTTAGTTTGATAGAAACTTAAAAAATCTCATTTTTGCCCTAAATTTTGGGGTTTTTCTCCAATTGTCAAAATTTCTTCAAATTCGACCTACCTAATTTAAATTTCCAATTGTTGAGCCTTGCAAGATGGTTTGGGACCTATGTAAGTCCTCCTAGCCAAATGTTTGGGTGAAAAGTGAGGCTTTTGACCAATCATGCCATCATAATGTCAAAATTTTGAATTTTCACTATATTTGATATGTTGCTTGTTGGTCTATGCCCTTGCAGACAACTTGGCTCGCACTAAAGTCCCCAGAGTTCACGATCCTGTCGCTTCAGGTCCATTGAAACAAAGGCACAGTATCCTTGGTATGAGCTCAAGAAGGTGAAAGGGGGTCGTTGTGTCAACTTGGCCAACCTAGCCCTATTTGATGTGGAGGGAGCATTTGGTGATATAGGTTGGCTCCCTGTGATTATATATGAGGGTTGCACCTCTCCTGAGTTGGTGAAACAGTTCTACTATAATTTACAGGTGGAGGGTGACCCAAAGGATATAAATAGGGGTAGAGAGCTCAAGATCACCAGTTTAGTTAAAGGGGTAGAGGTCTCATTTAACTACTAGGAGTTGGCAGATATCTTGGGTATCTCAAATGATGGTCCTTTGGTATATTGTGCACCCAAGGAACCCCAGTTCCTATCAGTGCGAATGCACCTAGAAATAGATAATCAGATTCTTTGGGATGATCGCTGGCAGATGAAGGAAATTAACCTACATCCAAAGCCCCGAGTGTATTGCAAGATCATTCAGCACAACTTGATTCCCCAGAGTGGACACTATGAGAAGGTTTCATAGTTGACCCAGTACCTTCTGTACTACATCTACACTAGGCAACCTATCTGCTTTTCTTATACCATTATCAGGACCATGTACAGTGCCACGACACCCAGTCTGGTGGGTAACCCACCCTATGGGCATTTGATCACCACTGTACTCACTCGCCTGCAGGTAGACTTGGTCGATGAGAGGATTCATGAGGATACTTTTTCGACTGACCTTGACTGGGAGGCCATTTGCATGATGGGGATGCAAGATGTGCAGGTTAGTGATGAGAAGAGAAACGCTATGAGACGTCCTCTCACTCGGGTAGCGGCAGTAGATGCAGAGGCAGCAACAGCAGCAGTAGCAGAGGTAGCAGCAGAGGTACATGAAAGTGATGATGAGAAGGATGATGATCGGATGTACATGGATGTGGATGCCATACCTCCTCCATCACCACAACATTCCACTAGAGTTGTCCCTTTTCAAGCTCCTTCTCACTCAGCTGGTCCTTCACGCCCACCACCAGATGACATGTGGGACTGCTATGTGAGATTCAGGAGGCTCAGCGTACCACAGATCAGAGGGTAGCAGATCTGGCAGCAGCTAGTCTCCAGGTGACCCAGACTCAGGTAGCTTAGCTTGCAAGAGTATATGCTGAAGACTATGATCGAGATCGTGAGGTACCTTCTCCTCCAACACCCCAGCTTCATGATACTGTTTATTTCTTTTTCCTTTTATATTACAGAGTAACTGTCCGAGTTATGGACCGTACTCTGATTCGGACATACATTTTTTTATATATATAAAATTGATTTCCCATTTACATATGTGCATTATTTTCTTTCTTAGTTTATGTCTCATACAACACAGGTGTTTATGGTGTGTTCGTATTACAGCTTTTTATTTTTTATCCTAACTTAGTTTACGACCCTTGTGGTAGTATTTTGGTTTAATAGAACAAAGCCTGAAAGCTCTGATACCAAGCCGTCACACCCCAATTCTGAACCAACCAGAATGGTGTGATGAACCTTCCATAGACCAACGATTCAACCAAGATCTCATATAGGCCGTGCCCATTCGATTAAACCAGATACATCGCACAAGCATATTCAGAGTAAATAAACGATAGCGGAAGTCTTTAAAACTAATGAACTGAGTATCTGACAGTGATAGCATAATTAAGTATCCAATTATCTCCAATATACCTCAAGACATAAAATAATATAAAATAATCAACTACATATTCCCATAACTAAACGACTAAGCTAATAAAAAACACATGAGTTGCACTCGTGCGCATCTTCTTCAACTTCTACGTCAATCGTAGCAATGTGTCCACACGTCGACGCATTCATATATTCTTTAATAGTAGGACCTGAATCAAAAACTAAAAATATTCGACGTCGAAAGAGTGAGCACACATCATGGCTCAGTGTGAAAACAAAATAATGCAACAAACATATGCATGCATGCAATTCATGTCTTTGGTCTGGTTTATAAGTTTGCAATGTGCTATAGAAAGGTTTGGTGGCCGCCGCACCTCTATACACGAGTGTGTGAATCCTCCCAATGGATCAAATACCATTGCCATCCCACATGCACCTACCATGGAATAGAGATAGAGCTAAAGTGTCCAGATCAAACACCGTCAATACTTCCCCTGATGCCCTACCCATACCAACACGTAAGCCCCTACTGGTGAGGGCTTGCAAACTGGGCTTGCAACTAACCAATCCTAATGCCATACAGTGTATCCAAGGCCTTACCCCAGCATCCCTCAATACTTTCATAGAGATAGAGCTAAGGCCCCCCGATTGAGTTAGAGACCACACGGTCCGAGACCACCTCCCATGATGCCCTATGGCGTAATAGTTCTGCTAAGGTAATGGCGATACAATGATGTTAGTGGGCAAGACTTGAGTAGAGATGGAGCTAGAGTCTGGTGATGAGGTCAAAGACCACCATGCCACGGCCTCCTCCTGATGCTCCACTCGCATCTAACATACCAACCACACACATACATTCACTTGCCTATTCCTAGCATCATCATCATCATCATGTTATAAATAAACAGAATTAAATATGCATGAACAGTAATAACAAGAATATTGGATGACATGTGAGATGCACATTACAAGCATATAAGCATACAATCAATCATGGCATTGGACTCAATAAAGTAAACAGTTTATTATTATCTAGTTAGTTTAGGTCTTGTTTCCTCACCTTTGATTATTGGTTGTTCCTCTTCCAAGCTTTGTAAATCACTTTTGGACTACTTGAAAACCTAATAAATTTATAAATTCTAAGTTAGAGTTCATATTCATTAATTATAGTGTTTAAATATCCCATCTGGAATCAATCAGACCTCCAGAAGCTGAGTGGTCGCAGGTGTGGCTACAGTTGTGGTCTCAATTTCTGTAACCACAGGGTGTGTGGTCGATATGTGTGGTCGCATATCATGTAACCACACACATGTGACCACACCCTCCCTGGAAACTTCCCGAGGGTGTGTGATCGACACATGGGCCTCTTGTGCTCAACCATAGCTGTGACCACACGAGTGTATGATTGACTTTCATTCTCAGTCTAATCCCTTCATGATTTGATTCCTTGAACTATCATTAAGGTCCTTCCTATGATTGATCTATGGCCTTAAGTTTATATTTTTCATAATTATCTACTCCAACCTACTCTTCATGGATTTTCTTTGGGTTTTCGTCTATGGGTCTCATGGTTGAAATCCTACTTTGAATCACTTCCTCCATGATCTATTCTAGGCATTCAACTAATGTAGGGGATGTTTTAATACCTTAAGCTTGCTGAGAATCAAAGCTCTCCCTGAAATTCCTTCTCTTAGTCTTCCTATTTAATTCTCCTTCTCTTCCTCCTCCTCTCTTTCTCTCTCTTTCAGTTTGAGTTCTAAAAGAATGAAAGAGGTTAAGGGACGTCCTATATATAGAGTAAAACCCTCCATATAGAGTCTTACTTTGATTAGGAAAGAACCCCTTTCGGATTAGGAAGGATTCCTAATTTTGGAGTCAATTATACCATCGTGTGGTCGCACGTGGGGTCGCAGGACCATCGACCACACGTCCCAGACTCCAGTGGTCTCATTATTCTATGGTGTGATCGACCACACATCTCAATTAGATGATTTATGGTTCGAATTATATACCTAGCCTTGTGGTTTCTTCATGCACTTGGTCCGCTTGGTCCAACCATGATAGGAAGACCTGATACAAGGTGGTAAGACCGGGTTAGTACGATACGGGTCTTACATAAACTCTAAAGAATAAGACTTCTATAGAGGTTAGGAGATATCAACCTATTATGATCTATGTGATTCCTTGAGAAAATCCCAATGATAACCATGAGGGATGAGTTTGATAATTAGGGTTGATAAGAAACTACTAATGATGGCCATAGGATGACCTTAGGATAAACCCAAATGAAGAGTAGCGGAATTGACCCAGGAAGAACTCGAATTACATGTAGTCTGTGACCATAAATCTCAAGGTCGTAGCTACGGTTGACCATAGCATGGCCATCATGACCAGAGGATCAACCATAGGCATTCGGGAAGATTTCAGAAACCATATGTTTGCAGCTAAGGTTGCTGTAAGACCAGTATCAAACTAACCGGTATTACCACCTTGTACCAGGTCTACCTATCAAGGTCGAGCCAAGTGGACCAAGTGCGTGAAGAAACCACAAGACCAGGTATGAAATTTAACTCAAAACAGTCAAAAATGAGTGTGTGGTCGCATGCCTAAACAAGTATGTCCGACCCCACCACAAAGGAGTCCAACCCATGACTTTTTGGTCATGGGGTCGCATGACTAAAAAAACATAGGGTCAACGGATTCTGCGACCCTACGTACGACCCTACGATAACAGACAGAATCCAGAAATTAGGAAACCTTCCTAATTCAAAGGGGGTCTTTCCTAAACTCATTGGGACTTATTATGGAGGGTTTTCCTCTATAAATAGGATGTCCCTTAACCTCTTTCACTCCTTTAGAATCCTAATTGAAAGTGAGAGAAAGAGAAGAGAAGGAAGAGAAGGAAACTTGAAGAAGAAGACTAAGGAAGAAGAAGTTCAGAGAAACCTCTAAATCTCAGCAAATCCAAGGTATGAACCTAAATCCCTACATGAATTGGGAGCCTAGAATAGTTTATGAAGAACATAAGATTAGGAGAAATCCAAATCATCCATCCATGGACAAACTCCAAGAGATTCCATAGAAGAGATCGTTATGGACAATGAATGGTGTATAGATTGTAGTTATGATCCATAGAACAATCATAGGATGGACCATGATAGAAGCCAAAAGAATTCAAACATGAAGGAATGGACTTTAGAATGAAAGGTCGACTCAGAACACATGTGGTCACACATAGGGTCGAATGATATCCGACCCTACGAGACAACATGATCGACCACATGCCCTCGGGAAGTCCCAGGGAAGGTGTGGTCACGCATAGGGTCGAATGGTATCCGACCCCACTTGCGACCCTACACCCTAGGGTCGTAGAAACTGCTACCCTAGGTGCTACCCTACCCTGCGACCCTACCCCTGTGGTAGCAGAAATCGCTACCCCACCTACGACCCTACAGTTTCAGTTAGTTTAAATAAATTGGAATTAATTTTAATTAAAATCTATCGACTTGTTAGGTTTTTCCAGTGGTTTAAAAGTAAATTATAAAGTTTGAACGAAGATCTACTAGCAATCAAAGGTAAGGGAACAAGACCTAAACTAATTGGCTAATAATAAACTGCTTTTGTTTATTGAGTCCAACACCATGAATGATTCTATGTTTGTATGATTGTAATGTGCATATCACATGTCATCCACTATTTCAGTTATTACTGTTCATGCATATTTAATTCCGTTTATTTATAACATGATGATGATGATGATGCTAGGAATAGACATGTGAGTGTATGTGTGTGGTTAGTGTACTTGATACGAGTGAAGCATCAAGGGGAAGACGTGACACTGTGGTTCATCCTGGTCACCAGACTCTAACTCTATCTCTACTCAAGTCTTGTCCACTAACATCGTCGTATCGCCATTACCTTAGCAGAACTATTACGTCGTAGGGCATCAGGCTAGGTGGTTTCAGACCGTGTAGTCTCTGACTCTGTCGGGGGGCCTTAGCTCTATCTCTATGGACGTATTAAGGGATGTTGGGGTGAGGCCTTGGATACACTGTTTGACATTAGGATTGGTTAGTTACGAGCCCAGTTTGCAACCCCTCGCCAATAGGGGCTTACGTGTTGGTATGGGTAGGGCATTAGGGGAAGTGAGATGCGGTGCGGTCCTAAGCACTTTAGCTCTATCCCTATTCCATGGTGGGTGCATGTGGGGGTGGCAATGGTGTTTGATCCATTGGGTGGTTCCACACATTCGTGTATAGAGGTGCGGTGGCCACCTATCCTTTCTATTGCACATTGTAAGCTTATGAACCAGACCAAAGATATGAATTGAATGCTTGCATATGTTTGTTGTATTGTTTTGTTTGCTCACTGAGTCATGATGTGTGCTCACCTCTCGACGTCGAATATTTTTAGTTGATGATGCAGGTACCACCGTAGAAGATTATATGAATGCTCCGATGTATGGACATGCGGTGGGAATGGATGCAGAAGTTATGATGGAGTCGCATGATTCGTCATGCGAGTGCAACTCATGCGTTTTCGATTAGATTTTTTTTAAGTTATACAGACGATGTAATTGATTAAATTATTTTAATTTATGTCTTAGTTCTTTTGAAGATAATTGAATAATTTATTTATGATATCATCTTTAGAATCTCACTTCATTTAATATTAAAAACTTCCGCTATCATGTATTTATTCAGATTTTTGTTGTGGATGTATATGGTTTAAGCAAATGGACACAGCCTATTCGAGATCCTAGTTGAACCGTTGGTTTATTGACTGTTCATCACACCATTCTGGTTGGTGCAGAATTGGGGTGTGACAACTTGGTATCAGAGCTCTCAGACCCTGTCTATTAAATCGATATCCTTCCACCAAAGTTCGTGAACTAAGTTAGGATAAAAATTTAAAAACTATAATAAGAATACACTATAAGCACCTACGTTGTATGAGACAAAATTAAAAAAGAGAATAATGCATATATAGAAGGAGAAACAAGCTTCATATACATCAAATAAAAAGTAACATTTATACATATCCAAATGAAAGTACAATCCACAATCCGGACAGTTACTCTATAGTACAAAGAATAACAAAAAGAAAAATGTACATCATGGAGCTGGAGGTGCTGGAGGAAGAGGTGTCTCACGATCCCAGTCATAGTCCTCAGCATACACTCTAGTCAACCAGGCTACCTGAGTCTGGGTCGTCTGGAGACTAATTGTCAACTCGGCCATCCACTGATTGGATGCACACTGAGCATCTAGAAGCTCTCCTACTCTCAGATTAGTCACGCACTGAGCCTCTCTAATCTCATGTAGTAACCCCATCATATCATCAGAAGGTGGGTGTGAAGGACCAGTAGTGTGTGAAGGAGCCCGAGATGGACCAACTCTAATAGAATGTAGAGGTGATGGAGGAGGTATGACATCTACATCCATGAACATACGATCCCCATCCTCAGCATCACCCCCATGGACCCCTACTGCTGCTGCTGCCTCAGCGTCTGCTATCTCTACTCGAGTATGAGGACGCACTAGAGCATTCCTCTCATCATCACTGACCTAAGCATCCCGTATACCCATCCTACAGATAGCCTCCCAGTCAAGGTCCGATGAGAAGGTATCCTCATGAATCCTCTCATCTAATAAATCAACATGTAGGCGGGTGAGCAGTGTAGTAATCAGACGTTTGTAGGGTAGGTTGCCTAGCTGACCAGGTAGCATAGCACGGATCATAGTCCTGATGATGATATATGGTAGGCAGACAGGCTGCCTAGTGCAAATGCAGTATAGAGCATACTGGATCAGTTGAGAAATCCTATCATAGTGGCCACTTTGGGGGATCAGGTTGTGCTGGATGATCTTGCAGTACACCCGAGGCTCTGGCCATAGGTTGATCGCTTTCATCTCCCAGCGATCACCTCTAAGGAGCTGATTATCAATCTCAGCACGCATTACTAAGGATAGGAAATGGGATTTCTTAGGAGCACAGTACACCAAAGGGTCATCATTTGATATGCCCAGGAGATCAGCCAACTATTGGCAGTTAAATGAAACTTCCACCCCCTTGACATAGCTAGAAATCCTGAGCTCCCTACCCCTCTCTGTATCATTGCGATTCCCCACTACCTAGAGGTTGCAATAGAACTGCTTAACCAAAGCAGGACAGGTACAAGCCTCATAGGTGATCACAGGAAGCCAGCCCATGTAACTAAAGGCACCCTTTACGTTAAACAATGTTAGACTAGCCAAGTTTACACAGCGATCCCCTTCCATTTTCTTACGCTCATAGCGAGCATACCGAGCTTCTGCCTCGTTGGAGCGGAAACGAATGGGATCATGAGCCCTAGGAACCTTGGTATGAGCCATAGCATGTGGCAAGACATAGAAAAACAAACAAGATATTAGATAAGGTGAAAAACTTAAAATTTTGGCATTACAACGGCATGATTTGGCCAAAAGCCTCACTTTTCACCTAAACAAATGGGCAGGAGGACTTACATAGGTTCCAAACCATCCTGCGAAGCTCATACAGTTGGAAATTTATCTAGAAATATCAAATTTGAAGAAATTTCAATAATTTGGAAGAAATCTTGAAAATTAGGTCAAAAATGGAAAATTTCAAGTTTCTTGATAACCAACCAATGAAACTCAAATATTTTTTAGGGCTTTCGTCCATTGGGTGACTAATAGAAAAAGCCCCCAATAAAAATTAAATTTTTATGGTTGGAAAAATTTAATTTGAAGAAAACAATGTAAATGGATAAAAACCTAGTTTTGAAAGCTTAAAAATGAGAAACAGTAGAGAGCATACCTGAAGGGAAGAAACGGAAGTCGAATAGAAGAAATGATTACCAAACACTAGGGGTCAATACAGTAGCAACTCAGGGGAAGCGAGTTGAGTTGGAAGAAAAGAGAAAGAATAGGAAATTAATCCAAATTCAGGTTTAAAAACCTAATTTTGGATCGTAGGGTCGCAAAATTCGAAAAATTGTGCGACCCTACGATCGACCCTACCATCGACCCTAGGCTCTCGGTGATCTAACAGAAACCATGGGTCGGACCTAGGGTCAGACATATACCGACCCTACGATCGACCCTAGGCTCTCGGTGAGCTGATAGGGTTTCTAGGGTCGCATACCCTAGGGTCACATAAGGAGTGACCCTACCATCGACCCTACGATGGAAAATTCTGTATTTTCACTAAATGACTTGAAAAATTGGAAATTTATATTGATTAATTGGAGTTTGACTTGGGAACAACTTATATTAACTGCCTCACATGTTTTATGAATGTTTTTAAACACTACCACCACCAGAACAGGAAATGGTTGGGCGAAGAGTGACCAGACGAGGCCGTAACCCAATTCCACCACCACTATCTGTGGGGGAGGACAGCCATGAAATTCCTGATGTACAAGAAAACCAGAATGCGGCACTGCCAATAGCTAGTGGTCAGGAAAATCTTACAAACTTGCCAGTCCCACCTATAGATTTGGATACAGCGGTAATGAACCTGGCACAACAGCTGTAGCAAATACAGCAGGTGCAAGCCAATATGCAAGCTGCTATAGGAATGGTTTTTCCAGCTGCACATACGACACCTACGCCAGCCGAACAAGCTAGCACAGTACCAGGTGGAAGCAACACGGGACCCCACGCACCTCAAACGCCAGTTATGCAGGCTCCAGTGCAGAATCCTGAGATAGCTTAAGGCAGTTACCAATATCAACCACCTATGTATGGGGCCTATGCTCAGTATCAGTTGGACCACTCTCAACTGATCAAGCGTTTTCTGAAGATGAAGCCTAAAGAATACAATGGTAAACCAGCAGATCCTTTGTGGCCAGCACACTGGATCAATGAAATGGAAAGAAATTTCATGATGATGATGGTTAATGAGGAGGAGAAAGTACTGTGTGCAACATTCATGCTGAAAGGTGATCCACACCACTGGTGGAAGTCCACTTGGACTTATCTGTTAACCAAGCACGTCTGGGCTATCTATAAAGAGGCATTCTTTGAGAAGTATTTCCCAAGAAGTTTCAGAGATGATATGGAGAGAGAGTTCCTGAGTTTATATCAGGGACAAATGACTGTGGATGCATACCAACAGCGTTATGAAGAGCTATTTTTCTTTGCACCCGCTAGCATGGAAGAGGAAAATACTAAGACCCAAAGGTTCATCATGGGACTTAGGGGAAGCATTTGCGAGCATGTTCTGGGACTGGAGAAGAAAGTCTACGACGAAGCAGTATAGATTGCTCGAGTGATAGAGTCGAGCCAAAAAGAGAGCTATTTTGCTCAAAATAGGGGTATAAAAAGGCTAAACAAAAATTCATACAATGGAGGGAATACAAGGACCTTCAAACCCTTCCGTACTCAAGGCTTTAATGATGTAGCCAAGACTACTCCAGCAGCTCAACTGCAACAAAAGCAAAATAATGAAGGAGTAAAATGCTTTAACTGCAATCAAATAGAACATTATTCAAGGGAGTGTCCTAAGCCCAGAAAGCAGCTATAGCAATGAAAGGTTTACGCTGTTACATCAGAGGATGCTACCGCATCGCCTGATGTGGTTACCTGTATGACCTAAACCTTTCATTTTATGTTACATTGTGTGAGCATGTAAACTAAATTAAAACAAATCACAGGTATTGATGCGTGTCGAGCGCAACCAAAAATAAATTACTCTACCTATAATGAATAGTAATGATAAGTAAAGGTCGATCCACAGAGACTAGTTAATCAAATTGTCTACTTACCAAGAAAAAGGGGGGTTTTCTTCTGTAATTTAATTGACAACAAAATTAAGTAACAAAAATTCAATGGAAGATGACGTCGATTCAAGAAAATTTACTCACGGCTGCAAATTGATCACTGACCTCATATATATATTTATATTATTCTCTATTCAAATATTTAACCAAGGATTATCAAAAACCTAGACAATCCTTACATTCCTTAATTTCATTAATTTGAGCCCAGCACACAATTTAATTCTTATCAATAAATCAATTGGTATTAAGCATTCCTCATGAATTTACTGATAGCATTACACTCTCAGAGGGAGTTATTGATGAACAACAATCTAACAAGCATCAGATTATTTAATTCTTTCTATGTTTCCTTTAAGCAAGTAACAAAAACTTGGATCATAATTGTTCTGCTTAATTGTTACTTTTTCTAAACACCATAACAATTATGGATTATGGATTCAGGTTAGCAATAAATCACATAACACAATCAATTAATAGGCCTCTTAATAAACTAAATCATGCAACCATTAACTTGAAAAACTAAGAAATACAGATATTTGAATAGAAAATAATTAAAATTAAGAACAGAGTCTCACAATTTTACTAACCGGATTGAATTCCCCTTGAATCAACTAAAGAACTTAGATAGACATGATAGAAAAGAAAGACAAAATAAATAAAACTATCTTCTCAATAATTCTTGGATGCTATTACATAGCCTTTACATTGCTTAAATAGCTAGAGTAGAGAAGACTAAAACTGGTATGTCTAGAATTGACAACCTTATTACATGGAAATAAAGATTAGACAAAATCTTCTTGCCTAGATTAGATAGAAAATCATTCCATTATTAATCAAATGTCACCCCTAGACCTGCCAATCTTTGTAATATTCCATAGAGGTATATATTCTCCTCAACATTTCTGACAATCAATCAAATCCTTCCAATAGTAAATTTTCTATGTATGGTAATCTTCCTTCTCTGGTTTGAATTCAAATCAGCTTTCCAGATTAGATTTTTGGATCACGTTTGATTTCTAGAATTCTTTCCACATTAAAAACCTGCATGAAATTTAGAAGATCATTATTGAAAATATCAAAATTTTTTTATTTTAAAGATAAATTATTAATATTTTTCACCAATGTCTTATATATAAGGAATCATCACAAATGAGTACCATAAGACATATAATATGTTAAATAGACTAAATATAAAAGAAATAAATATATAAAATTATGAATCCATCAAATTCCCCCACACTTAGCTCTTGCACGTCCTCGGGCAAACTAAATTTTTTTTTTCACTTTCATCCCACAGCATTCAAAGAATATGTGTACCATGAATCAGAAACTAATTCAAGAGATCAAGAGAACAATATATGTCATAGTCAAAGGTTACTTAGTAAATATGAGCAATATCTAACATACCAGTCTTATTCAAAAGTGAACATGCTAATGTTTAGTAGATTTTCTCTTGGGATTCTCTCTACTCACTCAAGAATTCAAGGTTTAACTGTTTCACTCAAGTTCTTCCTATGAAGATGCACTACCATAGGCTTGCTTATTCACCAAAATCTCCATTACTTAGAATACACGCATACATGGATCAAAAGGTCTTTATCAAGATTGTAATGGGGCTAGGGTTCAAGGTACGGAAAAGAAAAATGTACTGACGTTAAAACCCAAGAAACTAATAGAGCATTAAGAAAAAAAAATTGAGCAATCAAAATGGTAAAGGCACATAATAAAGCTCTTCAACAAAGCATCCCAAACTCCAGTTTCTTTTTCTTTCATTCTTTTTCTTTTCATTTGAGAACTATGCTTTGCTACTTGAATTTTTTTTTTTTTAAAGAGCATGACATTTCAAATATAACAAGGATCATTTACTCCCATTACATCCCACTTATTGACATACAACCATTACTTTTGAGAATAGCACCCCCACACTTATTCAATACAAATCTCTCTCAAACCCATTAGATAATTCTCAATGCTCTACTAGCTCCAAGGTTGGTAAAACATGAGAAAACAAGCAATTCAAGGCTCATGGTTTAGGGTTCAATGAAAAATAAAGTTTAAAAGCTCAAAGTGGGTCCACTAAGGGTAAAAATATATAAGGTTGGTCATTTAAGCTAAGTGGTTGTAAAATCCTATTTGCCTTTATCATCTTCATGTCTACACATATCAATGTAATCTTGACACAGTTCAAAGCAAGTTTTAGAGATACAAAAGCATAGTAGAATATCACTCTTCAAAGAAAATAAAGACTGTCATAGATGTCTCAATCTAGTTTGACTCAAAAGCACACTTGGTTGGATTCCATCTACTAAACCTGCATGCTTTACCTCTAAATGCAACTATCAGTATTATTCAAAGCTCATTGAGTAAGTTGTTTCAACTAATTCATATATATAATTTTTTTCACATTCAAATAATTTCAATCCATGGCATACTTATTCTCTTAGTCTATTGAAGTGAAATTTTTATTTTTTTTTTTAAATTCAACTTTTGAAAAAAAAAATTTCTAACACATCATACAAAAATTTAAAACAAAACTTAAAAAATAAAAATAAAAATAAAACAAAAGAGAAATCCTAAATCCTCCTCCCATACTTAAATATGACATTGTCCCCAATGGAAGTTAAAAATGTAATGGAAAGATGTAAAGAAAAGTAATTAAAAGTGATAAGAAAAACAAATCCAATTTCTTGGGTTGCCTCCCAAGCAGCGCTTGTGTTTTATGTCATTAGCTCAACTTAATACTCCTCAATCAGAATAAACAGGATCCCCCAGTTGTACTTTGTCTATAGTATGCTCATAAAAGCCTTCATAGAATGTCTTGAGTCAATGCCCATTAACCTTGAAAACCTTGTTAGTTATGAAACTTAGAACTTCAACTGTACCATAAGGAAACACATTAGTAACTTCAAAAGGTCCACTCCAACGAGAATGTAACTTACCAGGCATCAATTTAAGTCTCAAATTGTAAAGCAAGACTTTTTGTCCAATTACAAATTGCTTCCTCATAATCCTCTTGTCATGAAACGCCTTGGAAAGATTTTTTTTTTTTTTTAATTTTTTTTATGTTCTTCGAAATAAGCTTCTTGTAGTGCCCCTAAGTCATCCAAAATTTCATACGCAAGCAATACCTATTGGAAAAACTACGGACACCTGAAAAAAAAAAATTCACAGAAAGGTAAGAACACAAGTGACTAAATTAAAAAATAAAAAAATTAAAAAGAATGAAAAACAATCACAATTTGATTAAAACTAGTCCCCGACAACGACGCCAAAATTTTGATGCGTGTCGAGCGCAACAAAAATAAATTACTCTACCTATAATGAATAGTAATGATAAGTAAAGGTCGATCCACAGAGACTAGTTAATCAAATTGTCTACTTACCAAGAAAAATGGGGGTTTTCTTCTGTAATTTAATTGACAACAAACTTAAGTAACAAAAATTCAATGGAAGATGACGTCGATTCAAGAAAATTTACTCATGGCTGCAAATTGATAGCTGACCTCATATATATATATTTATATTATTCTCTATTCAAATATTTAACCAAGGATTATCAAAAACCCAGACAATCCTTACATTCCTTAATTTCATTAATTTGAGCCCAACACATAATTTAATTCTTATCAATAAACCAATTGGTATTAAGCAATCCTCATGAATTTACTGATAGCATTACACTCCCAGAGGGAGTTAAAGATGAACAACAATCTAACAAGCGTCAGATTATTTAATTCTTTCTATGTTTCCTTTAAGCAAGTAATAAAAACTTGGATCATAATTGTTCTTCTTAATTGCTACTTTTCCTGAACACCAAAATAATTATGGATTATGGATTCAGGTTAGCAATAAATCACATAACTCAATCAATTAATAGGCCTCTTAATAAACTAAATTATGCAACCATTAACTTGAAAAACTAAGAAATACAGATATTTGAATAGAAAAATAATTAAAATTAAGAACAGAGTCTCACAATTTTATTAACCAGATTGAATTCCCCTTGAATCGACTAAAGAACTTAGCTAGACATGATAGAAAAGAAAGACAAAAGAAATAAAACTATCTTCTCAATAATTCCTGGATGCTCTATTACGTAGCCTTTACATTGCTTAAATAGATAGAGTAGAGAAGACTAAAGCTGGTATGTCTAAAATCGACAACCATATTACATGGAAATAAAGATTAGACAAAATCTTCTTGCCTAGATTAGATAAAAAATCATTTCATTATTAACCAAATGTCACCCCTAGACCTGCCAATCTTTGTAATATTCCATATAGGTATATATTCTCCTCAAAATTTCTGACAATCAATCAAATCCTTCCAATAGTAAACCTTCCATGTGTGGGAATCTTCCATCTCTGGTTTGAATTCAAATCAGGTTTGCAGATTAGATTTTTGGATCACGTTTGATTTCTAGAATTCTTTCCACATTAAAAAGGTACATGAAATTTAGAAGATCATTATTGAAAATATCAGAATTTTTTTATTTTAAACATAAATTACCAATATTTTTCACCAATGTCTTATATATAAATAATCATCACAAATGAGTACCATATAATATGTTAAATAGACTAAATATAAGGGAAATAAATATATAAAATTATGAATCCATCAGGTATCGTACCTATTAATGGCATACCCGTTAGAGTACTCTTTGATTCTGGAACTACTCATTCTTTTAATTTGTGTCATTTGGGAAGAAGCTAAATCTACCCCTCAGATCTTTAGACTACAAATTACTTGTACGATCACCTATGGGATTAGAAGTGGAATTAGAAAAAGATTATGGACCATGTCCAGTTCTTATCGGCGAGAAGACTTTGGATGCAACCTTGATTCAACTTGAGATGACAGACTTTGACGTTATCCTGGGTATAGATTGGTTAGCTTGGCATTCTGCAATCCTATTGTGTGCATAAAAGAAACTGACATTCAAAGACAAGGAAGGAGCAGAGTTTAGTTTTGCGGGAACCAAACTTCCCCTTAAACGGAAACTCATCCTCTCTGCATTGAAGGCTAGAAAATGCCTCGAGAAAGGAAGAGTTGGGTATCTAGTATCCGTGGTCAACCTCACTAAGGAAGCACCACGAATGGAGGATATTGTTGTTGTGCATGACTTTCCAGATGTATTTCCTGAGGAACTACCAGGACTACCACCCGACCGAGTGACAGATTCCGTTATACATCTAATACCCAGAGCCACAACAGTATCTAAAGCACCCTATCGAATGGCTCCTACTGAATTGAAGGAATTAAAGGTACAGTTACAGGAATTACTGGACAAGGGTTATATCAGACCTAGCATATCACCATGAGGAGCACCAGTATTGTTTGTAAAGAAGAAGGACGGTAGCGTTCGACTGTGTATAGACTATCAGGAATTGAATAAGCTGACAATCAAGAATCGGTACCCATTGCCTCGAATCGATGACTTGTTCGATCAGTTGCAAGGTGCAAAGGTGTTCTCCAAGATTGATCTTCGGTTAGGATACCATCAGTTGAAGATTAAGGAAGGTGATATTTCAAAGACAGCATTCAGAGCAAGATACGGATATTATGAATTTTTAGTTACGTCTTTTGGATTGACTAACGCACCCGTAACTTTTATGGAACTCATGAATCAGGTATTCCATGGTATGTTGGATACGTCGGTCATTGTGTTTATTGATGATATATTGGTCTACTCCAAGGACAAGGAAACTCATGTCATGAATCTAAGAGCCGCTCTGCAGCGACTAAGGAAAGAGAAGCTTTATGCCAAATTTATAAAGTGTGAGTTTTGGTTAAATGAGGTTGCTTTCTTAGGCCATGTTGTGTCCATTGAGGGAATTAAAGTGGATCCTAGCAAGATTAAAGCCATTGTGAAGTGGGAAGCACCTAAGAGTGTTGCAGAAATTAAAAGTTTCCTAGGTCTAGCTGGGTATTATCAACGATTCATGGAAGACTATTCCAGAATTGCCGTACCTCTCACCAGTTTGACTAAGAAAGGAGAAAAGTTTGTTTGGAGTGATAAATATGAGAAAAGTTTGCAAACATTGAAGGCTAGATTGATATCTGCTCCTATCTTGACTATTCCTATTCCAGGACAACCATTTACCTTGTACACCGATGCGTCTGGATTGGGTTTAGGATGTATACTTATGCAAGGAGAACAAGTAGTTGCGTATGCTTCAAGACAACTGAAAACACAAGAGAAGAATTATCCTACTCATGACTTGGAATTAGCAGCAGTAGTACATGCTGTCAAGATATGGAGACATTATTTGTATGGAGAGAAATTTCAGATTAAATCAGATCATAAGAGTCTCACTTATCTTTTTAATCAGAAGGAGTTGAACATGAGACAAAGAAGATGGCTGGAATTATTGAAGGATTATGATTGTGATATCCAGTATCATCCAGGAAAGGCTAATGTAGTTGCTGATGTGCTAAGCAGAAAAGCAATGATAAAATCTCAAGGAGAGGTTAACACGACTACATCAATGTGTGTTACAGGAAAAGTATTCAATTACGGTAATGAGCAGTTCGTGATAGATGCACCGGATGAATCGACCAACCAAGGGTTTATTCATCGATCTTCAAATATGTTTGCGACATTAAAGATTGTACCTGATATAATTGATGAAGTGAAAGCTGCTATAAAATTAGACCCCTATCTACGAATGGTACAAGAAGACACGAAAAAGGTAGGACTATTCCTGAGTTCACCTTGGACGATGAAAAGGTATTGAAGTACAAAGGAAGAGTATGTGTTGCTGAAATAGAAAACTTGGACATTAGACACCGACTAATGAAGGAAGCTCACACTACCGCTTATTTGGTACATCCTGGAAGTACAAAGATGTATCATGATTTGAAGAAATTATATTGGTGGAGAGGAATGAAAGCAGATGTAGCTAAATTTGTGTCTCAATGCCTAAATTATCAGAGGTTAAAGACTGAATGGCAAAGACCGACAGGATTGTTGCAGCCACTGCCAGAACCAGCATGGAAATGGGACTGCATCACTATGGACTTCGTCATCGGGTTACCATTGACTCCTCGAGTAGTTGATGTGGTCTGGGTGATTGTAGATCGTCTGACTAAAACAGCTCACTTTATCGCTATACGACCACAATATACCCTGGAGAGGTTAGCCAAGCTATATGTGGATAACATTGTCAGATTACATGGTGTACCTGAAAGCATCGTGTCCGATAGAGACCCACGCTTTACTTCAAAGTTTTGGAAAGGATTGCAAAATGCTATGGGTACAACGTTGAAATTCAGTACTGCATTCCATCCTCAGACAGACAGACAGTCAGAGCGTACCATTCAGATTTTAGAAGACATATTTCGAGCCTGTGTAATTGATTTTAAAGGATCATGGGATGAGAAAATATCATTGATCGAGTTTGCCTATAACAATAGCTATCAGGCTATTATACAGATGTCACCCTATGAAGCACTGTATGGTAGGAAGTGTCGAACTCCTTTGTTTTGGAATGAAATTGGAGAACAGAGCATCATTGGACCAGAGTTTGTTTAAGAGACTTGTCGAGTAGTCAACATTATCAAGGAAAGAGTTAGAACAGCTCAGAATTGTCAGAAACAGTATGCAGATACTCGACATCAAGACCTTGAATTTATCGTAGGTGATAAGGTATTCTTGAAAGTATCACCTATGCGAGGTTCAAAACGATTCGGACAGAAAGGGAAGCTAAGTCTGAGATATGTCGGGCCATATGATATTCTAGTTAAACGTGGAAAAGTGGCTTACCAGTTAGCACTATCACCATCTATGTCAAGTGTGCATGACGTATTTCATATCTCATTATTAAAGAAGTACATCAGAGATCCAACACATGTTTTGACAGTGGATCCACCAGATCTAACTGATGAGTTGACTTTTGAAGTAGCACCGACTGAAATCACAAGCCGAAAGGTTCAACGACTACACAACTGTGACATATACTATGTTAAGGTCACCTGGAGGAGCCGAGATATAGAAGAGATCACATGGGAAGAAGAAAATGCTATGCATAAGCAATATCCTGACCTTTTCGACTTGGAACGTATGTACAAATTTCGAGGATGAAATTTCTAATAAGAGGGGGGGATTTGTAAGACCCGTATCGAACTAATCGGTCTCACCACCTTGTACCAGGTCTACCTATCATGGTCGAGCCAAGTGGACCAAGTGCGTAAAGAAACCACAAAACCAGGTATGAAATTTAACTCAAAACAGTCAAAAATGAGTATGTGGTGCATGCCTAAATAGGTATGTCCGACCCCACCATAAAGAAGTCCAACCCATGACTTTTTGGTCGTGGGGTCGCATGATTAAAAAAAGTAGGGTCGACGGATTCTGCGACCCTACATGCGACCCTACGATAACAGACAGAATTCAAAAATTAGGAAACCTTCCTAATTCAAAGGGGGTCTTTCCTAAACTCATTGGGACTTATTATGGAGGGTTTTCCTCTATAAATAGGACGTCCCTTAGCCTCTTTCACTCCTTTAGAACCCTAATTGAAAGTGAGAGAAAGAGAAGAGAAGGAAGAGAAGGAAACTTGAAGAAGAAGACTAAGGAAGATGAAGTTCAGAGAAACCTCTGAATCTCAGCAAATTCAAGGTATGAACCTAAATCCCTACATGAATTGGGAGCCTAGAATAATTTATGAAGAACATAAGATTAGGAGAAACCCAAATCATCCATCCATGGATAAATTCCAAGAAATTCCATGGAAGAGATCATTATGGATAATGAATGGTGTATAAATTGTAGTTATGAGCCATAGAACAATCATAGGATGGACCATGATAGTAAGCCAAAGGATTCAAACGTAAAGGAATGGACTTTAGAATGAAAGGTCGACTCAAAACACGTGTGGTCGCACGTAGGGTCGAATGATATCCGACCCTACGAGACCACATGATCGACCACATGCCCTCAGGAAGTCCTAGGGAGGGTGTGGTCGCACGTAGGATCAATTGGTATCTGACCCCACATGCGACCCTACACCCTAGGGTCACAGAAACTGCTACCCAAGGTGCTACCCTACCCTGTGACCCTACCCCTGTGGTCGCAGAAATTGCAACCCTAGGTGCTACCCCACCTGCGACCCTACAGTTTCAGTTAGTTTAAACAAATTGAAATTAATTCTAATTAAAATCTATCAACTTGTTAGGTCTTTCCAGTGGTTTAAAAGTGAATTATAAAGTTTGAATGAGGATCTACTAGCAATCAAAGGTAAGGGAACAAGACCTAAACTAATTGGCTAATAATAAACTGTTTTTGTTTATTGAGTCCAATACCATGGATGTTCTATGCTTGTATGCGTATATTTTGCATTTCACATGTCATCCAATATCCCTGCTATTAATGTTCATGCATATTTAATTCTGTTGATTTATAACATGATAATGATGATGATGCTAGGAATAAGCATGTGAATGTATGTGTGTGGTTAGTGTATTTGATGCGAGTGGAGCATCAGTGGGAGGATGTGACACTGTGGTTCATCCTAGTCACTAGACTCTAGCTCTATCTCTACTCAATTCTTGTCCACTGACATCGTCGTATCGCCATTATCTTAGTAGAATTATTACGTCGTAGGGCATCCGGGGAGGTGGTTTCAGACCGTGTAGTCTCTGATTCTGTCGGGGGGGGGGGGCCTTAGCTTTATCTCTATGGACGTATTAAGGGATGCTGGGGTGAGGCCTAGGATACACTGTTTGATATTAAGATTGGTTAGTTGCATGCCCAGTTTGCAAGCCCTCGCCAATAGGGACTTACGTGTTGGTATGGGTAGGGCATCAGGGGAAGTGTGATGCGGTGCGGTCCTAACCTGTTTAGCTTTATCCCTATTCCATGGTGGGTGAATGTGGGATGGCAATGGTGTTTGATCCATTGGACGGTTTCACACACTCGTGTATAGAGGTGCGACGGCCACCTATCCTTTCTATTGCACATTGCAAACTTATAAACCAGACCAAAGATATGAATTGAATGCATGCATATATTTATTGCATTATTTTGTTTGCTCACTGAGCCGTGATGTGTGCTCACCCTCTCGACGTCGAATATTTTTAGTTGATGATGTAGGTACCACCGTAGAAGATTATATGAATGCTCCGATGTATGGACATGCGGCGACGATGGATGCAGAAGTTATGATTGAGTCGCATGATTCGTCATGCGAGTGCAACTCATGCGTTTTCGATTAGATTTTTTTAAGTTATACAGACGATGTAATTGATTAAATTATTTTAATTTATGTCTTAGTTCTTTTGAAGATAATTGAATAATTTATTTATGATATCATCTTTAGAATCTTAGTTTATTTAATATTAAAGACTTCCGCTATCGTATATTTATTCTGATTTTTGTTGTGGATGTATATGGTTTAAGAAAATGGACACAGTCTATTCGAGATCCTGGTTGAACCATTAGTTTATTAACGGTTCATCACACCATTCTGGCTGGTGCAGAATTGGGGTGTGACAGTCGCACCATATGCGACCGTAGGGTATCGACCGTAGGCAGTAAGGTAGACATAGTTTGAGACCATAGGACCAATCAGACACATATCAACACTCTATTTTAATTTTTGACTACTGTAACATATTACATATGAACCTTAACTTAAATTCATATAACTCTTAGGTTATTAAATCAATTCAAAAAGAATTACAAGGCTTGGAAGGAGATTAAGTTTTGCTAACAGGTGAGGGAACAAGACCTAAACTAAATGGATAATAACAAACTATTTATTTATTTGAGTCCAATGCCATGATTGATTCCATGCTTGTATGTTTGTAATGTGCATCTCACATGTCATTTAATATTCCTGCTGTTGCATAATTATTTCTATCTATTTGTAATATGATGATAATGATGCTAGGAATAGACATGTGATTATGTATGTGTGGTTAGTGTGCTTGATGGGAGTGGAGCATCAAGAGGAGGACGTGGCATGGTGGTCTCTGACCTGGTCACCAGACTCTAGCTCTATCTCTACTCAAGTCTTGCATCGTTGTATCATCATTACCTTAACAGAACTATTACGTCGTAGGGCATTAGGGGAGGTGGTCTTAGAACGTGTAGTCTTCAACTCTACCGGGGGGTCTTATCTCTATCTCTATGGATGTATTGAGGAATGTTGGGGTGAGGTCTTGGATACACTGGATGACATTTAGGATTGGTTAGTTGCGAGCGCAGTTTGCAAGCCCTTGCCAATAGTGGCTTATGTGTTGGTATGGGTAGGGTATCAGGGGAAGTGTTGGCGGTGCTTGATCCAGACACTTTAGCTTTATCTCTATTCCATAGTGGGTGCATGTAGGACGGTAATGGTGTTTGATCCATCAGACGGATTCACACACTCATGTAGAGAGGTGCGGGGGCTACCAAACCTTTCTATAGCACATTGCAAACTTAAAAACCAGATCAAAGTTATGAATTGAATGCATGCATATGTTTGTCGTATTGTTTTGTTTGCTCACTGAGCCGTGACGTGTGCTCACCCTTTCAACGTTGAATATTTTTAGTTGATGATGCAGGACCTACTGTTGAAGATTATATGAATGCATCGATGTATGGACATGTAGCGGTGATGGACGGGGAATTAACGGAGGAGAAACATGATTCTTCATGCGAGTGCAACCATTGTGTTTATGATTAGTTTAGCTATGTTTGACTTTTGAAACATGTAATGGATTAATTATTTTTATGTCTCGAGTTTTGGAGATAATCAGATTAATTATTTATTATCATTGTTAGACACTCAGTTCATTATCTATAAGACTTTCACTTATTTGTTTATTACCTCTGATTATTACTATGGAATGTGTGTGTGGTTTGATATGGTGGGTATGACCTATGTGAGATCCTCGTTGAAACATTGGTTCATTGACGGTTCATCACACTAATCTGGTTAGACCAGAATTGGGGTATGATAACTTGGTATTAGAGCATCTCAGGTTCGACCCATTGACCTACCTACTTCCACGTGACTCATGAACTGAGTTAGCATAAAAATTAAAAACTGTAACAAGAACGCACCATAAGCACCTGTATCGTTTGAGACATAAACTAAAAAGAGAATAATGTACACATGTGAATGGAAAAAAATATATATATATATATATACTAAAATGGGAATAAGATAAATGTACATCCAAATCAGAGTACAGTCCATAATTCAGACAGTTACTCTGTATTATAAAAAGAAAAAAAGAAATAAAGAAATAAATGATATCATAGAGATGGAGGTGCTGGAGGAGGAGGTGCCTCACGGTCTCTATCATAGTCCTCAGCATACACTCTCGCGAGCCAAGCCACCTGAGTCTGAGTCGCTAGGAGACTAGCTGTCAGATCCACTACCTGCTGGTCTGTAGAGTGTTGGGCATCTAAAAGCTCTCCTAATCTCCAATCAGTCATGCACGGAGCCTCCCGGATCTCACATAGTAGCCCCATCATGTCATCTGGTGGTGGGCATGAAGGACCAGCTGAATGAGAAGCCCAAGAAGGGCTAGCTCTAGTAGAATGCTATGGTAATGGAGGAAGGATGGCTTCCACATCCACGAACATCCGATCATCATCCACCTCATCATCACTCTCGTCTGCCTCTGCAGCAGCCACTGCTGCCGCCTCTGCATCTACTGTCGCTACCCAAGTGAGAGTGTCATACCCCAATTCCGCACTATTCAGAATAGTGTGATGAACCGCTAATAAACCAACGGTTCAACCAGGATCTCTAATAGGCTGTGTCCGTTAAAAATGAAACCATACACATCCATAACCATAATCAGAATAAATACACAATAGCGGAAGTCTTAATAATAAATGAACTGAGGAAGCTAATTGTGATAATCATAAATAAAGTATCAATTTATGTTGTATCAACTGAGACATAAGTAAATAAAATATCAATTACATTTCCTTAATAAATTCAAATGAAAAATCTAATCGAATACGCATGAGTTGCACTTGCATGAGGGATCATGCGTATCCACTAAGTCTTCGGTTTCCATTGCAGCAACACGCCCATACACCGGAGCACTCATATAATCATCGACCATAGTACTTGCATCATCAACTAAAATATTCGACGTTGAGAGGGTGAGCACACATCATGGCTCAGTGAGCAAACAAAACAAAATGCAACAAACATATGCATGCAATCAATTCATATCTATGGTCAGGTAAATAAGTTTGCAATGCGCTATAGAAAGGTCCGGTGGCCGCCTCACCTCTATGCACAGGGTGTGGAGGCCCGCCCAAAGGTTAACGTTTATTGTCGTCCCCATCCACCCTACCATGGAATAGAGATAGAGCTAAAGTGCTGAGGCCCGACCTATGACACTTCCCCTGATACTCTACCCATACCAATACGTAAGCCCCTGCTGGCGAGGGCTTGCAAACTGGGCTCGCAACTAACCAATCCTAATGCCAAACAATGTATCTAAGGCCTCACCCCAGCATCCCTCAATACGTCCATAGAGATAGGGCTAAGGCCCCCCGGCAGAGTCAGAGACTACACTATCCGAGACCACCTCCCCTCATACACTACGACGTAATAGTTCTGCTAAGGTAATGGTGATACGATGATGTCACAGGACAAGACTTGAGTTAGAGATAGAGCTAGAGTGCTGAGGCCCAGCCTATGACACCCCCCTGATACTTGCTCGGATCAAGCACACCAACCACACACATACATTCACATGCCTATTCCTATCATCATCATCATCATCATCATGTTATAAACAATAATTTAAATATGCATGAACAGTAATAATAGAAATATTGGATGACATGTTGAATGCACATACAAGCATATACGCATAGAATCAATCATAGCATTGGACTCAAGAAATAAAAATAGTTTATTATTAACCAATTAGTTTAGGTCTTGTTCCCTCACCTTTCCTTGATTGTAGATCCTCTCTCAAGCTTTAAGAATCAACTAAATATCATTATTATATAACTAGAAGACCTAATCAAGTCGATAGAATTTAATTAGAATTAATTCTGATTTTAAAAAGCTTACTGTTAACTGGGGGTCGATGCCAGGGTCGGAGGTTCCATCGACCCTGGGTGCTACCACCCACATTCTAGACTTCCTGAACACTGGGGGTCGATGTTAGGGTCTGGTAGGGTCGATTCTCCATCGACCCCCGTACGACCCCCCGTGGGTTTAGTCTAAATTTTCATCCTACAGTCCATTCTTTCGTGTTTGGGTCCTATGGCTTGCTTCTATAATCCATTCCATACATGTTCTATGGTTTAGAATCATAGTTTATTCACCTCCATGGTTTTAATGATCTCCCCCATGGTTTTCCATTGAAACCTAACCATGGGTGGATAATTTGGGTTTCTCCTAGATCATTCCCTCTTCACTATCTATTCTAAGGTCTTAAGAACTACATGGAGATAGTATCCATATCTGAGAATTAGGCTTGTTTCTCTAAAGCCTTCTCTTTGATCTTCTTCTCCACTTTCCTTCTCTTCTCCTTCTCTTCTCCTTCTCTTCTCTTTCTCTCAATCCAATTAGGGTTTTAAAAGGAGTGAAAGAGGCTTAGGGACGTCCTATTTATGGAGTAGAAACTCTCCAAAATAATTCCCATTGAGATTAGGAAAGAATCCCATTGGAATTTGGAAAGTTCCTAATTCACAGTTTCTGTCGGCAGACTGGGTCGATGAGGAGGTCAGAGATCCCGTCGACCCCTGGTTCTAAATTGTCCGACCTCCGGTCAGAAACCTAGGGTCTGACTTTTTATATTGGGGGGTCCGACCCTGCCTAGCTGGGTGTGGACCCTCCCCCCTATTTTAGTATTTTTGGGTCAGTTTAATACTTGGGATCGTTGTCTCCTTCACGCACTTAGTCCATTTGGCTCGACCATGATAGGTAGACCTGGTTCAAGGTGGTAAGACCGGGTTAGTTTGATACAGGTCATACAGAGAGGACATCTCATAACATTTCTTTCGTCAACACTGACATGTATCTCTCTCATGCCCATCCTACTGATGGCTTCCCAATCAAGGTTAGCTAAGAAGGTGTCCTCATAAATCCTTTCATCCTCTAGATTCAGTTGTAGACGAGTGAGCAAGGTGGAGATCAAGCGCCCATAGAGCAAGTTACCTTTCAAGTCAGCAAACTTGGCTCTGTGCATAGTCCGAAGGATATTGTATGGGAGGCAGACAGGCTACCTAGTACAGATACAGTACAGCAGGTACTGAGTCAGCTGTGAGACCATCTCGTAGGGTCCACCCTGGGGAATAAGATTATGCTGGATAATCTTACAGTAGACCCATTGCTCTAGATGCAGGTTAACTGCTTTCATCTCCCAGCGGTTATCCCAAAGAATTTGGTTATCTATCTATGCACACACCTGTGTAGACAAAAACTGTGGCTCTTGAGATGCACAGTAGACCAACTGCCCATCATTTGAAATGCCTAGGAGATCAGTCAACTCCTGACAGTTGAAAGAGTTAGGAACCCCTTTCACCCAGCTAGTGATCTGAAGCTCTCTGCCCCTGTCAACATCCTCTAGGTCACCCTCTACCTAAAGGTGAAAGTAGAACAGCTTCACTAAATCTGGGCGAGTACAAGCCTCGTACAGAATCACTAGCAGTCAGCCCATATCATCAAATGCCCTTTCCACATCAAACAGGGCTAAATGGGCTAAGTTAACACATCTATCCCCTTCTACCTTCTTTTGAATAAAACAAGGGTGTTTCTTCTTCCACAGACCTGAAGCGACGTGGGTCATGAACTCGAGGAACCTTAGTGCGAACCATGATAACTGTAAGAGAAGAAAATAAGAAAAACAAGTTAGAAAATTTAAAATTTGGGCAGCACAATGATGTAAAATAGGAAAAAGCCTCACTTTTCACCTGCAAGGCTCATAAATGGAAAATTTCAACTAGGTAGGTCAAATTTGAAGAAATTTTGATAATTGGTACAAACCCTAAAATCTAGGTTAAAAATTGGGAATTTCAAAAATTTTACTAAACCAACCAATGAAACTCAAATTTTCTTGAGTGCTTTCATCCATTGGGTGACCAATAGCAATAACCCCCAATAAAAATTAAATTTTTACGGTTCGAAAAATATTAATTAGAAGAAAACCCTACAAATGGCAAAAACCTAGGTATGAAAGCTTAAAAAGGAGAAAGAGTAGGGAACATACCTAGAGGAACGGAATATAGGTCATAGATCGATGGAAAAATCACCATGTTCATATGGTTGATACTGTAGCAACTCACTGGTGGTGAGTTGAGTTGACACAGTAGGAAGGAGGAAAAAGAAATGAGAGGGAAATCTCAGAAATAGGTTTTAAAACTAATTTTGAACCATACGGTCGCACAATTTGACCAAAACCATCGACTGTATGATCGACCATAGGGTCTCGGTAAGTTGCCAGGATTTGAAGGTCACACCTATGGTCGCACAACATGCAACCGTAGGCCATCGACCGTATGACTGACTGTTGTCTATTTTGATTATGTTTGAACTTTTGCCTATTAATCTTGTTCTTCTCTCGCCTTCCATTATGAGACTAACCCAATACCACCACTCTATTTTGTCTCACATGTGTAGTTTTGCTAATAATACATCAACCAAGAGTTTAAATGGTTGGTCATAGAGTAAGTAGAAGGAGACAGAATGCAAACCTATCTCCGCCACCTATGGAGACCATCAACAATGAAGGTCAGCAAGGGCAGGAAGGAAATATTGGAGCTCAAAATGCTGCACCTCAGAATGTTCACACCCAAGCCAACCCAACTAACTTACCTGCACCACCTACGGATTTGGCTACTGTGGTGATGAATTTGGCATAGGAAATGCAGCATATACAGCAAATGCAAGCCAATATGTAAGCTGCTATGGAAATTGCTTTCCCAATTGTAAATACAACATCTCTACCTATAGGACAAGCTAGTACGGCACCTGGTGGTAGCAACACTGTACCCCAAGCACCGCAAATACCAACAGTATAAGGCCAAGTGCAAAACCCTGAAGCACCGTAAGACGGGTACAACCAAGGTAATTATCAGTACCAACTACCTATATATGGGGCATATATACAGTATCAGCTTGATCACTCTCGATTGATTGAGAGTTTCCTTAAGTTGAAGCCAAAGGAATTCACAGGCAAGCCATCAGATCCGTTATGCCCAGCTCACAAGATCGAAGAGATGGAACGAAACTTTATGATGATGACTATAAATGAAGAAAAGAAGGTATTATGTGCCACATTTATGTTGAAAAGTGACGCATACCACTAGTGGAAATCAACTAGAAGTTATTTGTTAACAAAGCATGCTCAACTTACATAGGTTATTTATAAAGAAGCTTTCTTCGAGAAGTATTTTCCCAGGAGTTTCAGGGATCAAATGGAAAAGGAGTTTTGAGTCTATACCAAGGACAGATGACTGTAGATGCATATCAACAGCGTTATGAAGAATTATTTTTCTTTGCCCCCTCTAGCATGCAGGAGGAAAATACCAAAACCCAAAGGTTTGTCATGGGACTTAGGAGAAGTATCCGTGAGCATGTATTGGGACTAGAAAAAAAGATTTATAATGAAGCTGTACAGATTGCTCGAGTATTGGAATCGAGCCAGAGGGAAAGTAATTTTGCTCAGAACAGAGGTATAAAGAGGCCCAATGGAAACTCAAACAACTGAGGGAACTGAAAGACATTTAAACACTTTCGTACTCAAGGCTTCAATGCTGCAGCCAAGACTACTCTGATAGCTCAACCTCAACAGAAGCAAAGTAATGCTGGAGTCAAATCCTTCAATTGTGATCGAGAGAGTGCCCTAAGCCAAGGAAGTAACTACAACAAAGGAAAGTTTATGCCGTTACTTCTAAGGATGCTGTCGCATCACCTGATGTGGTCACAGGTATGACCTGACCTTTTGTTTTGTATTACCTTGTGTCAACATATAGATTAATATAAGAAGAAAATCACAGGTATCGTACATATTAATGGCATACCCGCCAAAGTACTCTTTAACTCTGGGGCTACTCATTCTTTTATATCTGTGTCGTTTGAAAAAAAATTAAATCCACCCCTCAGACCTTTAGACTGCAAACTACTTGTATGATCACCTATGGGATTAGAAGTGGAACTAGTCAAAGGTTATGGACCATGTCCAGTTCTTATCAGCGAGAAGATTTTAGATGCAACCTTAATTCAACTCGAGATGGCAGACCTTGACGTTATCTTGGGAATGGATTGATTAACTCGGCACTCTGCAAACCTATTATGTGTGGAAAAGAATCTGACAATTAAAGACAAGGAAGGACCAGAGTTTAGTTTTGCAGGAACCAAACCTCACTGTAAACGAAAGCTCATCCTCTCTGCATTGAAGGCAAGAAAATGTCTCGAGAAAAGGAGGAATTGGGTACTTAGTATCCGTGGTCGGCCTCACCAAGGAAGCACCACGAATGGAGGATATTGAAGTTGTGCATAAATTTTTGGAACTATTTCCTGAGAAATTACCAGGACTACCACCTGACCTAGCGACAGAGTTCGCTCTAGATCTTATACCCGGAGCCGCACCAGTATCTAAAGCACCCTATTGAATGGCTCCTTCTAAACTGAAGGAACTGAAGGTACAATCATAAGAATTACTAGACAAGGGTTATATTAGACCCAATATATCACTATGGGAAACGCCAGTATTGTTCGTGAAAAAGAAAGATGGTAGCGTTCGACTGTGTATAGATTATCGAGAATTGAACAAGCTCACGATCAAGAATAGGTATCCATTGCCTCGGATCGATGACTTATTCGACCAGTTGCAAGGTGCCAAAGTATTCTCCAAAATTCATCTTCGGTTGGGATACCATCAACTGAAGATTAAGGAAGGCGATATTCCAAAGATAGCCTTCTGAACTAGATATGGACATTATGAATTTTTAGTTATGTCTTTTGGATTGACTAACGCACCTGTAACTTTTATGGAACTCATGAATCAGGTATTCCATGATATGTTGGATATGTCAGTTATTTTATTTATTGATGGCATACTAGTCTACTCCAAGGACAAAAAAACTCATATCACAAATCTAAAAGCCGCTATGCAACGACTAAAAAAAGAGAAGCTTTACACAAAATTTACTAAGTGTGAGTTCTGGCTGAATGAAGTCGCTTTCTTAGGCCATGTTGTATCCGCTGAAGGAATTAAAGTGGATCCTAGCTGTAAGACCCGTACTCCGTAAACCCGGTGTAAACTTTGGTTTTGTGTCGTAGCAGGTCTTCCGATCATCACCGGGCCAGACGGGACAAGCGGATGACAAACAGGTATGAAATCGGACCAAAGACGACCAATAGTCATCATTTTATGTTGACCGGTCGATGGTACAGGTCTTGGTACCGGTCGATCGGTATGGCTTGCGCAGCTAAGTACGGGAATCTAAAAATTGACTTCTGAGGGTCCCACTTTCTTGATTTCGAATCCTAGAAGTTTCCTAGTCCTAGTAGGATTACTAAACCCTAAATCTAGCCTATAAATACACCCTTAAGCCTCCTCAAATCCTTTCCATTGTCTCTCGCAAACCCTAGAGAAGAGAAAGAGGTTGGAAAGGAGAAGGAGCTAGGAAGAAGAAGAAGGTGCCGCCATTACCATTCGACGAAGCTCACGCTACGCCAGTCAACGGTAAGTGTTTTAACTACTCTTCTTATCCTATATTAGTTGTATGGGTGGATCAATATCATGCAAAGTAGGTATTGATCTAAAACCCTAAATTGGCCTATACACCCTAAGTTGCCGTCAAACCCTAGATTCGAGTTTCGAGATGATATTCATCGAAACGAGACTTGAATGAGTTGGGGATAACTCTAACTCAATGTTTAGACTTAGAATGGATAGGAGAAACCCTTGGAAATCCATGGAGGATGATCGACGGCAGTCGAAAACCCATGTATGGTCTTCCGGAGACATACCGGTCGACTATACCGGTTGCACATAGTGTGACCGGTATGTTGCCACCGGTATCCCTCGGGAGGCTGGTCTGTGGGGACCGGCTGACCATACCGGTCGCCAGTCTTTCCCACAGAACTGCGATCGGTACATGCCACCGGTCAGCTCTGTGAGGGTATTTTGTTATCTTTGTTGGTTTTCGACCAACATGAAACCCTGAACAATATATTCTAATGAGACCCTAATAATATTGTAGGACTTTGTGACATATCGTTTGGACCTTGCGACGTGGAGCAAGTTATCGAACGAGCGTCAGGTAAGGGAATCTGACCTAAATCTAATAATTAATAGACAGTAAATCGTTGTTAATCACTTGATTATATATGATGTGATGTTTGTGCATATTCACATGCCATCTTGTGATTTCAGTAATTATTACTGTTCATGCATCGTTAGGATGTGATTGTTAAGCATGTGGTTATTTTCGTTAGTGTGTGGAGTAAGGCATGGGCCTGGGATCGCTCTTCACATTAGCACCTTTTGTAGTATTTTGTCTTAACATGCTTGGTACGGGTGGGGTATCAGGGGAAGGTCGTGGTACGGTGGTCTCCGATATTGATGTTGTCTCGGCCATTGTTATGTGGTACTGTGGTCTCTGAGTCGACGCTGGCTTGTCCACGATGCTTTAGCCCTATCTCTATGCCGTAGGGAGTTATGTTGGGATAGGGTCTACCTGCATATTGTTTCTATCCTAGTGAGTTAGTTGCGGATAGGGCATCAGGGGAAGTGTGGGAATGCCTTAGCTCTATCTCTATGCCGTAGACGGTTGTGCTGGGATAGAGCATACATTGATGACATATAGGATTGGTTAGTTGCGAGCCCAGTTTGTGAGCCCTAGCCAGTAGGGGCTTAGGTACTGGTATGGGTAGAGTATCAGGGGAGGTACGGGGGTATCTTAGCTCTATCTCTATTCCATGATGGGTGCATGTGGGCCAATGGGGGTGTGATCCATGAGGTGCCACACACTCGTGTATAGAGGTGCAAGGGCCACCAAACCTTTCTATAGCACATTGCAAACTTAAACCAGACCACAGTATAAAATTGATTGTTACTCATGCATAATCTTGTGAAACTGTTTGATTGCCTTACTGAGCTGTGTTGTGAGCTCACCCTTTGTACGTACATTATTTTTAGATGTTGATGCAGGATACACCGTGGACGACTACGTGAACGCTCCGGCGTACGATGGTGTGGCTGCTCTGGATGTATAAGCAAGGGACGACGAGCATGATGCTTCATGCGAGTACCCTTTCTGCGTGTAGTTGTGATGGATTTTTTTATTTAGTTGTTTCCATTATTTTTGTTTGGTATTGAAAGATGTAAAAGATATTATAGTTTATGTTTGGATTTGAATAATTGGATATTTTATTATCAATAGATACTCAGTTCATTCTATTTAAAGTCTTCCGCTGTATATTTATATTCTGATTGTGGTTATGTGTAATGGTTTGTATGAATGGACACGGCATATTCGAGATCCTGGTGTGAACTGTTGGTTCGATGACAGTTCACTCACACCATTCTGGTTGGATCAGAATTGGGGTGTGACAACTTGGTATCAGAGCTCTCGGGCTCTGTCCAACAAACCATATTGCACTTAACTGAGTCGATGAACTGAGTTAGGAAAAATTAAAAATCTTAATACAAACTCACCCTAAGCATTGTTTGATACCTGAGACGGACTAAGAAAGAGAATAATATATTATTTTAAATATGAAACTTAACATGTGCATATACACTAGTTAGGTGAAACCCTGAAACTTTCATTAACTAAGAAAATGAGTATCTGATAAATAGTGCTACAGGGTACAGTCCACAAACCGGACAGTTACCCTTATATATCGCAGTCATATGCAAGAGAGGAGGAAAAGGTCTTATTTGCTACTCACATGCTAAGAGATGACGCAAATGCTTGGTGGAATTCTACACGGGCATATCTGGAGACTAAGTATACACTGGTGGATTGGGAAGTGTTTAAGGCTGCATTCTTCGATAAATACTTTTCGAAGAGCTTCAGAGATCAAATGGAGAAAGAGTTTCTCAATCTGCAGTAGTCTCAGTCGATCGTAGATGATTATTAGCAGAGGTACGAAGAGCTATTCTTCTTCACACCGGCTAGCATGCAAGAGGAAGAGACCAAGACACGTAGGTTCACTATGGGACTACGTGGAAGCATCAGAGAGCACATCTTGGGTTTGGACAAGAAGATCTACATTGAGGCTGTGCAGGTTGCTAGAGTGATAGAGTCCAGTCAGAGGGACAACTTCTTTGCTCAGAACAGGGGAGTGAAGAGACCTGCTAGTGAGAGCTCGGGTGGCGGTAATACTAGACCATTCTGTCCATACAGGGCTCAGACCGCGACAGTGCCTGCACGGAACAATGCGGCACCACCTGTGCCACAGAATGCTGGATACAACCCAAATATCAAGTGTTCAACTGCCAGCAGGTGGGTCATATTGCAAGGACCTGCACTCTACCAAAAAAGCAATCACCCCAGCAAGGAAGAGTTTATGCGGTCACCACTGAAGAAGCAGCTGCATCACCGGATGTGGTCACTGGTATGACTCTATCCCTTACTATTTGGCTTATCTTTATCATTTGTGTGTATGCGCATATAGAACTAAGGAATGATAGAAAATTCCAGGAATTGTAAATGTAGCTGGTATACCCGCCAAAGTATTATTTGACTCTGGGGCCACGCACTCCTTTGTCTCGAATTCTTTTGGGAAGCGAATGGAGTTACCAATCAAGCATTTGAACCCAAGCTTGATAGTTTGCTCTCCACTAGGAGTCGAAGTGGCTTTGACCGAATATTATGGACCATGTACTGTATGTATCGAGGGCCGAGACTTAGAAGCAAGCCTAGTAATACTCGAGATGGCAGACTTTGATGTCATTTTGGGAATGGATTGGCTAGGCCATCATTTGGCCGTCCTTTTATGTGGTGAAAATAAGCTTGTGCTTATTGACAAAGAGGGAAGGGAGTATAGTTTCGCCGGGATCAAGCTATCTAGGAAGCGGAAGCTGATTCTCTCTACCCTAAAAGCGAAGCGATGCTTAGAGAAAGGGGGAGTGGGGTATCTAGTATCTGTAGTCGATCTCACGACAAAGTCACTCAAGATGGAAGATATAGATGTGGTACGGGAGTTCCCAGATGTATTTCCAGAGGAGCTTCCAAGCTTACCGTCGGACAGGGCTACAGAATTTGTAATAGATCTTATGCCAGGTTCGGTGCCGGTGTCCAAAGCACCATACAGAATGGCCCCGACCGAGTTAAAGGAGTTGAAGACTCAGTTACCAGAATTGTTGGATAAGGGTTTCATATGACCTAGCATATCACCTTGGGGAGCACCTATATTATTCGTCAAGAAGAAGGATGGAAGTGTAAGGCTGTGTATTGACTACCGTGAGCTGAACAAGTTAACGATCAAGAATCGATATCCTTTGCCTAGGATCGATGATTTGTTCGATCAGCTGCAGGGTGCAAAGGTTTTCTCAAAGATCGATCTTCGATCAGGCTATCACCAATTGAAGATCAAGGCCGGAGATATTCCGAAGACTGCTTTCAGGACGAGGTATGGGTATTATGAGTTTCTAGTTATGTCTTTCGGGTTGACCAATGCTCCAGCGTCGTTCATGGAACTGATGAACCGAGTGTTTCATGATATGTTGGACACTTCGGTCATCGTATTCATCGATGACATATTGATCTACTCTAAGGACATGGAGACTCATACAGCACATTTGAGGGCACCCTTTACAATGGTTGAGACAAGAAAAGCTTTATGCTAAGTTCAAGAAGTGGGAGTTTTGGCTGAAGGAAGTGGCTTTCTTGGGCCATGTAGTATCTGGAGACGGTATCAAGGTTGATCCAAGTAAGATAGCTGCTATAGTAGGATGGGAAGCACCAAAATCTGTTGCGGAGATTCGTAGTTTCCTTGGGTTGGCTGGTTATTAGAGAAGATTCGTGGAAGACTACTCCAGAATCGCGATTCCACTCACCAGATTGACCAAGAAGGGAGAGAAATTCATATGGACAGAAGAGTGCGAGAAATGCTTTCAGACCTTAAAGACAAGACTTGTCTCTGCACCTATCTTGACTATCCCAGAACCAAGCGTACCGTTTACCTTATATATGGATGCTTCAGGGATGGGCATCGGGTGTGTATTGATGCAAGGAGAACAGGTGATTTCTTACGCATCAAGACAATTAAAGGAGCATGAGAAGAACTATCCTACGCATGATTTGGAGCTAGCAGCGGTGATACATGCAATCAAGACATGTAGACACTACTTGTACGGTGAGAAGTTCCAGATTAAGTCAGATCACAAGAGCTTAACTTATTTGTTCACTCAGAAGGATCTGAACATGAGACAAAGGAGATGGCTGGAGTTATTAAAAGATTATGACTGTGATATCCAGTACCATCCGGGTAAAGCGAATGTTGTAGCCGATGCCTTAAGCAGGAAATGGGCATCGAAACCTGAGGCCGGGCCAAGTACAAATGCTGCATTATGTGCCACAGCCTCAAGTTCAATGGAAGGCGATGATGGATATATAATAAATACCGCAGAGGATCCAGTCGAGCAAGGCTTAATTCATAAGTTCACCATGATGTTCGCAGCTTTGAAGATCTCGCCGGATCTAGTTGATGAAGTCAAGGTAGCAATTCTACAGGATCCTCATCTCAAGACAGTGCAAGAAGACTTAGAGAAGGGTACAAGCAATCCTGACTTTACCTTGGATTTAGAAAAGGTACTCAAGTATCGTGGACGGTTATGTATACCTGAGAGCGAAGACTGCGATATCAGAGACCGAGTTATGACTGAAGCTCATTACACTCCATATTCGGTACATCCAGGAAGTACCAAAATGTACCATGATCTAAGAAGACTATATTGGTGGAGGGGTATGAAGGCTGATATAGCTCATTTCGTGTTTCAGTGTCTGAATTGTCAACAAGTTAAAGCGGAAAGGCAGAGACCCGCAGGTTTACTACAGCCATTACCAGAACCTGCGTGGAAGTGGGATTGCATTACCATGGATTTTGTCACTGGCTTACCTTTGACACCAAGGTCAGTGGATGCAGTTTGGGTTATAGTGGATCGACTCACCAAGACAGCTCGATTTATTGCGGTCAGACCTCAGTATACCATGGAGAAACTGGCCAAGTTATATGTTGATAATATAGTTAGACTTCATGGCGTTCCAGAGAGTATAGTATCTGACAGAGATCCCCGTTTTACATCAAAGTTCTGGGAAGGATTACAGAAAGCTATGGGAACCAAGTTGAAGTTCAGCACAGCTTTTCACCCTCAGACGGACGGGCAGTCAGAGCGAACTATTCAAATTTTGGAAGATATGCTCCGAGCTTGTGCAATAGATTTCAAGGGAGCTTGGGATGAGAAGCTATCACTTATCGAGTTCGCTTACAACAACAGTTATCAGGCTACAATTCAGATGGCCCCATATGAAGCACTCTACGGGAAGAAATGTCGTACACCTCTGTTATGGAACGAAGTGGGGGAAAGAAGAATTATAGGACCGGAGTTTGTTGAAGAAACTTATCGAGTGATTGATCAAATCAAGGAGAGAGTAAAGACGGCTCAAGTCCGATAGAAGCACTATGCGGATAATCGACGTCGAGATCTGGAGTTTGCAGTGGGTGACAAGGTATTCTTGAAGGTATCACCGGTGCGAGGTCTGAAACGGTTTGGTAAGAAGGGGAAGCTTTGCCCCAAGTATGTGGGACCATATGAGATATTGAACCGACGTGGTAATGTAGCATACCAATTGGCTCTACCACCATCTATGTCCAGTGTTCATAATGTGTTCCATGTATCATTACTGAAGAAGTATGTCAGAGATCCATCGCACATCTTGACCGCTGATCCCCCAGACTTGACTGAAGACTTAACTTTCGAAGTGGTGCCTGTAATGCTCTCAAGTCAGAAAGTTCAGCAACTTCGAACCAAGGATATCCATTATGTGAAGTTGCATTGGAGAAGCCAAAATGTGGAGGAAATTACTTGGGAAGAAGAGAGCGCGATGAGGAAGGAGTACCCTAACTTTTTCAATGATCAAGGTATGTTCAAATTTCGAGGCCAAAATTTCTATTAAGGGTGGGGGAGTTGTGAAACCTACATGCAAATTTTGGGGATGAAATTTCTTTTAAGGGTAGGGGAGTTGTAAGACCCGTACTCCGTAAACCCGGTCTAAACTTTGGTTTTGTGTCGTAGCAGGTCTTCCGATCATCACCGGGCCAGACAGGACAAGCGGATGACAAACAGGTATGAAATCGGACCAAAGACGACCAATAGTCATCATTTTATGTTGACCGATCGATGGTACCGGTCTTGGTACCGGTCGACCGGTATGGCTTGCGCAGCTAAGTGCGAGAATCTAGAAATTGACTTCTGAGGGTCCCACTTTCTTGATTTCGAATCCTAGAAGTTTCCTAATCCTAGTAGGGTTACTAAACCCTAAATCTAGCCTATAAATACACCCATAAGCCTCCTCAAATCCTTTCCATTGTCTCTCGCAAACCCTAGAGAAGAGAAAGAGGTTGGAAAGGAGAAGGAGCTAGGAAGAAGAAGAAGGTGCCGCCATTACCGTTCGACGAAGCTCACGCTACGCCAATCAACGGTAAGTGTTTTAACTACTCTTCTTATCCTATATTAGTTGTGTGGGTGGATCAATATCATGCAAAGTAGGTATTGATCGAAAACCCTAAATTGGCCTATACACCCTAAGTTGCCGTCAAACCCTAGATTCGAGTTTCGAGATGATATTCATCGAAACGAGACTTGAATGAGTTGGGGATAACTCTAACTCAATGTTTAGACTTAGAATGGATAGGAGAAGCCCTAGGAAATCCATGGAGGATGATCGACGACAGTCGAAAACCCATGTATGGTCTTCCGGAGACATATCGGTCGACTATACCGGTTGCACATAGTGCGACCGGTATGTTGCCACCGGTATCCCTTGGGAGGCTGGTCTGTGGGGACCGGCTGACCATACCGGTCGCCAGTCTTTCCCACAGAGCTGCGACTGGTACATGCCACCGGTCAGCTCTGTGAGGGTATTTTGTTATCTTTGTTGGTTTTCGACCAACATGAAACCCTAAACAATATATTCTAATGAGACCCTAATAATAATGTAGGACTTTGTGACATATCGTTTAGACTTTGCGACGTGGAGAAAGTTATCGAACGAGCGTTAGGTAAGGGAATCTGACCTAAATCTAATAATTAATAGACAGTAAATCGTTGTTAATCACTTGATTATATATGATGTGATGTTTGTGCATATTCACATGCCATATTTTGATTTCAGTTATTATTACTGTTCATGCATTGTTAGGATGCGATTGTTAAGCATGTGGTTGTTTTCGTTAGTGTGTAGAGTGGGGCATGGGCCTAGGATCGCTCTTCACATTAGCACCTTTTGTAGTATTCTGTCTTAACATGCTTGGTACGGGTGGGGTATCAGGGGAAGGTCGTGGTACGGTGGTCTCCGATATTGATGTTGTCCCGGCCATTGTTATGTGGTACTGTGGTCTCCGAGTTGACGCTGGCTTGTCCACGATGCTTTAGCCCTATCTCTATGCCGTAGGGAGTTATGTTGGGATAGGGTCTACCTGCGATCCTAGTGAGTTAGTTACGGATAGGGCATCAGGGGAGGTGTGGGAATGCCTTAGCTCTATCTCTATGCCGTAGACGGCTGTGCTAGGATAGAGCATACATTGATGACATATAGGATTGGTTAGTTGTGAGCCCAGTTTGTGAGCCCTGGCCAGTAGGGGCTTAGGTACTGGTATGGGTAGAGTATCAGGGGAGGTACGGGGGTATCTTAGCTCTATCTCTATTCCATGATGGGTGCATGTGGGCCAATGGGGTGTGATCCATGAGGTGCCACACACTCGTGTATAGAGGTGCAGGGGCCACCAAACCTTTCTATAGCACATTACAAACTTAAACCAGACCACAGCATAAAATTGATTGTTACTCATGCATAATCTTGTGAAACTGTTTGATTGCCTTACTTAGCTGTGTTGTGAGCTCACCCTTTGTACGTACATTGTTTTTAGATGTTGATGCAGGATACACCGTGGACGACTACGTGAACGCTCTGACGTACGGTGGTGTGGCTGCTCTGGATGTACAAGCAGGGGAGGACGAGCATGATGCTTCATGCGAGTGCCCTTTCTGCGTGTACTTGTGATGGATTTTTTTATTTAGTTGTTTCCGTTATTTTTGTTTGGTATTGAGAGATGTAAAAGATATTATAGTTTATGTTTGGATTTGAATAATTGGATATTTTATTATCAATAGATACTCAGTTCATTCTATTTAAAGTCTTCTGCTGTATATTTATATTCTGATTATGGTTATGTGTAATGGTTTGTATGAATGGATACGGTCTATTCGAGATCCTGGTGTGAACCGTTGGTTCGATGACGGTTCACTCACACCATTCTGGTTGGATCAGAATTGGGGTGTGACACTAGCAAGATTGAAGCTATTGTGAAATGAAAAGCACCTAAGAATGTTGCAGAAATTAGAAGTTTCTTAGGTTTAGCTGGTTACTATCGACGATTCGTGGAAGATTAGTCTAGAATCGTCGTACCTCTCACTAGCCTGATAAAGAAAGGAGAAAAGTTTGTTTGGATAGACAAATGTGAAAATTATTTTCAAACATTGAAGGCTAGATTGATATCAGCTTTCATCTGACCATTTCGATTCCAGGACAACCATTTACCTTGTACACCGATGCGTCTGGGTTAGGTTTGGGATGTGTGCTTATGCAAGGAGAACAAGTAATTGTGTATGCCTTAAGACAACTGAAGACACATGGGAAGAACTATCTCACTCATGACTTGGAGTTAGCAACGGTGGTACATGTTGTCAAGATATGAAGACATTATTTGTATGGAGAGAAATTTCAGATTAAATCAGATCATAAGAGTCTTATACACCTTTTTAATCACAAGGAGTTGAACATGAGATAGAAAAGATGGCTGCAATTACTGAAGGATTATGATTGCGATATCCAGTATCATCCAGGAAAAGCTAATGTAGTTGTTGATACACTAAGCAGGAAAGCTATGATAAATCCCAAGAAAAAGCTAGTACAAATATTGTAGTGTGTGTCACAGGAAGAGTATTTAATTACGATAATGAGCAGTTTGTGATTGATATTTCGAATGAATCAACTAACCTAAGGTTCATTCATCTATTCTCAAACACGTTTGCTACACTGAAGATTGTACCTGATCTGATAAATGAGGTGAAGACAGCTTTTAAATCAGACCCTTATCTAAGAACGGTGCAAGAAGACCTTGAAAAGGGTAGGACTAACCCTGACTTCACCTTGGATTCTGATAAAGTTATAAGATACAAAGGGAGAGTATCTGTTCTTGAAAATAAAGACTTGGATATTAGGTACAGACTAATGAAGGAAGCCCATACCACTGCTTATTCAGTACATCCTGGAAGTACAAAGATGTATCATGATTTGAAGAAACTATATTGGTGGAGAGGAATGAAAGCTGATGTAGATAAATTTGTGTCTCAATGCTTGAATTGTCAATAAATAAAGGCTAAAAGGCAAAGACCTGTAGAATTGTTGCAACCACTGCCAGAACCGGTATGGAAATGGGATTGCATCACTATGGACTTCGTCACCGGGTTACCATTAACTCCCCAAGTTGTTGATGCGGTCTGGGTGGTTGTAGATCATTTGACTAAGACAGCTCATTTCATAGCTATACGACCTCAGTATACCCTATAGAGGTTAGCTAAGATGTATGTGGATAATATTATCAAATTTCATGGTGTACCTAAAAGCATCGTGATTAATAGAGACCCACGCTTTACTTCAAAGTTTTGCGAAGGATTACAAAAGGCTATGGGTACAATGTTGAAGTTTAGTACTGCATTCCATCCTTAGACCGATGGACAGTCAGAACATACCATTCAGATTTTAGAAGATATGCTTTGAGCTTGCGTAATTGATTTCAAAGGATCATGGGATGAGAAATTACCATTGATTGAGTTCGCTTATAAAAACAGCTATCAGACGACTATACTGATGTCACCCTATGAAGCACTGTATGGTAGGAAGTGTTGAACTCCTTTATTTTGAAACGAAGTTGGAGAACGGAGTATTGTTGGACCAAAGTTTGTTGAGGAGACTTGTCAAGTGGTCGACATTATCAAGGAAAGGGTCCGAACAGCTCAGAACCGTTAGAAGCAATATGCAGACAATCGACGTAGAGATCTTGAATTCACCATAGATGATAAGGTATTTCTGAAAATAGCTCTTATGCGGGGTTTAAAATTGTTCGGACAGAAGGGAAAACTGTGTCCCAAATATATTGGACCTTATGAAGTTTTAGCTAGACATGGAAAGGTAGCATATCAGTTAGCACTACCACCATCAATATCTACTGTACATGATGTATTCCATGTCTCACAATTGAAGAAGTACGTCAGAGATCCAACACATGTGTTAACAGCAGATCCATCAGATTTGACTGAAGATTTGACGTTCGAAATGGTACCTTTTGAAATTACTAGCTGAAAGGTACAACGTTTATGCAACCACGACATCTACTATGTGAAGGTTATTTGGAGAAGCCAAGATGTAGAAGAAATCAGATGGGAAGAAGAGAATGTTATGCGGAAGCAATATCCTCACCTATTCAACTCCGAAGGTATGTGCAAATTTCAAGGACGAAATTTATATAAGAGGGGGATTATAAGACCCGCACTCCACTAACTTTGTTTAACTCTGTTGTGCCAGGTCTTTCCATCATTCCTAGACTAAGTGGACCGAGTGTGTGAAGATGGATCACAAACCAGGTATAAAAATCGACTCAACACCCAAAATTGTATGCATATGGTCAGATACCTATATAGGTATGGTCGACCACATGGTATGAATGAAGATCTCAGATCCAAGACCCTACGGTCGATGATTTTTGACCCTACAGTCGATGGGTTCTGTGACCGTAGCCATCAATCGTGAGACGCCATATCAGACTCCGAGTTGGAAACTTTCCTAATTTGAGAAGGAGTTCTTTCCTAATTGAAAGAGGACTCTATATGGAGTGTTTTCCTCTATATAAAAGATGTCCCTCAGTCCTTATTCACTCTTTTAGAACATTAGTAAACCTAGAGAAAGAGAAGGAAAGAGAAGGAAGAGAAGGAGAAGAAGAAAAGGCTAAGGAGAGGATTTTACTATGAAGAGATTGGCTCTCTATCACAGGCAAAAGTATGAACCTAATCTCTGGAGATGTAAACTCTAAGGAATAAAACTTCTATGGAGGTTAGGAAATATCAACCTATTATGATCCATGTGATTCCTTGAGAAAATACCAAGGATAACCATGAGGGATGAGTTTGATAATTAGGGTTGATAAGAAACTATTAATGATGGCCATAGGATGACCTTGAGATAAACCCAATTGAAGAGTAGAGGAATTGACCTGAATTGCATGTATTCTGTGACCAGAAATCTCAAGGTCACAGCTACGGTCGACCATAACATGACCAGCATGACCAGAGGATCGACCATAGGCATTTGGGAAGATTTCAAAAACCATATGGTCGCAGCTATGGTGGCACCTTATGTGACCGTAGGGAATCGATTGTAGGCAGTAAGGTCGATACTATATGAGACCATAGGACCAACCAGACACATATCAGTGCTCTATTTTAATTTTTGACTGCAGTAACATGTTACATACGAACCCTAACTTAAATTTATATAACTTTTATGTTATTAAATCAATTCAAAGAGAATTACAAGGCTTGGAAGGAGATCAAGTTTTGGTAACAAGTGAGGGAACAAAACCTAAACTAATTGGATAATAGCAAACTATTTATTTATTTGAATCCAATGCCATGATTAATTCTATGCTTGTATATTTGTAATGTGCATCTTACATGTCATCCAATATTCCTACTATTACTGCTCATGCATATTTATTTCTATCTATTTATAATATGATGATGATGATGCTAGGAATAGGCATGTGATTATGTGTGTGTGGTTAGTGTGCTTGATGCGAATGGAGCATCAGGGGGAGGACGTGGCATGGTGATCTCTGACCTGGTCACCAGACTCTAGCTCTATCTCTACTCAAGTCTTGCCCATTGACATCGTATATCGCCGTTATCCTAGCAGAACTATTACATTGTAGGGCATCAGGGGAGTGGTCTCGGATCGTGTGGTCTTCAACTCTGTCGGGGGGCCTTAGCTCTATCTCTATGGACGTATTGAGGGATACTGGGCTGAAGCCTTGGATACACTGGATGGCATTTAGGATTAGTTAGTTGCGAGCCCAGTTTGCAAGCCCTCACCAATAGAGACTTACGTGTTGGTATGGGTAAGGCATCAAGGGAAGTGTTGGCGGTGTTTGATCTGAACATTTTAGTTCTATCTCTATTCCATGGTGGGTGCATGTGGGATGATAATGGTGTTTGATCCATTGGACGGATTCACACACTCGTGTAGAGAGGTGCGGGGGCCACCAAACCTTCTATAGCACATTGCAAACTTAAAAACCTGATCAAATATATGAATTGAACGCATGCATATGTTTGTCGCATTTTTTTGTTTGCTCACTGAGCCATGATGTGTGCTCACCCTTTCGACATTGAATATTTTTAGTTGATGATGCAGGACCTACTGTTGAAGATTATATAAATGCGCCGATGTATAGACATGTACCGGCGATGGACGGGGAATTAATGGAGGAGATGCATGATTCTTTATGCGAGTGCAACTACTGTGTTTATGATTAGTTTAGCTATGTTTGACTACTAGAACATGTAATGAATTAATTATTTTTATTTCTCAAGTTTTGGAGATAATCAGATTAATTATTTATTATCATTGTTAGACATTCAGTTCATTATCTGTAAGACTTTTGCTTATTTATTTATTACCTCTGATTATTACTTTGGAATGTATGTGTGGTTTGATATGGTGGGTACGACCTATGCAAGATTCTGGTTGAACCATTGGTTCATTGACGGTTCATCACACTAATCTAATTAGACCAGAATTGGGGTGTGACATAGAATGGGAAGAAAATAAAAATAGAAATTAAAAAGAGGAAGGATTGATCTCAGTTTTGGTTTTTTAGAATGGAAAGGATCAATGAAGGAAAAAGGAAAGAAAAAAAGAAAGAAAAAAAGGAAAGAAAAAATGGAAAGGAAATAAAAGGTGAAGAGGAGAGTGAGAGCCGTGGAGTTCTAATTAAGGAGGCTCACTAGTGTTTTTGGTTAGGCAAGAAAAAGAATCCAATCAGAGAGACCCGTGGTAAATAGTGGGGCCCATGGTTGGAGGGAGAAAGAGGTAGTGAAATTGAGAGAGAAAACCGTGGGAGAAAAATAAGTAAAGAAAAAAGAAAGAAAAAAGAAAGAAAGAAAAAAAAAAAAAAAGGGATCCAATGTGAGAGAGCCGTGGGATTCTAGAGAAGGTAAGATGTGTGAGAGAGAGAGAGAGAGAGAGAGAGAGAGAGAGAGAGATGTGGGACTCTAAAGAGGAAAATAGAGGGGCCACTAGTGGGACAGTTTAGGTAAGATGAGAGAGATAAGCTGGTCGTGGGATTCTAGAGAAAGAGAGTCGGTGATTGAGAGAAACAGAATCGAGAAGAGGGGAGAAAAATAAGAAAAGAAAAAAAATAGAATAAAGGAAAGAATAGAGAGAAAGGAAACACGGTGGATTTGGAAGGGAAAAAAAAGGAAAATTAAAACAGAAAAAAGAAGAAAAAAAAAAAGAGAATCTTTCTATTCCTTACATATTCATTCCTGAGCTTTTCGAAATAAATAAGGCAAGGAGGGTCTTTGGAACAACAATTGGTATCTTTATTACATTAGCTAAATCTTATTTGTTCATATTCATTCCTATCACAACAAGATGGACTTTGCCTAGGATGAGAATGGATCAACATGGAAGACACCATTTTTTCTGAGGAATTGGCCATGATATATCTGATCCATGCATAATATCATGAAAAATAGATACAAATTTGTGACTGCTACTTAGAAGAGGGAAAGAAGAGAAGGGGAGAACGTGAGGAGAGAGTGAAGAAAAGAGAGAAAAAAAACTCAGAAAAAGTGAGGAAGGAGTAAAGAAAAGAGTTGGTGAACTCTAAAAGGAGAAGAGGAGGGGACTCTAAAAAACAGAAAAAAAAAACTAAGAGATTGAGAGAGCACGGGAGAGAGAGAGAATTGAGAGAGGGATATAAAACAAAGGAGGGAGGAGCAACAAGGCAGCAAAGAGAGGAGAAGAATGAAGCAGTAGCAGACCGAGAGGCAGGAGAAGAAGCCGGACAAAGGAGGAAGAAGAAGGAGAGGGAGAAAAGGTTTGCTATTCTACATCCCCTTCCTCTTACATGTACTGCTACCCCCCTGATCAGCATCTCTCTAGTTCACCTTCAGTCCCATTCGATCATGTATTAAAATATGGCAATGTGAAAATTGGATATTAGGTTTTAATGTGATTATGTGGCTATGTGATGTTAAGTTTTTATGTGATAAAATTATTAGCCTTTGATCATGAATGAATGTTATGTGATGAAATATGCCATGATTTTGAAATTTAACTTGATTGATCCAGCTATGATCTGAATTTTAATTGAATATAATTGATTCATCTATGATCTTAATTTTAATTGAATTGAAATTGATCCGATTGTAGAAATTGATGAATTGATCCAATTGTGGAAATTGATGAAATTGATCCCATATCCTTGGAGTTTTTATGAAATTGATCCGATTATAGCACTGTGTGGAATTTTTTATTGATCTGATCATATGGAATTTTGATTGATCCGATCATGTGAATTTTGATGAAATTGAAATTGATCCAAACATGAATGGAATTTTAATTGATTAATCCAATCATAATTAAAATTTTATGTGATGAAATTGATCCGATTGTTGCAAATTAAAATTGATTGATCCGATTGTTGGAAATTGAAATTGATTGATCCGATCATATGCTTGGAAAGATATGATCAAAATTGAACCATATGATTGGAAATTTTTATGGCGTTGATTATGGCCATTGATCTCAGATTTTTAATGTGAATAAAATGTGGCATTTGATTTACGATTTTTAATGTGAATGAAATCTAGACAATTGATGATTGAATTAAATGTGAATAAAAATATGACCATGTGACTTTGAATTTTTACATGATTAAATCATGACCATTGATCTTTGAATTTGATGTGATTAAAATCTAGTCATTGATCTAGAGTTTCTAATATGATTAATTTTGAGTCATCGGATGATTGATTTTTATTTAGATCATGAGATAATATTATTTGTGAGCCATTGGATGTTTAATTTTGATTTAGATCTTATAATGAAATGAATCTAGCCATTGATCATGAGTGATATAAATGAATTTGGACCATCGAATTGTTTTGATGATTGATGTAAATGAATATGAACCATTGGATCTTGATTTTAAATGATTTAGAGGAATTTGAATAGATAGATTATCATTTAGAGTGATATGAGCTATTGGATTACCATATTGAGTGAATTTGAATCGTTGGATCGTTGGATTATCTTTTTGAGTGATTTAATTGAATTTGAATGATTGGATTGACTTCATGAATGTTTTAATTGAATCTGAACCATCGATCAAATATGATCTTGATCACATTGATGATGATCGATTACATCAAATCTGAGTAGTCGATCAAATATGATCTTGGTTACATTGTTGATGATCAATGTTTGATCAATACTCTTACATGTTTGCTGATATATTGCTTCACATGTTTTACTGCCATACATGAGATGAAATATGATGTTTGTTGCCTTATTTGTGTTTGTTGCCATATTTGAATGATATTTATTGTTGACAATAATTTAATTTCTACAACATCCTAGTCGAACTGTCATATCTGTACACGTAAAAGACATATTAGGTGTGGGGACATATATGTAGGTACCAACATTCACAGGAAGGGTAAGAATGAATAAATGATAAATCTTAATTAAGATATATGAAGCCTAGCCCAACGAATGTCAAATTAGGGTTTTAGGTTAAGGGTAGCTTTAGGACGTCCCTACCCCTTAGCTCATTTTCTTCTAGGATACAGAGAACTAGATAGGTATGATGCGAATCGAACCATAGAGCATTTCGGTTCCACACCATGATCATGAAAGAATACATCATTGAATTGAATCCACTTTTGAATTACACGGATCCTGATTATTAGGGCAGCACCCTAAGATACATAGGTAGTTTGGTGAGATTTTCAAACACGATTCCACACCATGATCTTAAAAGAATATACACATCAATGAATGAATCCATATCTTTGAACTACGTGGATCATGATTCTTAAGGCAGCACCCTAAGATACGTAGACTCTCACACCCCAATTCTACACCAACCAGAATGGTGTGATGAACTGTCAATAAATCAACGGTTCAACAAGGATCTCGAATAGGCTGTGTCCGTTTGCTTAAACCATACACATCCACAATCATAATCAGAGTAAATAAACAATAGCGAAAGTTTTTAATACTTAATGAACTGAGAGTCTAACAGTGATAACATAAATAAATTATTCAATTTTCTTCAAATGACTAAGACATAAAATAAAATAAATTAATCAATTACATATCCTTAATAATCCAATAAATAAATCTAATCAAAGACGCATGAGTTGCACTCGCACGACAAATCATGTGACTCCATCATAACTTCTGCATCCATCGTCGCAGCATGTTCGTACATCGAAGCATTTATATAGTCTTCTACAGTAGTACCTGCATCATCAACTAAAAATATTCGACGTCGAAAGGGTGAGCACACATCATGGCTCAGTGAGCAAACAAAACAATGCAACAAACATATGCATGCATTCAATTCATATCTTTGGTCTGATTCATAAGTTTGCAATGTGTAATAGAAAGGATAGTTGGCCGCCGCACCTCTATACACGAGTGTGTGAAACCACCCAATGGATCAAACACCATTGCCATCCCACATTCACCCACCATGGAATAGGGATAGAGCTAAACTGCTTAGGACCGCACCGCATCACACTTCCCCTAATGCCCTACCCATACCAACATGTAAGCCCCTATTAGCGAGGGCTTGCAAACTGGGCTCGCAACTAACCAATCCTAATGTCAAACAGTGTATCCAAGACCTCACCCCAGCATCCCTCAATACGTCCATAGAGATAGAGCTAAGGCCCCCCAGCAGAGTCAGAGACTATACGGTCCGAAACCACCTCCCCTGATGCCCTACGACGTAATAGTTCTGCTAAGGTAATGGCGATACGATGATGTCATTGGACAAGACTTGAGTAGAGATAGAGCTAGAGTCTGGTGACCAGGATGAACCACAGTGTCACATCCTCCCCCTAATGCTCCACTCGCATCAAATACACTAACCACACACATATATTCACATGCCTATTCCTAGCATCATCATCATCATCATGTTATAAATAAATAGAATTAAATATGTATGAACATTAATAGCAGGGATATTGGATGACATGTGAAATGCACAATATACGCATACAAGAATAGAACATCCATGGCATTGGACTCAATAAACAAAAATAGTTTATTATTAGCCAATTAGTTTAGGTCTTGTTCCCTCATCTTTGGTTGATCGTAGATCCTCATCCAAGCTTTATGAATCACTTTTAAATCACTGAAAAATCTAATCAAGTTGATAAACTTTAATTAGAATTAATTCCCTTAAGTTTAGACTAATAGAAGCTAAGGAGTCGCAGGTGGGGTAGCATCTGGGGTCTCAGTTTCTACGACCACTGGGTGTAGGGTTGCAGGTGGAGTCGGACATACTTCGACCCTACGTGTGACCACACCCTCCCTGGAACTTCCCGAGGGCATGTGGTCAAACATGTGGGTCTCGTGGGGTGGGATATCATGCGACCCGATGTGCGACCACACATGTCATGGTCGACCTTTCACTCTTAAGTTCATTCCTTCATGTTTGAATCCTTTGGCTTACCATCATGGTCCTTCCTATGATTGCTCTATGGTCAAAACTACAATTTTTATACAATATACATTGTCCACAATGATTTCCTCCATGGATTCTCTTGGAATTTGTCCATGGATGGATGATTTGGGTTTCTCCTAATCCTATCTTCTTCATGAACTATTCTAGGCTCTTAATTTATGTAGGGAATTAGGTTCATACCTTAGGTTTGCTGAGATTCAGAGTTTTCTCTGAACTTTCCTCTTCCTTGGTCTTCTTCTTCAATTTTCCTTCTCTTCCTTCTCTTGTCTTTCTCTCACTTTCAATTAGGATTCTAAAGGAGTGAAAGAGGCTGAGGGATGTCCTATTTATAGAGAAAAACCTTCCATAATATGCCCCAATGAGTTTAGGAAAGACCCCCCTTCGAATTAGGAAGGTTTCCTAAATTCAGTTTCTGACTGTTTCCATGGGGTTACAGGTGGGGTCATAGAATCCGTCAACCCTACCTTTTTAAAACATCCAACCCCACGACCAAAAGTCATGGGTTAGACTCTTTTGAGGTAGGGTCGGTCATACCTGTTAAGGCATGCGACCACACACTCATATTTGACTGTTTTTGAGTTAAATTTCATACCTGGTCTTGTGGTTTCTTCACGCACTTGGTCCACTTGGCTGGACTATGATAGGTAGACCTGGTACAAAGTGGTAAGACCGGTAAGTTCGATACAGGTCTTACGTAGGTAGTTTGGAGAGATTCCCAAACATGGACTCAAACCTTTGCTCCCTGAGAGTAGAAAGAGATAAATTGCTCCCCGAGAGTAGAGAGAGACAAATTGCTCCCCAAGAGTAGAAAGAGACAGATTGCTCCTCGAGAGTAGAGAGATAAACAGATTACTCCCCGAGAGTAGAGAGAGATAGCTTGCTCCCCAAGAGTATCAAAACATCACACGAACTACGTTATACCTGATTTTCAGGACTTTTGAAATACGTAGGCAACTTGGAGGACTCTCCAAGTATGGTACCACGTCTTAGAATCCTTAGGTCCTCCACATCCATATCCATATCTATATCCATATCTATTTTTACTTCGATCCACCTTAGGTTATCTCTAGATTCAATCTCAATCATCATCAAGCATAAACTTCAACTTGAACAATTGAATCTAAGAAAGCTTAATCATAAATCACATCCATAAACCTTAATCATATTCCGTTCGAACTATGTTATGGACTTGATTTCTAAGATTAGAATACGTAGGCAATTTGAGATGTCTAGGACGTCTCAGATTCAGTCTATCACCGAACCATCTTTGGTTTGGTATACGGTATAATACTTTTCTTGTTTATTTACTTTGAGAACATGTTTGGCTAAACCTAGGTTAAAAGAACTAGCAACTTGGAATAGAATCCCCCATTAGCCCTTGTCGTCATCTATTGACCATGAACAGTCAGAACAATAGAGTCTAAGGAAAGTAGAATCACATAAGAGACTAATTTTCAGATCAAATAGCTTTCGGTGCCTAACACCTTCCCAAACTGTACCTTGAATGGTTACCTGTTCTCTGATAGACCAAAGCCAATATATTGGGTCAAATGAATCAATAGAAGTATTTTCTTATGATGAGACTACATTTTTATAGGCCATAGACCTTAATCTAGGTGGCGACTCTAAATCACATTTACAAATGGGTGGAAGAGACTCTTTTGTCCTCACAGCGCGGTGCCTTGCGCACCTGCTATTAATAATACAGTGCCCATTGCACCTGCGGAGAACAACACCATACCCATAGTGTAGCAAACTCCAGCAATGTAAACCCCAATCCAGAATCTCAGAGCATAACAGGGGATGAACAACTCAGGGAATTACCAAAATCAGCCACCTGTGAACGGCTACTATGCACAAAATTAGCTTGACCACTCCAGACTGATCGAGCATTTTCTGAAGATGAAACCGAAGGAATTTATGGGTAAGCCGTCAGATCCATTGTGGCCAACTCAATGGATTGACGAAATGAAAAGGAATTTCATGATGATGACTATTACAGAAGAGGAGAAGGTATTGTGTGCAACATTTATGCTAAAAGGAAATGCACACCATTGGTGGAAATCCACTCGAGGTTATCTGTTGACCAAGCACACCCAGTTAGCCTGGGCTATCTTCAAAGAAGCTTTCTTCGAGAAGTATTGTCACACCCCAATTCCACACTGTTCAGAATGGTGTGATGAACCGCCAAATAACCAACGGTTCAACCAGGATCTCTAATAGGCTATCCCCGCGTTATCCAAACTTTACACGCATCCACAATCATAATCAGAGTAATACACAATAGCGAAAAATTTATAAATAATATGAACTGAGAACTAGAATGATACCCATAAATAATAGCAAATTATTCTGTGTTTAACTAAGACATAAATATTTAAATACCAAATACATGTCTTATAAATCCAACAAAGAAACCTACAAAAATATCTAATCGAATACACACGAGTTGCACTCGCAAGAGGAGTCGTGTGTATCATCTTCAGCTTCAACTTCCATACCTGCTACAGTTCCATACGCTGACAGGTTCATGTAATCTTCAACAGTATATCCTGCATCATCAACTAAAAATATTCGACGTCGAGGGGTGAGCACACAACACAGCTCAGTGAGTAGCCAAAACAATGCAACATTACATATGCATGCAAAAATCAATTTATATCTTTGGTCTTGGTTTATAGTTTGCAATGTGCAATAGAAAGGTTGGGTGGTCAAAGGTTAACGTTTATTGACACCGCCTCTATACACAGGGTGTGGAAGCCCGCCCGAAGGTTAACGTTTATCGTCGTCCCCATCCACCCTACCATAACATTATACAACAAAGGTTAACTTTTATTACTATATAATGCTATACCAACACGTAAGCCCCTGTTAGCGAGGGCTTGCAAACTGGGCTCGCTGCTAACCAATCCTAATGCCAAACAGTGTATCCAAGGCCTCACCCCAGCATCCCTCAGAATGCCCATAGAGATAGAGCTAAGGCCCCCCGATAGAGTCAGAGACTACAAGGACCGAGACCACCTCCCCTGATACTCTACGACATAATAGTTCTGCTAAGGTAATGGTGATACGACGATGTCAATGCACAAGACTTGAGTTAGAGATAGAGCTAAAGTGCTGAGACCCGCCAAAGGTTAACGTTTATTGACGTTCTCATCACACCTCCCCTGATACTCGCTCGCATCAAGCACACCAACCACACACATACAAGCACATGCCTATTCCTATCATCATCATCATCATGTTATAAACAATAAAGTAAATATGCATGAACAAGTAATAGAAATATTGGATGGCATGCTGTATGCACATTACAAACATATTCGCAAAGAATCAAACATGGCATAGGACTCAAGAAAAGAAAATAGTTTATTATTAACCAATTTAGTTTGGGGTTAAGGTTCCTCACCTTAGCTTGCTAATAGATACTTTTCCAAGCTTTAGAATCACCTTTATAATGTTATTATACTGCTAGCAAACCTAACAAAGTTGATAGAATTTAATTAGAATTAATTCAGAATTTAAAAACCATTCTGTCAACTGAGGGTCGATGCTAGGGTCGATGCTAGGGTCGATGGGTCTATCGACCCTCCCTCCATTCTCGATGGTCAGAAACACCTAGGGTCGGATGGTCTATCGACCCTCGGTGCGACCCTTAGTGCACTCTGGTCCAATTTCCACTTTTTAATCCATTCTTCGTGTTTGGGGTCCTATGACTTGCTTCCTACATTCACCCAACACTCATTCCATGGTCTAGAACCATGTAGAATCCATCTAAATAGTTTTTGCGCATCCTCCTATGGTTTTCCATGAAAACCTAACCATGGATGGATGGTTTGAGTTTCTCCGAAATCCTACACTCAACCATATCTAACCTAAAGTTTGTAGAAACTCATGGAATTAGTATCCATACCTGAGAAGATTACTTTTCTCTGCAATTTCTTCTCCTTTTGCTAAGCCTTCTTCCTAGCCTCCTTTCTTCCTCTTTTCCTTCTTCTCTCTTTCTCTCAATTCAATTAGGGTTGTGAAAGGAGTGAATGTGGCTTAGGAATGTCCTTTAAATAGACTAGGAATGTCCTATAATAGTCCCATTGAGATTTGGAAAGAATCCCAACCAAAAATTAGGAAATTTCCTAATTTCAGTTTCATCAGAAACCGAGGGTCGATGGGAGGGTCGATGATCCCGTCGACCCTAGGGTCTTAAGCTGTCCGACCCTCCCTCAAAAACTGAGAGTCTGACTTTCTGTTTTGGGAGGTCCGACCCTGCTTCACTGGGTGTGCGACCCTCCCCTAGAATTAAGTGTTTTTGGGTCGATTTCATACCTGGGATCTCGATCTCCTTCATGCCCTTGGTCCATTTGACTCGACCATGATGGGTAAACCTGGTTCAAGGTGGTAAGACCGGGTTAGATTGACACGGGTCTTACAACTCCCCCCAACTTATAAAAATTTTGTCCTTGAAATTGTACATACCTTCTGAATCAAACAAGTGAGGGTATTGCTTTCTCATAGCATTTTCTTCTTCCCATGTAATCTCTTCCATGTCTCTACTTTTCCATGTGACCTTAACATAGTAGATATCTCTGTTGCGTAGACGTTGAACCTTTCGGCTAGTGATTGCTGTTGGTGTTACTTCGAATGTCAAATCATCAGTCAATTTCGGCAAATCTACTGTCAAGACATGGGTTGGATCCTTAACATACTTCTTTAATAAGGATATGTGAAATACGTCATGCACACTTGACATAGATGGTGGACTGGTAAGCTACTTTTCCACGCTTAGCCAGAATCTCATATGGTCCGACATATCTTGGACTTAATTTTCCTTTCTGTCCGAATCTCTTCAATCCTCGCATAGGCGATACTTTCAGAAATACTTTATCACCTATGGCGAACTCTAGATCTCTTCGTCGAGTATCTGCGTATTGCTTCTGACGGTTCTGAGCTACTCTTACTCTTTCCTTGATTATGTCGACCACTCGACAAGTCTCTCCAACAAATTCCGGTCCAACAATACTACGTTCTCCAACTTCATTCCAAAACAAGGGAGTTCGACACTTCCTACCATACAGTGCTTCATAAGGTGACATCTGTATAGTAGCCTGATAGCTGTTATTGTAAGCGAACTCGATCAGTGGTAACTTTTCGTCCCATGATCCCTTGAAATCAATCACACATGCTCGTAGCATATCTTCTAAAATCTGGATTGTACGCTCCGACTGTCCGTCAGTCTGTGGGTGGAATGCAGTACTGAACTTCAATGTTGTACCCATAACCTTTTGCAGTCCTTCCCAAAATTTGGAAGTAAATCGTGGATCTCTATTGGACACAATGCTTTCTGGAACACCGTGTAACCGAACAATGTTATCCACATATAGCTTTGCTAACCTTTCGAGTGTATATTGGGGTCGTATCGGTATGAAGCGAGCTGTCTTAGTCAGACGGTCTACAATCACCAAAACTGCGTCAACTACTCGAGGAGTCAATGGTAGTCCTGTGACGAAGTCCATAGTGATTCAGTCCCATTTCCATGCTGGTTCCGGTAATGGTTGTAACAGTCCTGCGGGTCTTTGTCGTTCCGCCTTTACCTTTTGACAATTTAGGCATTGAGACACGAACTTGGCTACATCTGCCTTCATTCCCCTCCACCAATACAGTTTCTTTAGATCATGATACATTTTTGTACTTCCAGGATGTACCGAGTAAATGGTGGTATGGGCTTCCTTCATGAGTCGGTGTCTAATGTCTACACTTTCTGTTTCGGGTACACATCTTCTTCCTTTGTATTTCAGTACCTTCTCGTCGTCCAAGGTGAACTCAGGGTTAGTCCTACCTTTCTCAATATCTTCCTGTACTGTTCTCAGATAAGGATCTGCTTTGATAGCTGTCTTCACTTCGTCCACTATAACCGGTATAATCTTCAATGCCGCGAACATATTTGAAAACCGATGAATGAACCCTTGGTTGGTTGATCCATCCGGTGTATCTATCACATACTGCTCGTTGCCGTGATTAAACACCATTCCATTGGTATACATTGCTGCAGTCGTGCTGGTTTCTCCTTGAGATTTTATCATTGCTTTCCTGCTCAATGCATCAGCTACCACATTCGCTTTTCCCGGATGATACTGGATATCACAATCATAGTCTTTCAATAGTTCCAGCCATCTTCTATGTCTCATATTTAACTCCTTCTGATTAAATAGATAAGTAAGACTTTTATGGTCCGACTTAATCTGAAATTTCTCTTCGTATAGGTAGTGTCTCCATATCTTGACAGCATGTACTACTGCCGCTAATTCCAAATCGTGAGTGGGGTAATTCTTCTCATGTACCTTTAACTGTCTCGATGCATATGCAACTACTTGTTCTCCTTGCATAAGCACACATCCTAGTCCCAATCCCGATGCATCAGTATATAAAGTAAATGTCTGTCCCGGAACGGGAATGGTTAAAATTGGAGCAGATATCAATCTGGTCTTCAGTGTTTGAAAGCTCTTTTCACACTTATCCGTCCATACAAACTTTTCTCCTTTCTTGGTCAAACTGGTGAGAGGTACGGCAATCCGAGAATAGTTTTCTACGAATCTCCGATAATATCCAGCTAGACCCAGAAAACTTCTAATTTCTGAGACGCTCTTTGGTGCTTCCCACTTCACAATAGCTTCGATCTTCACCGGGGTCCACTTTGATTCCTTCTGCGGATACTACATGGCCTAAAAATGCGACTTCGCTTAGCCAAAACTCACACTTTGAAAATTTGGCGTATAACTTCTCTTTCCTTAAACGCTGTAGGGCTGCGTTTAGGTTCTTGACATGGGTTTCCTTATCCTTGGAGTATACCAATATGTCATCAATAAATACTATCACCGACGTCTCCAACATATCGTGGAAAACTCGGTTCATAAGTTCCATGAACGTTGCCGGTGCATTAGTTAGTCCGAAGGACATCACTAAGAATTCATAATGTCCGTATCTTGTCCGGAAAGCTGTCTTCGGAATGTCACCTTCTTTAATCTTCAATTGATGATAGCCTGATCGAAGATCGATTTTTGAAAATACCTTCGCTCCTTGTAACTGATCGAACAAGTCATCGATCCTGGGTAGTGGATATCGATTCTTGATTGTCAGCTTATTCAACTCTCTATAGTCGATACATAACCGAACGCTACCATCTTTCTTCTTTACGAACAACACCGGTGCTCCCCATGGAGATATACTGGGTCTAATATAACCCTTATCCAGCAGTTCTTGTAGTTGCACTTTTAATTCCTTCAGTTCCGTAGGAGCCATTCTATAAGGTGCTTTTGATACCGGTGCGGCTCCAGGTATCAGGTCTATTACAAACTCCGTGGCTCGGTCGGGTGGTAATCCGGGTAGTTCCTCCGAAAATACATCAGGAAAATCTCGCACTACATCAATATCTTCCATTTGTGGCACGTCCTTGGTTAGGTCGACCACTGATACGAGATATCCGACCTCTCCTTTCTCAAGGCACTTCTTAGCCTTTAATGTTGAGAGTATGAGCTTGCGTCTCCTGGGAAGTTTGGTTCCCAAGAAACTGAATTTTGCTCCTTCTTTGTCTTTAAACGTTAGCTTCTTCTCGGCGCATAACAAATTTGCAGAGTGCCGAGCTAACCAGTCCATTCCTAAGATGACATCAAAGTCTGCCATCTCAAGTTGTATTAAGGTTGCATCCAAGGTCTGCTCTCCAATGAGAACTGGACATGGTCCATAACCTTTCTCTAATTCCACTTCTAATCCCATCGGTGACCGTACAAGTAATTTGTAGTCTAATGTTTTGATGGGCAGTTTGGTCTTCTTTCCAAATGACACAGATATAAATGAATGAGTAGCTCCTGAATCAAAGAGTACTCTGGCAGGTATGCCATTGATAGGTACGATACCTGTGATTCGTTTTTACTTAGTCTACATGCTCAATCAATGTAATTATAATCTTAAAGTTTCGATCATACTTGTGACCACATCGGGCGATGCGGCTGCATCCTCTGATGTAACAGCATATACCCGTCCTTGATGTAACTGCTTCTTGGGTTTTGGGCATTCTCTTGCCATATGCCCTGGTTGGTTGCAGTTATAACACTTCGGGGCTTCAGAATTTGGCTTTTGCTGTGGTTGAGCTACTGCAGTAGACTTTGGTGCAGTTGCGAAATTCTGAGGACGAAAAGGTTTATACGTCCTGTTATTGCCTCCGTTATACGAATTCCCAACTGGTCTCTTGATTCCTTTGTTTTGAACGAAATAACTCTTTCTGGCTCGATTCAATCACTCGAGCGATCTGGACCGCTTCATTATATATGGTCTTTTCTAATCCCAGAACATGTTCCCTTATACTTCCTCTTAGTCCCGCGACGAATCTACGGGTTTTTGTATCTTCTTCTTGCATACTCAGTGGTGCGAAGAAAAACAGCTCTTCATAACGCTGTTGGTACGCATCCACCGACATCTGTCCCTGATAAAGACTCAGGAACTCCTTCTCCATCGAATCTCTGAAGCTTCGTGGAAAATATTTCTCAAAGAAAGCTTCTTTATATATAGCCCAAGTCAGTAGGGCGTGCTTGGTCAATAAGTACGTCTTTGTAGATTTCCACCAATGGTGTGCGTCGCCTTTGAGCATGAAGGTGGCGCATAGTACTTTCTCTTCCTCAGTAATAGTCATCATAAGGAAGTTCCTTTCCATCTCGTCTATCCAGTGTGCTGGCCACAGTGGATCAGACGGCTTTCCGTTGAATTCTCTTGGTTTCATTTTCAAAAATCTCTCCACTAGCCGGGAGTGATCCAGTTGATTTTGATATGCCCCAAACATAGGGGTGGATACTGATAGTTCCCTTGGGATGCTTCTGGGGCTTGCACAGGAACTGGTGCAGCCGGTTGTTGAGGTGTCTGAGGGGCTGGGTGGTTACCCACTGGTGCTGCACTAGCTTGCCCAGTGTGCATGGCTGCAGCCTGAGTGGCTTGAAACATAACTCCCATCGCAACCTGCATTTGAGCTTGTGCATGTTGCATTTGTTGTAGCTGTTGAGCCAGATTCATAACCACATTTGCTAGCTCCGGTGGTGGAGGTGGCAAATTTGTAGGGCCTGCTGGTTCTGGATTACCCTGTGCAGGTGATTCTCTTGACTAGTCTCCTCCACTGGTGGTGGTGGTGGGACTGTATTTCGGGTTTGTCGGGTAACTCTACGTCCAGACATATTTACTTTCGAGATGGATGGTGCCTGAAAATCATCAAAGTCAGTGAGAAATCATTTATACTTCATGTAGGCACGCTACCCGATATAAAATTCAAAATCTCCAATTCATTCTGAAAAATTTTACTGTCTTTTCTATGTAGGGTCGCTGGTGTGTCCGACCCTTGGTATCCGACCCTGGGAATGACCTGTTCTTCCCGAGAGCTGAGGGTTGATGCGAGGGTCGATGGGTGTCCGACCCTTAGTCCGACCCTTGAATTTCTGTCAGATTCCCGAGAGTCGAGGGTCGATTGAAGGGTCGATTCGAGGGTCGATGGTGTCAGTCGAATTGTCCGACCCTCGGACTAAAAATCAGATTTTTTTAAGATCCGATTCTGGGTCATTTCTCACTAATCCCCCTCTGTTTCGACTCGTCTCTACTCTTCGAGTTGCTACAGTGCTACTTCACTATTGTGGATCGTTCTTACTCTAAGGTTCGACGTCCACATCCCCTCTACAGGTATAATTTCCCAACTTTCCCTGTTTTTAGGTTTTTATTTCTAGGTTTTTACTCATTTAGCTCGTCTTTTCCAAATTAAACTTTTTCCAACTGTAAAATTTTGATTTTTATTGGGGGCTTTTGTTATTGGGGTCTTGAGGAACGAAAGCCCTCAAAAAGTTTTCAGTTTCATCGGTTGGTTATCGAGAAACTTAAATTTTTCTCTTTTAGCCCTAATTTATTGAAATTTTGATTTTTCTTGCATTTCTCCAAATTGGACCTTATCCGTTAAAATTTTCTACTGCATGTAGATTGTAGGATATGTTTAAACCTTCGTAAGTCCTTACGTCCACTTGGATGGTGAGAAATGGGACTTTATTGTTAACTTACGTCGTTATTAAACCCAATTTCGGATTTTATCCTACTAACTCCTGGTTTATTTTCTCTTTCTTATTTCTGCAGGTACTATGGCCCGTACCAAAGTGCCAAGATTGTGTGATCCTCTCCAGTTCCGTTCAAATGAAGCCGAGGCACAGTATGCCTACTATACCGGCAAGAAAGTGGAAGGGGGTCGTATGGTGAACCTGGCTGATCTAGCCTTGTTCAACGTAGAGAGAGAATTTGGCGACATGGGGTGGCTCCCTGTCATCACATACGACACGTGCACATGTCCAGACTTGGTGCGCCAGTTCTATTGCAATCTCCAGGTGGTAGGGGATTACAATGATGTCGAGTGTGGTCAGGATTTGCGCATCACTAGCTACGTCAAGGGGGTGCACATTTCTTTTGACTATCGGTAACTGGCCGATCTGTTGGGCATTCCCTTCGATGGTCCTATGGTGTACTGTGCGTCGGGAGAGCCACAGTTTGTTGAGATGGAGATGAGAGCAGAGATCGACAATCAGTTGCTCCGTCCCGATAGATGGCAGATGAGAGCTTGCTACTTGCGTCCATCTCCACGAGTCTTCTGCAAGATTATCCAGCATAATCTGATTCCGCAGAGTGGGCACTATGAGAGGGTGTCTCAGCTGACCCAGTTCTTGATCTACAGCATATGCACTCGACAGCCGGTCTGCCTTCCTTACATCATCATGCGGACGATGATCAGTGCCACATTGTCCGGTCATAGGGGTAATCTACCCTATGCACGCATGTACAGTGCTACTGACCCGTTTGGGGGTGGATCTGGTTGATGAGAAGATCCAGGAGAAGACCTTCTTGTCGCCTCTAGATTGGGAGGCTATCTGTAAGATGGGGCTGCGAGATGCGGAGGTTAGCGATGAGGAGAGGAACGCGATGGTGCGCCCTCACACTCGGGTCGAGGTGACTGATGCTACGGCTGCTGCTAGGGCTCGGGGAGATCCGGTCGACGATGATGATCGTATGTATATGGATGTCGACGCGATACCCCCGCCATCACCCACACAGGCGGATGGAGTTGGTACTTCTACTGCGGCGGCTTCTGCACCTGAGGCTGGTCCTTCTCACTCGGCTGATCCTTCACTTCCACCTTCAGCCATGATGGAGATGCTGCAAGAGATCAGGGATGCTCAGCGCAGATCTGATCTGAGGATGGATGAGCTGTTGGCTGCTCAGCATGCATCAGACGCGCGGATGGGAGAGCTCCTAGAGGTGCAGCGTGCGACTGATCAGAGGATAGCCGGTCTTACAGCTAGTCTCCAGACGACCCAGACCCAGGTGGCCTGGTTGACTAGGGTCTATGGTGAGGACTACGACAGAGATCGTGAGGCACCGCCTCCTCCTTCGCCTCCAGCTTCTTGATTTGTACTTTACTTTTCTTGTACTACAGAGTAACTATCCAGGTTGTGGACTGTACTCTGCTTTAGCGATGTATATACGTTTTGTTTCTCTTACTCATTGTATGTAACTGGTTCTCCCTTTAATAGATGCATTATTCTCTTTTTAATTCGGTTTCAATCATCACTTGTGCTTACAATGTGTTTGTATTAAAGCTTTTAATTTATCCTATCTCAGTTCACAATGGTCTTGAATGTGTGTCAGTTCGGCGGGCAAGGCCTGAGAAGCTCTGATACCAAGTTGTCACACCCCAATTCTACACTGTTGAGAATGGTGTGATGAACCACCAAATAACCAACGGTTCAACCAGGATCTCTAATAGGCTATCCCCGCGTTATCCAAACTTTACACGCATCCACAATCATAATCAGAGTAATACACAATAGCGGAAAATTTATAAATAATATGAACTGAGAACTAGAATGATACCCATAAATAATAGCAAATTATTCTGTGTTTAACTAAGACATAAATATTTAAATACCAAATACATGTCTTATAAATCCAATAAAGAAACCTACAAAAATATCTAATCGAATACACACGAGTTGCACTCGCAAGAGGAGTCGTGTGTATCATCTTCAGCTCCAACTTCCATAGTTGCTACAGTTCCATATGCTGACAGGTTCATGTAATCTTCAACAGTATATCCTGCATCATCAACTAAAAATATTCGACGTCGAGGGGTGAGCACACAACACGGCTCAGTGTGTAGCCAAAACAATGCAACATTACATATGCATGCAAAAATCAATTTATATCTTTGGTCTTGGTTTATAGTTTGCAATGTGCAATAGAAAGGTTGGGTGGTCAAAGGTTAACGTTTATTGACACCGCCTCTATACACAGGGTGTGGAAGCCCGCCCGAAGGTTAACGTTTATCGTCGTCCCCATCCACCCTACCATAGCATTATACAACAAAGGTTAACGTTTATTGCTATATAATGCTATACCAACACGTAAGCCCCTGTTAGCGAGGGCTTACAAAACGGGCTCGCTCGCTAACCAATCCTAATGCCAAACAAGTGTATCCAAGGCCTCACCCCAAAGATCCCCTCGGAATGCCCATAGAGATAGAGCTAAGGCCCCCCGGTAGAGTCAGAGACTACAAGGACCGAGACCACCTCCCCTGATACTCTACGACATAATAGTTCTGCTAAGGTAATGGCGATACGACGATGTCAATGCACAAGACTTGAGTTAGAGATAGAGCTAAAGTGCTGAGACCCACCAAAGGTTAACGTTTATTGACGTTCTCATCACACCTCCCCTGATACTCGCTCGCATCAAGCACACCAACCACACACATACAAGCACATGCCTATTCCTATCATCATCATCATCATCATATTATAAACAATAAAGTAAATATGCATGAACAAGTAATAGAAATATTGGATGGCATGTTGTATGCACATTACAAACATATTCGCATAGAATCAAACATGGCATAGGACTCAAGAAAAGAAAACAGTTTATTATTAACCAATTTAGTTTGGGGTTAAGGTTCCTCACCTTAGCTTGCTAATAGATACTTTTCCAAGCTTTAGAATCACCTTTATAATGTTATTATACTGCTAGCAAACCTAACAAAGTCGATAGAATTTAATTAGAATTAATTCAGAATTTAAAAACCATTCTGTCAACTGAGGGTCGATGGGTCTATCGACCCTCCCTCCATTCTGAACTTCCCGAATGCTGAGGGTCGATGGTCAGAAACACCTAGGGTCGGATGGTCTATCGACCCTCGGTGCGACCCTTAGTGCACTCTGGTCCAATTTCCACTTTTTAATCCATTCTTCGTGTTTGGGGTCCTATGACTTGCTTCCTACATTCACCCAACACTCATTCCATGGTCTAGAACCATGTATAATCCATCTAAATAGTTTTTGTGCATCCTCCTATGGTTTTCCATGAAAACCTAACCATGGATGGATGGTTTGAGTTTCTCCGAAATCCTACACTCAACCATATCTAACCTAAAGTCTGTAGAAACTCATGGAATTAGTATCCATACTTGAGAAGATTACTTTTCTCTGTAATTTCTTCTCCTTTTTGCTAAGCCTTCTTCCTAGCCTCCTTTCTTCCTCTTTTCCTTCTTCTCTCTTTCTCTCAATTCAATTAGGGTTGTGAAAGGAGTGAATGTGGCTTAGGAACGTCCTTTAAATAGACTAGGAATGTCCTATAATAGTCCCATTGAGATTTGGAAAGAATCCCAACCAAAAATTAGGAAATTTCCTAATTTCAGTTTCGTCAGAAACCGAGGGTCGATGGGAGGGTCGATGATCCCGTCGACCCTAGGGTCTTAAGCTGTCCGACCCTCCCTCAAAAACTGAGGGTCTGACTTTCTGATTTGGGAGGTCCGACCCTGCTTCACTGGGTGTGTGACCCTCCCCTAGAATTAAGTGTTTTTGGGTCGATTTCATACCTGGGATCTCGATCTCCTTCATGCCCTTGGTCCATTTGACTCGACCATGATGGGTAAACCTGGTTCAAGGTGGTAAGACCGGGTTAGATTGACACGGGTCTTACAAGTATTTTTTTAGGAGTTTCACGAATCAGATGGAAAAGAATTTTTGAGTCTATACCAAGGTCAGATGACTGTTGACGCTTATCAGCAGCGTTATGAAGAGTTGTTCTTCTTTGCTCTTGCCAGTATGCATAAGGAAGACACTAAGACCCGTAGGTTCATCATGGGACTTAGGGGAAGTATCCATGAGCACGTGTTAGGGCTAGAAAAGAAAATATACAATAAAGCTGTGCAGATAGTAAGAGTTTTGGAGTCTAGTCAAAGGGAGAGTTACTTTGCTCAAATAAAGGTATGAAGAGGCCTAATGGAAACTTATTTAATGGAGGGAATACAAAGACCTTCAAGCCTTTTCATACTCAAGGATTCAATGCAGTAGCCAAGACTACTCCAACAGCCCAACCTCAATAGAAGCAGGGTAATACTGGAGTCAAATGCTTCAACTACGATTAAGTAGGGCATTATTTTAGAGATTGCCCTAAGCCAAGGAAGTAGTTACAACAAGGGAAGGTCTATGCAATTACTTTTGAGGATGCCGCCACATCGCCTGATGTGGTCACAGGTATGATTCAACCTTATGTTTTGGAATACCTTGTGTGAGCATGTAGACTAATTTAGGTAAAATCACAGGTATCGTACCTATAGCTAACATACTAGCCAGAGTGCTTTTTGACTTTGGAGCCACACACTCATTTGTATCTGCATCTTTCAGAAAGAAGCTAGATATACCCCTCAGACCTTTAGACTACAAGCTATTAGTATGGTCACCTATGGGATTAAAAGCAGAGTTAGACTAGGGTTATGGACCATGTCCAGTTCTCATAAATGGACAAAGCTTGGACACCAACCTAGTGCAACTCGAGATGGCAGACTTTGAAGTCATCCTAGAGATGGACTGGTTATCCCAGCATTCCATGAGTTTGTTTTGTGCTGAAAAGAAAATATCATTCAAAGACAGAAAAGGAGCAGAATTTAGTTTTACGGGAACCAAATTTTTTCGTAAACGAAAACTCATTATTTTTGCATTAAAGGCTAGGAAATGTCTCGAGAAAAGAGGAATTGGGTACCTAGTGTCTATAGTTGACCTCACCAAAGAAGCACCACGAATGGAAGACATTGAAGTAATGCATGAATTTCTGGATGTATTTTCCAAAGAATTACCAGGATTGTCACCATATCGAGCGACAAAGTTCATTATAAACCTCACACCCAGAGCCACACCTATATCTTAGGCACCCTATCAAATGGCTTCTACTAAATTGAAGGAACTGAAGGTTCATTTGTAGGAGTTGCTGGACAAGGGTTTTATCTGACCCAGTATATCACCATGGGGAGCGCCAGTATTATTCGTGAAAAGAAAGGACGGTAGTGTTCGACTCTGTATAGATTATCGAGAATTAAACAAGCTCATGATCAAGAATCGGTATCTGTTGCCTCGGATCGATGACTTATTCAACCAGTTGCAAGGTGCCAAAGTATTCTCCAAGATTGATCTTCAGTCAAGATACCATCAGTTGAAGATCAAGGAAGGTGATATTCCAAAGACAAAATTTAGAACCAGATATGGATATTATGAATTTCTAGTTATGTCTTTTGGATTGACTAACGCCCCTGCAACGGTTATGGAACTCATGAATCGAGTATTCCATGATATGTTGGATACATCGGTCATTGTGTTTATAGACGATATACTAGTCTACTCCAAGGACAAATAGACTCATATAACAAATCTTAAAGCTGCTCTTCAGCAACTAAGAAAAGAAAAGCTTTACACCAAATTTACTAAGTGTGAGTTATGGCTAAATGAAGTCGCTTTCTTAGGCCATGTTGTATCAGTTGAAGGAATTAAAGTGGATCCCAGCAAGATTAAAGCTATTGTGAAATGGAAAGCACCTAAGAACGTTGCAAAAATTAGAAGTTTCTTGGGTTTAGCTGGGTATTATTGACGATTCGTGGAAGATTACTCTAGAATCACCGTACCTCTCACCAGTCTGACTAAGAAAGGAGAAAAGTTTGTTTGGACCGACAAATGTGAAGAGTGTTTCCAAACATTAAAGGCAAAACTGATATTAGCTCCCATCTTGACTATTCCGGTATCAAGACAACCATTTATCTTGTACACCGATGCGTCTAAATTAGGTTTGGGATGTGTTCTCATGCAAGGAGAGCAAGTAATTACATATGCATCGAGACAACTGAAGGCACACGAAAAGAATTACCCTACTCATGATTTAGGGTTAGCAGCAGTGAGACATGCTGTCAAGATATGGAGACATTATTTGTAAGATCCATAGTGAAAATTTCAAGGATGAAATTTTTGTTAAGGGTGATGGAGTTGTAAGATCAGTACGCCATGAACTGGCCTAACCTTACGTTCTCGTGTCATGACCGGTCTTCCCATCATAATCGGTTCAAGTGAACTAATTATATGAAGAAACCACAAGATGAGATAAGCAACAAGTTAAATTAGTTGGTGTGGTTGACTGTTAAGTTTGTGTAAAAGCAACCAGTCAAAAACTAAAAACTAATAAATTTTAGATGTATGGTGGCATTTTTGAGAGGTATGGTCGACTAAGTTATGACCACACAACGTATGATCGCATGTTTTGATTGTATGGTCGATGGATTATGCGACCGCACGATCGACCGTAGGAATCCAGAACCTACTCCATGTTTAGGAAACTTTTCTAATTTGAGGAGGACTCTTTCCTAATTGAAAGAGGACTCTATATGGAGGTTTTCCTCGATATAAAGGACGTCCCTTAGCCTCTCTCACTCTTTTAAAACCTAAATTGGAACTCTAAACCTAAGAGAGAAAGAGAGAGAGGAAGAGAAGGAGAAGGAGATTTGGAGAAGAAGACTAAGAGGAAGGTTTTTGTAGAGAAGAGTTCTATCTCTTTATAGCAAGCTTAAGGTATGGACTTGACTCTGTAGGGTAGATCAGATAGAATAGGTTCTTTTCAAATTAATATATGGAACCTAATACAATGATTCGGTTATAGGTTTTCTATGGGAAACCATAGAAAGTAGGGTAGGGATAATTGTTAAGTATAAACTGTGATTAAAGGTCATAGAATGATTTTAGGATGAATCCCATTGATGATCAAAGAGGAAGAACTCGTATAAGAAGTAAAAATTAACCTGACTATGTATGGTCGCAGCTATGGTCGACCATAGGATGAGAAGAGAGTCGACCACAGCCATTTGGGAAGAATTCAAGAAACCTATGGTCGCAGGTATGGTCGCATATAGTGCAACCGTAGGGGATCGATCGTACGTCGTATGGTCGCATATATTTCAACCATAGGGTATCGACCATACGATAACAACAAGTATATTTTGAGATTAGACAAGGTTTTTGACTATTGTAACTTGGTAAACTTGGACTCTAACTTAAATACAGTAATTGTTTAGGTTTTCAATAGATTCAAAGTGACTTCCAAAGCTTGGGAGAGGAACAAACATCAATCAAAGGTGAGGCAAGAAGACCTAAACTAATTGGATAATAACAAATTATTTTATTTTATTTGTCCAATGCAATGAATGTTTCTATGATTGTATGCTTGTAATATGCATCTCATATGTTATCCAATATTATTGCTATTTCTACTCATGCATATTTATTTCTGTCTATTTATAACATGATGATGATGATGCTAGGAATAGGCATGTGATTGTGTGTATGGTTAGTGTATTGGATGCGAATAAAGCATCAAGGGGAGGATATGGAATTATGGTTCAGCTTGGTCACCAGACTCTAGCTCTATCTCTACTCAAGTCTTGTCCACTAACATCATCGTGTCGCCATTACCTTAGCAGAACTATTACATCGTAGGGCATTAGGGGAGGTGGTCTCTGACTGTGTAGTCTTTGACTCTGTCGAGGGGCCTTAGCTCTATCTCTATGGACATATTAAGGGATGCTGGGGTGAGACCTTAGATACATTGGATGGCATTAGGATTGGTTAGTTGTGAGCCCAGTTTACAAGCCCTCGCCAATAGGGGCTTAAGTATTGGTATGGGTAGGGCATCAGGGGAAGTGTTGGTTGTGTGTAATTCAGACACTTTAGCTCTATCTCTATTCCATGTTGGGTGTACGTGGGACGGCAAGGGTGTTTGATCCATTGGGTGGATTCACACACTCATGTATAGAGGTGAAGTGGGCGCCAATCCTTTCTATAACACATTGCAAACTTTAAAATCAAACCGAATATATGAATTAAATGCATGCATATGTTTGTTTCATTGTTTTGTTTTCTCATTGAGTTAGGTTATGAGCTCACCCCACGGTACCGTTTTCTTTTAGTTTCTAATAATGCAGGTAATACCGTTGAAGACTACATGAAGGCGCCAACAAATAGACATGTGGTAGCTATGGTTAAGCAAGTTGTGGAGGACGAATATGATTCGTCAAGCGAGTGTTTCAACAATGTTTACGCCTAGTGTTTAACTTTTGTATTTTGATAATTATAATAGTTTGTTATATTTATGTTTTGGTTACATAGAGATAACTGGTTTATTATTTACTTATCATTGTAGACACTCAGTTCATTATTATAAGACTTTCGTTATTTAATTATTTACTCTGATTATTACTATGGATTGTATTTTGGTTTAACATGGTTGGCACGGCCTATACGAGAATCTGGTTTGAACCATTGGTTCTCATGACTGTTCAACACACCACTAGTTAGTCCAAAATTGGGGTGTGACATTATTTGTATGGAAAACAATTTCAGATTAAATCAGACCATAAGAGTCTTACTCATCTCTTCAATCAAAAGGAGTTGAACATGAGACAAAGAAGATGGCTGGAGTTGCTAAAGGATTATGATTGTGATATTCAGTACCACCCAGGGAAGGTTAATATAGTTGTTGATGCACTAAGCAGAAAAGTGATGATAAAATCTCAGGAAGAAGCTAACACAAACTCTGTAATGTGCGTCGCAGGAAGAGTATTCAATTGTGGAAATGAGCAGTTCGTGATCGATAAATCGGGTGGATTAACCGAACTAGGGTTTATTCATCGGTTCTCAAATATGTTTGCTACATTGAGGATTGTACCTGATCTGATAGACGAAGTGAAAGCAGCTATCCAATTGGATCCCTATCTAAGGACAGTGCAAGAAGATCTAGAAAAAGATAGGACTACTCCTGATTTTACTTTAGACTCTAAGAAAGTACTTCGGTACAAAGGGAGAGTATGTGTTCTTGAAAGTAAAGACTTAGATATCAGAAACAAACTAATGAAGGAAGTCCATGTTACTACTTATTCGATACATCCTAGGAGTACAAAGATGTATCATGATCTGAAAAAACTATATTGGTGGAGAGGAATGAAAGCAAACGTAGCTGGATATGTGTCCCAATGCCTAAATTGTAAGCAAGTAAAGGGGGAAAGACAAAGACCTGCAGGCTTGTTACAACCACTACTTGAACCATCTTGGAAATGGGACTGCATTACTATGGACTTCGTCACAAGGTTACCATTGACTCCCAGAGTAGTTGACGCAGTCTGGGTGATTGTAGATCGTTTGACCAAGACAGCTCATTTCATAATTATACGACCTCAGTATACCCTGGAGAGGCCAGCTAAGGTGTTGTGGATAATATTGTCAGGTTGCATGGTGTACCTAAAAGCATCATGTCCGACAGAGACCCACGCAGTTCTGGGAAGAATTACAGAAGGCTATGGGTACAACGCTAAAATTTAGTACTGTATTTCACCCTCAAACCGAAGGACAGTCAAAGCGTACTATCTAGATTCTAGAAAACATGCTTCGTGCTTGTGTGCTTGATTTTAAAGGATCATGGGATGAGAAGTTACCATTGATCGAGTTTGCTTATAACAACAGCTATCAAGCTACGATACAAATGTCACCCTATGAAGCATTGTATGGTAGGAAGTGTCGAACTCTTTTATTTGGAACGAGGTTGGAGAACGGAGAATTATTGGACCAGAATTTATCGAAAAGACTTTTTGTGTAATCAATAGAATCAAGGAAAGGGTTTGAATAGCTCAGAACTGTCAGAAGCAGTATGCAGACAATCGACGTCAAGACCTTGAATTCATCATAGGTGATAAGGTATTTATGAAAATATCCCTATGCGTGTTCCAAAACTGTTCGAACAGAAAGGGAAGCTGTGTCCCAGATACATTAGACCTTATGAGATTCTGGCAAGGCATGAAAAGGTAGGGTATCAGTTAGCACTACCACTATCGATGTCTAGTGTACATGATGTATTTCATATCTCACAACTGAAGAAGTACGTTAGAGATCCAACACAAGTGTTAACGATGGATCCACCGAATTTGACTGAAGATTTAACGTTTGAAGTGGTACCTTTTGAAATCACCAGTCGGAAGGTTCAACATCTTTGAAATCGTGATATTTACTATGTTAAGGTTACTTGGAAAAGCCAAGATGTTGAAGAAATCACATGGGAAGAAGAGAATGCTATGCGAAAGTAATATCCTCATCTATTTGACTCGGAAGGTATGTACAAATTTTGTGGATGAAATTTATGTAAGGGGGGAGTTGTAAGACCTGTACTCTATTAACCTGGTCTAACCATGTTGTGTTAGGTCTTCCCATCATTGCTGGATCGAATGGACCAGCCGTGTGAACAAAACCACAAGACCAAGCAAGAGAACCGACTCTAAACACTTAAAATTAGGTGTATGGTCTACTACCTGAATAGGTATGGTCGACAATATGATGAGGAATGAAACCACTGATAATGGGATGTATGCTCGATACTTTTAAAACATATGGTCGACGGATTCTACGACTGTACGTCCGACCGCACCCACCCATAATAGACTTCGGAGTTTGGAAACTTTCCAAATTAAAATGGGATCTCTTTTCAAATGTTGAAGGGAGCTTTTCTCTATATAGAGGACGTCCCTCAACCCTTTTTCACTCTTTTGGAATATTATCAAACCCTAAAACTTAAAGGAGAAAGGAAGAGGAAGAGAAAGAGAAGGAGATTTAGGGAAGAAGGTTGAGAGAAAGAGTTCTACAGACTCTCTGCAATAAGTAAGGTATGAACCTTGTCTCTATAGCCCTAGAACACCAAGAGTAGGAGTTTCTAACGTAAATTGTGATACCAAACCCAATGTAAGAATTCAACTATGGGATTTTCTAAACAAAGCTCAAAAGGGGATCATGGAGAATGGGTTAAGGTAATTAGCTTAGTAAAACTAAGAATTTTGGCTTTAGAATGATCATTAGGGAGAACCCTGTTGATGAGCCAAGAGGAGGAATTCGTATTGGAAGTAAGAAGTCACATTAAACTCTTATGGTCAAAGTTATAGTCGACCATAAGGTGATGATAAAGTCGACCACAGCCAATCGGGAAGAATTCAGGAAACATATGGTCGTAGGTGTGGTCGCATATAGTGTGACAGTAGGGGGTCGATCGTACGTGGTATGGTCGACACAGGCATGTGACCATAGGACCAACCAGTCACCTATCAATGATCTATTTCGATTTTCGACTGTTGTAACTTGTTACACATGAACCCTAACTTAAATTCATATAATTTCTATGTTGGTAAATTGATTCAAAGTGAATTGCAAGGCTTGGAAGGAAATCGAATATCATATTGAATATCGTTAACAGGTGAGGGAACAAGACCTAAACAAATTGGATAATAATAAACTATGTTTCTATGATTTCATCCAATGTCATGAATGATTCTATGCTTGTATGTTTGTAATGTGCATCTCACATGTCATCCAATATTACTGCTATTCCTGTTATGCATACTTACATTATTATTTCTACCATGTTGATGGATGATGATAGGAATAGGCATGTGCTCATGAGTGTGGTTGGTGTGCTGTATGGGGAAGGGTGTTTGATCCCTAAATCATGCTTTACATTGACATCGTCGAATCGTCATTATCTAAGCAGAACTATTACATCATAGGGCATCAGGGGAGGTGGTCTCGGACCGTGTGGTCTCTGACTCTACCCAGGGGCCTTAGCTCTATCTTTATGGACGTATTGAGGGATGCTGGGATGAGGCCTTGGATACATTTGGATGGCATTAAGATTGATTAGTTCTGAGTCCAATTTGTAAGCCCTCGCCAATAGGGGCTTACGTGTTGGTATGGGTAGGGCATCAGGGGAAGTATTGACAGTGTGTGATTCGGACACTTTAGCTCTATCTCTATTCCATGGTGGGTGCATGTGAGACGACAATGGTGTTTGATCCATTGGGTAGATTCATACACTCGTGTATAGAGGTGTGGTGGTCACCAATCCTTTCTATAGCACATTGCAAACTTAAAAACCAGATGAAAGATATAAATTGAATGCATGCATATGTTTACGCATTGTTTAATTTGCTCACTGAGCTGTGATGTGTGCTCACCCTTTCGACGTTGAATATTTTTTTAGTTGATAATGCATGTCCTATTGTTGAAGACTATGTGAATGCTCTGTCCTACATATACATGACTTGTAAGACCAGCACTCCACTAACTTGGTCTAACCATGTCGTGCCAGGTTTTTCCATCATTCCTGGACCAAGTGGACCGAGCATGTGAAGATAGATCACAAACCAGGTATGAGAATCGAGTTAAAAATACTAAAAACATACCTAAGGTCGCATGCCTGGGTAAGTATGGTTGACCATAAGGAAGGGAACCAAAAATCTCAAATCCAGAACCTCACAGTCGATGATTTCGACCCTATGGTTGATGGTTTATGCGACCGTATGATTAATCGTGAGAACCCAGATCAAACTCTAAGTTTTGGAAACTTTCCTAAACTAAGGGATTGCTTTCCTAATTGAAAGAGGACTCTATATGGAGAGTTTTCCTCTCTATAAAGGACATCCCTCAGTCCTTTTTCACTCTTTTAGAACATTAGTAAACCCTAGAGAAAGAGAAGGAAGAAAAAGAAGAGAATGAGAAGAAGAAAAAGAAGAGAAGGAGAAGAAGAAAAAACTAAGGAGAAGAATTTGCTGAGAAGAGATTGGCTCTCTATCACAGGCAAAGGTATGAAATGAATCTTTGGAGATATAAACTCTAAAGAATAAGACTTCTATGGAAGATAGGAAATATCAACCTATTATGATCTATGTGATTTCCTTAAGAAAATCCCGAGGAGAACCATGAGGAGTGAATTTGATGATTAGGGTTGATAAGAAATTACTAATGATGGCCATAGGATGACCTTAGAATAAACCCCATTGAATAACAGAAGAATTGACCCAGGAAGAACTCGAATTTCGTGTAGACTATGACCAGAAATCTCAAGGTCGTAGCTACTGTAAGAACCATGCTCTGAAAACCCGGTTTAACCCATGGTTTATATTGTGACAGGTCTCCCAATCATAACCAGACCAGAAGGCGAGGCCAAGAGACGAACCACGAGATCCAGGTATGAGAAACGAGGTGTAAAAAAGTACTTTTTACATACCGGTCTCACTCAGCCGGTCTCACTCTGAGTGAGACCAGTATGTGCGACTGGTATGTGCAAATCGGCTGGAGACAGATTCCAACGAGTCCCACACTCTAAATCCAAAATTAAGAAATTTCTAGACGTGGGAGACCTTCCTAGAATGGTCTCCCACTATATATATGCACCTCAACCCCTCCTTAAATCCTTCCAAACCTTATCAAACCCTAGGCCGTCTAGAAGAGATCTGAGAAGGAGCAAGGAGGAAGGAGACCGTGCAAGAAGGATCTTTTCGTTGGAGGAGCACGTCGCCATCCAACAAACACCGGTAAGTGCTCTACCTCCTTAGTGATGTTAGGATTTCAGATCGGAGCCGTGAAACGGCACAACGGTCTAAAATCCTAGAACCTCCAAACCCTAATTCTCATTGAGATTCAATCTGGGAATAATGTAACAAAATAGTCGAAACCTAGATGACTAAACAAGTAGTTGGACCTCTAGAATGGTTTAGGAAAAACCCTAACAACCAAGCCGATGATCGACAGGGGAGGGAAGTCCGAGATTGGACTCTTGGACCGATACCGCCGGACATACCGTTGGATAGTAAGTCCTGCGGTATATACCGCCAGACATACTGGCTGGACATAAGTCTGGCGGTATGGTCCTACAGTATATACCGCAGGCACATACCAGTCTCGCTCAGAGTGAGACCGGTATATACCGCAGGACATACCGGTCTCAGTATAGTGAGACCGGTACTACGATCGGTATGCTCACCGAAGCCTGTTTGCTTGGCCAGACTTGGTTCTGACCAACTGTAACCCTAATAATTTGATTCTAACCTATAAGTATGATCATATAGGACCTGTAGATAGTGTGAGTGAACTCTGTGATGCAGAACGGACTTGTTATCATGCGTCAGGTAATGGACAAGACCCCAAACCCTAATTAACTAAATAACAGTAAAATATTGTGATCACATTTGTATCTGTGTTTATGGTTTGATGTTTGTGCATTTCATATGCCATTTAGTTATTTAAATTCTTATTATCTGTTCATGCATATTCATATGCTAGGATGTTGTTTGTTTAGGCATGTGAATGTTTTTAGTTAGTATGTGGAATGTGAAGGGGAGTGGAGCCCTGGATATATCCTCACACTAACACCTTTTCTTATTGCCGTCTACCTTAGCGGGCTTGGTGCGAATAGGGTATTAGGGGGAGGACGTGGGATTGTGGCTCCGCCTGCCCACCAGACTCGAGCCCTATCTCTATGTCGTAGGGAGCTGGGCTGGGGTAAGGCCATAGATACTGTATTGACATTTAGGATTGGTTAGAAATGGAACCCACTTGCGAGCCCTTGCCAACAGGGGTTTAGGTATTGGTGCGGTGTAGGGTATCAGGGGGAGGACGTGGGATGGTGGCTCAGCCTACCCGCCAGACTCTAGCTCTATCTTTATACCAGAGTAAGTGATGTAGGGCAATGGCAGTAGTGTGGATTGTAGCCTGACTATTTGGTGTGTCACACTCTCGTTGTTGGAGGTGCGGTGGCCGCCAAACTTTATCATAGTATTTTGCAAGTTATAACTGACCCAATTGTAATGTTATCTCATGCATTTTGTATGTTGCATTGGTCTTGCACTTTACTGAGCTAAGTTGTGAGCTCACCCAAATATATATTATTTCCTTTTAGATTTTGATGGAGGGTATACAGCTGATGACTTTATGGCTACCCCAGCGTATGGTATAGTCACTGCTATTGACACACAGGCAGTAGAGGACGAGCATGATGCCTTATGCAAGTGCTCATTCTGTGTGTTCCTTTAGAGATGGTTATTTTAAAAACAATACATTGTAATAATTTATTATTTAAGTTTGTAAATGATGGCATAGTTGAATAATTATTTTATTTACAAATAGAAAGCTCAGTTTATTTATCTATTAATTCTTCTGCTATTTATTACTCTCTAATTATGTTAGATTGCTTGGAATGGTTTGTTGACACGGTCTATTGAGATCTTGGTGTGAGCCATGGTTTGGAGACGGTTCACTCACACTTCTGGTTCAGCTGAAATTGGGGTGTGATAGCTACGCTGGACCATAACATGACCAGTATGACCAGAGGATCGACCATAGGCATTCAGGAAGATTCCAAAAATCATATGGTCGCAGCTACTGTCGCACCATATGTGACTGTAGGGTATCGACCATAGACAGTAAGATCGATACAGCATGAGACCATAGGACCAATCAGACACCTATCAGTGCTCTGTTTCAATTTTCGACTACTGTAACATGTCACATATGAACCCTAACTTAAATTCATATAACTTTTAGGTTGTTAAATCAATTTAAAGAGAATTTCATGGTTTAGAAGGACATCGAGAATTGCTAACAGGTGAGGGAACAATACCTAAACTAATTGGATAATAACAAACTATTTATTTTTACTGAGTCCAATGCCATGATTGATTCTATGCTTGTATGCTTGTAATGTGCATCTCACATGTCATCTAATATTCCTGCTATTACTGTTCATGCATATTTAATTCTGTTTATTTATAACATGATGATGATAATGATGCTAGGAATAGGAATGTGAATGTATGTGTGTGGTTGGTGTGTTGGATGCGAGTCGAGCATCAGGGGGAGGACATGGCATGGTGGTCTTCGACCTCATCACCAGACTCTAGCTCTATCTCTACTCAAGTCTTGCCTACTAACATCGTCGTATCGTCATTACCTTAGTAGAACTATTACGTCGTAGGGCATCAGGGAAGGTGGTCTCAGACCGTATGGTCTCTGATTCTACCGGGGGACCTTAGCTCTATCTCTATGGACGTATTGAGGGATGCTGGGGTGTGAGGCCTTGGATACACTATTTGGCATTAGAATTGGTTAGTTGCAAGACCAGTTTGCAAGCCCTCGCCAATAGGGGCTTACGTGTTGGTATGGGTAGGGCATCAGGGAAGTATTGGCGGTGTTTGATCCAGACACTTTAGCTCTATCTCTATTCCATGGTAGATGCATGTGGGATAGCAATGGTGTTTGATCCATTGAGCAGATTCACACACTCGTGTATAGAGGTGCGGTGGCCACCAAACCTTTCTATAGCACATTGCAAACTTCAAAATCAGACCAAAGATATGAATTGAATGCATGCATATGTTTGTTGCATTATTTTGTTTACTCACTGAACCGTGATGTGTGCTCACCCTTTCGACGTCGAATATTTTTAGTTGATGATGCAGGCCCTACTGTTGAGAATATATGAATGTGTCGATGTATGGACACGTTGCTGCGATGGACGTAGAAGCTGAAGAAGATGCGCATGATTCATCATGCGAGTGCAACCAATGTGTTTTTGCTTAAGTTTAGTTATAATTTGAACATCGGATATATAATTATTTATTTATTTTTATGTCTTGTGGTTTGGAGATAATTGGATTAAATATTTATTTATCACTGTTAAACTCTCAGTTCATTATCTGTAAGACTTTCGCTTATTTGTTTATTATCTCTGATTATTAATGTGGAATGTATGTGTGGTTGATATGGTGGGTACGACCTATGCGAGATCCTGGGTCAACCGTTGGTTTATTAGCTGTTCATCACACCATTCTGGTTAGACCAGAATTGGAGTATGACAACTTGGTATCAGAGCATCTCAGGTTTTACCCATTGACCTAACTACTTCCACATGAGTCATGAACTGAGTTAGGATAAAAATTGAAAGCTGTAATAAGAACACACCATAAGTGCCTGTGTTGTATGAGACAGAAACTAAGAAAAACAATAATGCAAATATGTAAAGGGGAAACCAATTATATATATATATATATATATATATATGGGAATAAGATAAGTGTACAACAAATTCAGAGTACAGTCCATAATCCGGATAGTTATTCTGTAGTATAAAAGAGAAAAAAATATAAATAGCAATTGTAAGCACCCCATTTTTGCCATCCCAGCTAAACAAAGTCCTGCGGGCGTGTGGACAACAAAAGGAGAAAGATGATCGAAAGTTTGGAATTTTTACTGTGAATTTGAGGAAGTTTTCAATGGGTCTGTGAATTTGAGGAAGTTTTCAATGGGTCCACAGCAAGGTCATGGGTTATAATTCTGCATGGATGCATAGGTCATAGAATTATCTTCGAAATGAGACCAAAATTGCTCAATTCTGATATCAAATGAAGAAGATATGATCATTTTAGTCGAATGATACATATAAGGGAGGTTTCTGAAATTATTATAAATAATAATAATCCCAGGGGCCTTCATGCAAATTATCCTAAGTCGGATTGTTTGAATTTCAAATCATCATATCTTGATCATCCGACATCGGATTCAGATGATTCCAAGACCATTATCATTCCTGATGTTCTACAAAGTGGACGTAAAAAAATCCCGGATAGAAGTCACCAGTGGGTCCCATGCAAACTTGCATGCAAAGTTATCGTTAGAACTTCAAAGCTTCATATCTTTTCCGTTCCACGTCGGATTCAGATGATTCCAATGCCACTATTCTTCATTCATGATGTTCTACAAAGTGGACGTAATGGATTTCAGACAAGAAGTCTCTGAAGAGTCTCATGCAAAATGGTCAAATAAATTATCGATAATTGGCCTGCTTAAACTTCAAAAATTCATAGGTTGGCCATTTCATTTCCAAATGAGATGATTCAAGCTCTAATATTCCTTATTTTTAATGTTCTACAAAGTGAACGTAGAAAATTTGGAGTAGATGCTATCAGAAAATTCCATATGGAAGGGTGACAGAAATGGACTATGAAATATCAACCTTAGTCCAAACCAGCTTAATCCAACTTAGTCTAACTTAGCTCGGCCCAGCTCAGACCAATCCAGACCAAGTTATGTCAGTCCATAGGCATGCATTTCTTTTATATATGTATAATGTATAATATATTATTGTATATAATACATATATATATATATATATATATATATATATATATATATATATATATATATATATATATATATATATATATATATATATATATCTTATGGATATATTATATGTATTAATACATTTATATATATATATATATATATATATATGTATACATATATAGATATACATATATATATATATATATATATATATATATATATATATATATATATATATATATATATATATATATATATATATATATATGTATTAGGAAAGAGAAAGGAAAGTGAGGCCGTGGAAAGAGAGAGAAAAGAGAGGCCATAGGAAAGAGAATGGGAGAAAGAAAAAAAAGGGGGAAAAGATTCCCCTTCACGTTTTCTAGAAAGAAAACGTGAAAGAGAGAGAGGAGAAAGAAAGAAAGAAAAAATGAAGGAAAAAGGAAAGAAAAAAAAGAAAAAAAGAGAAAAATAAAAAAAAAGAAAAAAAGGAAATGTTTTCTAAGAAAGAAAACGTGAAAAGAGAAGGAGAAAGGAAAAAAAGGAAGGAAGAGAAGGAAGAAGAAAAGGAAAGAAGGAAGAAAGGAAAGAGAGAAGGATTTTTTCTAGAAGAACGAAGGAGAGAAAGGAAAGAGAGAAGGGGTTTTCTAGAAGAAGAATGAGAAAAAGGAAAGAAAGGAAGAAGAAAAAACGTGGGAAGGAAGAAAAGAAAGGAAAGAAGAAAAAATGAAAAAAAAAAGATTTTCTAGAAAAAAGAAGAAAATGAAGGAAGAGAGAAGAAGGTAAGAGGAGGAAAGGATTTTCTAGAAGAGGGAGAGATAGAGAACGTGTGCAATGGAGGAGGAGAAGAGAAAAAGGAAGGAAAAGAAGAAAGGAAAGAAGAAAAAGGAAGGAAAAAAGATTTTCTAGAAAAAAGAAGAAAGGAAAGAAGGATTTTCTAGAAAAAGAGAGAAAAATTATAAATAGGCAAGAGAAGAGAGAGGAAGGAGGGATTTTTCCAAACCATAGAGAGAGGAGAACGTGGGTGAGGGAGAGAAAAACATGAGTGAGAGAGAAAACGTGAAAGAGGAAGAGAGAGAAAAGAGAAAAGAAAGAAAAGAGAAGAAGAAAAGAGAGAAAGAGAAGAGAGAAAGAAGCAGAAGAAAGGAGAAGAAGGATTCACATTCAAAGTGGGTTGATACAACCTCCAATCACCCTTCATCAATGGTTTCGCTCAATTTGAGCCCAAGGTTAGTACTCTAAACAAATTTAGAAGTCGTTATAATGCTCGAATGCCAATTTTGTTTGGAAAAGACTAATTTTCATGAAATCTCAATCATGAATGCTCTATTATATGCTTGTTAATGTTAGGATGCCTATGTCTAACATTTTTCATGAATTATAATTTGTCTAAGCTATTCAATGATGAATTTTTTATTGATATACAATGATGTTTGATGTTTTTTGTAAATTTCATAAAGTGATTTTCTGATCTGAAAATTCCAGATTTAGGGTTCAAACTTAAGACGTACATCATATGTATTTTTTCTAAGATTTTGAAGCCCAAAATTTTATGGGAGTCTCTCTGATATGATAGAAGACTACCATAAAAATTTCGTTCCATTTGGAATTGGAGAAATATATCAAAAAATTTGTCTTTGACATTGCTATTTTTCTCGGATGTAATGCAATCCTCCATCGAAAAGTCTCTAGACAAAGGCCTTATGGCCATAATCAAAAACTCCACTTAACATGAACTTTTTAGAAATGAAAGTCTTCTAAAAAATTGCACTGGTTTCATATTTTTTCCATTTTTTATTGAATTGATATCAATTTTTAAGTGCATAGTGCTTTGATTTCAGATCTGTCATGATGTGCTGATTTGCATGATTGAAAATGGTCATTTTTTCACAAAGAAAATATACTGTTTTAACTTATTTTTCTTAATGAAATTTTAGATCAGACAGTTATCTACATAGACATATGTCTGTATTTAATTTTCATTAAGAATAGAATTTTATTTGGAATTTATGGTGCAACTGGTCAAAAATCTGGAACAGACTTGACTAGTGTATTTGCCTGTACTTGGGGAATGTTTTCGACCTGCCTATGGTCTTTTTTAGGATTAGCTTCCTTGAGACAAAATATTGGCCTCTGAGTCCTCTTTCCGAGGATATCTTTTATGAATTTTTTGAGTAAGTACAGTGCCCTATGTGCCCATTTTGGTCCAGCCTGACAAAGATGTCATCTTGCTGCGTGTTCCATCATGTTTTGATTGATTCTCATATGCTTTGGTTGTTTCTCACATGCCATATTTGATGCTATATTTGTTCACATGCTATGTTCGGATGCTCGTATGTATACACTACTATAATTGGAATGGTCACACTGCCATAATTGGAATAGTCACACTGCCATAATTGGAATGATCACATTGCCATAATTGGAATAATCACATTGCCATGATTGGAATGCTACACATGCTTATTGCCATATTTGTCTACTACACTTGTTCACATGCTATATTGGATGATTACTGCCATGTTTGGATGCACACTTACCATGTTTGTATTGATTCACATGCTCACTTTCCATTTTTGACTGATTTGTTGCTAAATTTGAATATATTTCCAACACTGCTATATTTGAAATACTACCATTGATATAGTTGGAATATTTTCATTTGCCATATTTGTCTTAGAAAGAGAAAAAATAAAAAAATAGCAACTAGGGGAAGATACACCCTAAAATAGAAATAATTGAACAATTAGGGTAAAAAAACACTAAAAATGGAAAAATAGCAATTAGGGTAGAAAGCCCTAAAAAATGAAATCACAATGAAAAGGGATAGGAAACCCTAAAAACCTAAAAATGGAAACAATAAAAATAGTAGGAATTTAGGTCTCATCCCTAGATCATATTCACAAAAATAGAAAGAATTTGGTACACATCCCAAATAAAAATGATAGGAATTTAGGTCTCATCCCTAGATCCTATTGACAAAAATGGAAATAATTTGGTACACATCCCAAATAAAAATGGTAGGAATTTAGGTTTCATCCCTAGATCCTATTGACAAAAAATGGAAGGATTTTGGTACACATTCCAAATCTGACTCTCATAAATTTTTGAACTACGTCGTACCTGATTTCTAGGGCACACCCTAGAATACGTAGGCAATTTGGGAATCCCAAATATGGTACAAAGCCACCCATCAACCATACATCCAGCATAAACTTCAACTTGAACAAATAAAAATCTAATTGAAGCACATGCATAAATCACTTCCATAATCTTTAATCACACAACCCATTTTCGAACTACGTTTTTGGACATAATTTCCAGGATTGGAATACGTAGGCAGTTTGAGATGTCTTACACGTCTCAGATTCAGTCCAAGACCGAACCATCTTTGGTTCGGTTCACTGTAAAATATTGTACATTACATTTGCTTGTTTATTTGCTTTAAAACATGATTGGGTGAACCCTAGGTTAGAATAACTTAGCAACTTGGTTTAGGACATCCCCCATTGAACCCTAGTCATCCAGTTGACCAAGCACAGTCAAAATTAGAATTTAAGGAAAGTTTAGGAGGCCGATATTGATCGGGCGGTTTGGGTGCCTAACACCTTCCCATAACCGTACCCTGAATACTTACCCGATCTCTGGCAGACCAAAGAACTGATACATTGGGTCACGAGTCAATAGAAGTCTTACCTTAGGGTGAGGCTACATTTTTAGAGGTCCTAGACCTTAATCTAGGTGGTGACTCCAACAGAACAAATCGATCTTCATCGATACAAGATACACATTTCCATCCAGAGGAGGAGGTTCACGTCGATTTTCCATTGTCCTCACAGTGGCGACTCCACTGGGGATTAATATTCAGACTCCTAGGATACTTTCCTTATATTGATTTACTTGACATTTGATGCTAGATCTAGGGTACTATATTTATTGTTTGTACATATTGCTTTGGGGGGAATGGGTTCAGTCACACTTTCGTGCGAGTAGCCGAACCGGGTCTCATGCATGTGGGGCAGCCCGCTAGGCGAAACACACAGCCTTGGCCTGTACTTTGTGAGACCACGACCGACGAGAAGCCTCTAATGAGCGTTTCTTGGGTCCGCCTGGGAATGCGTTATGCTACTCCACGTCGTTTGGATCCTTGCAACATAGTATATAAAGGGAATGGGGGCCCATTATTCATCGAGCATTCGGTGATAGGTTACCCCATCCTTGTCAAGGTGGCCTTTTCTGTCCTAACCCAGTTTGAGCCATATGTATGTTATTTTTGGCCCATCTTTGAACCAACATGGTAAAATCTACTCGATCATAATATTTACATCCGAGACGTCGAAGTTTTGCCCGTTTTTGTCCTTGATTTGTCAACATGTTTGGATCCACACTTGAGTAGTCTTGTCTCTCACTTGTTGGGAGCGTGAGGGTTACGTATACCCGCATACACATTAGTGTGGGCAGTCTATACACGCCCTCCATCGTACAAAGCTCATTGTGTTGACCGTTCAATATTGATACATCAATCTCAAAAACGATCAAAAAATCTTCGTCACGGTATAGATACTGTGATCAAGTAGAAATTTATCGGTTTTTTCATTCAAGAACCGCTTTTGTCATCCATCATGAAAACTACAAATAAGCATATCCGTTTCAATTTCTTGAAATTTGATGAACCACATGGTCGAACCTTGGTGCTACAATGATCCATTCGGAATCTTGAGGCCCCAAGACCAATCATGGGGTTATTCAAATACAAATAAATTGTTACAGATGATGTCTAATGGTCGGTTTTCATGAAGGAGCTAATTTTATTTGGTCGAGTCAGCTTGTATGTGTATGTGCATCCTTCTCGTGTCCAGTTACTTATGAGTCTTAACCTTCGTTCATTGTTTATATAAAAATAAAATTTAAAAAAATACAAAAAAAAATACAAAAAAATACAAAAAAAAAATACAAAAAAAAAAAGAAAAAAAAGAAAGAAATGTTGAACTTGTCTAGACTTAAGAGAACACCTGAGTGTATAGACAAAGCATCCACTCTTATTACATCCTCTCATAAGAAGGTCTCATCATCACCGGTTCATGTCTCGGTTCATGTTCATAAGGAGGACTTTTGTACCTCAAAATGTTGGAATGGTTGGAAGACAGTATATTGAGAGCCCAAATATTTTATAATGGAATTAAAATTTCAAGATCAGAGTTGAGGAATCCAAGAGGGTAGAAATCTGAATCATAGATTCTGAGAGATTATATGTTTCTTTCCCATACTAGCATACCTGCCAAATTTAAATGGAAAAAATTGAGATTGGAAATCATTTCATTCACCCTTGGCGACTGAGCCACTTTGACCGATGGAGGGCTGACTCCCAAATTACTTTCATTACCCAAGATGACCCAAAATCAAAGGAGTAGCCCTTGAACCTTCAAGAATGTCCCACCCACCTCCCAAAATCCAGGATGAAAAGGAAGACCATGTGGTCAATTATATCCCAAAATTAAGTTAGCTTGAAAATGAACTTCATGTGCAGCCTAAACTGGGGCAAAACCAAAATGTCAGTATACCCTAAATTGGGGCACAACAAAAATATTAGTGCACCCTAAACTGGGGCATAATTAAAATGTTAATGGATTCAAAGTGGGGCAAACCAAAAAGGTGATGGACCAACAAGGGTATAGGTCAGAGTTTCATGACATCCAAACTGGGGCATAAGATTGGAATACATTTACCCCAAATTGAGGCATTGGCCAGGTGAATGTCAAACCCGAATTGGGGCATAAATCAAAATGGTAATAGACCCAAGAGGGGTTTATCTCAAGATGGAAAAGGCCAAACACATGTCGATAGATAGGCATAATGAGCCTTACTAGCGAAAGTCTGAACGAAAATTCGGTCCTACAACCAATCATAAGTTGGCGTCAATGATGTCGTATCCAATTGGGGTAACTCGGTGAATTACTTGTCTAAACTGGCTACCATTGGTATCTGATAGGTCATCTATGTTTGGACTCGAGTTCGATATGTTTGTAGACAAATCCCGTCCAAAATGCTATGAAAAAAATAAACAATAATCATCTCATTTGAGACATCAACAACAGTGCTTTACTACTTCCAATCCATTCCTTCCCAGTTTGATATTTCTTCCTCTTCCATGTCCATTGCTAATTCTGACTCTGATGACAATTGGGGTGATGAGCCACAACCTGAACTTCTACTCCACCGACCTTTAGAGAAATGAAAGTTCAACACACATGTGAAAGTTACAAATGATTAAGTTAAAGTCATGGAAGCATTTTCAAAGATACAAGTTGGAACATCAAAATGTCCTCCCTTTTGGTCGATTTATAGAAAGAATTTTTCGGGACATTTCTTGAAAGTAGACAACATTTACAAACTCAGACAAGTGGTTCATTTAGTTTTACAAGAATGGGTCTACACACAAGGCATTATCAAGTTTACATCAATCCAAGTGATCAAGTCTTCTACAAGTGCATGAAGTCTACAGACATAAAACATGCAACAGATCAACCTCAACGTCAAAGATGAGCTCAAAAAAAAAGAAAAAAAAGGAAGAAAGAAAAGAAAAAAAAAAGAGAAAAAAAAAGAAAAAAAAAAGAAAAGAAAAAAGAAAGAGCTATACAAAATAATGAGGTTGGTTAGCATACTACATTGGAACAACAATGGTGGACAAGTTCAACTATGGTGCATAGACATGGAGCAACTACTTTGAAACACTAATGATGAGCGAGTTCGATTACAAGGCATATACATGGGGCAACTCCTTTGGAGCCCTGCTGATAGAAGAGTTTAGTTATAGAGCAATAAGACAATTGGTTCTCGTACAATGACATATAGACACCATTTCTTAGAACCTGATTGGAGACCTGATCGTTTGTTGTGATTCACGTTGTGTGTTGAGCTGGATTTTTGATATTGGTCACTACATCCCACCCGTACAAGGGGTGGTCTCATCACTTTGTTGTCATCAGAGGATTTCTTTTCGGCTAAAGACTCTCTCTCCCGTCCATCAATCTGACGGTCTTCCACAGAGTCTACATTACATGCCCTTACTTTAAATGTCACAAAATTTTATGGTATCATTTCTTGTGAACATGTCGTCTTGTTATGCATAAATATTGTTCAATAAATCTGACTGGAATATATATCTGTCGTTCATTATTTCGAAGGCGTCCAAGAATTCCATAGTCTTTTGTTGCTAGCCAATAAAATGGCATCGCCTAGTGGAGATCAAGCCATTCTACATAAACAACCAAACACTCTCCCAATGGCATACCCATTGGACAGTTTCTTATCTATCCATATGGACCTTCATAGTCATACTTGTATACATACTTAAAGGATTTGGGCCCAAACATGGTTGCAACTGATTCAGCATCTGAGCATAGCTTGTTGAAATTTGTTTTTTATCTGAATGATACCGAGAGGAGAAAGCATTCTTTGACGTTTTTTCTAAAGATTAGTGTAGGGTTGCATCTCCTTAAGGTTATTTCTAGTGATGACTCAAAGTCGCCTGCCTATCAATGTGCAGACTTGAACTTAGACACTGGGGCAAAACCACCCATTTATCCAAACATCATGAGTTTAGTTGAGCCCCCTGTTTGAAACTCTAGCTGAATTTATTTGAATGTAAGAGAAAGATGACTCATACAAAATTGAGTCATTGTCATCATTTGTCCCTCATTAAAAAGACCTGATTGCCCTTTGATCAAAGTGAAACCCATATAAATTTGGCAGGAATGCAGAACATATCAAAATTGCCTTTTAAAGAAAAGAAACATGTTTCTCTCGGTCTAGATTAAGTCAAGTCAAGAAAAGTCGATCAAATCATGATCTCTAGTTCCTCTTGGATTTCGAGCAATGTTAGTGGACAAAGTGCAGATGCTGAGCCTCATTATGGCTACCTCAATATTTATGGAAAGTTCAACCCATTTTGGGAATGAAGAAAGATGAAGAAAGAAATTGAAAAGAACAAGAAAAAGAAAAAAGAAAATGAAATTACAGAGAAGAAAGAATACTGAATGAAAGCAGAATTAGAATGGAAAAGAGAACAAGATGCAAGCAAAGAGAAGAAAGAAAGAAAGATCATGGAAAGAGAGAAAAAACCAGCCCGAACTACGCGGAACTTGATTCTGGAGGGACGGAAATCCCAAAGGATACGTAGGTAATTTGGGACACCCCAAATTCGGTCCAGAGGCTATTCATCCAGAGGCTATTCATCCAAAGGTTATACATTCAAAGGCTACATAGCCAAAAGGCTATACATCCAGAGGTTACAAATCCAGAGCACAAAACACAGTTACAATTACATCATGAGCGGTCTTGAGCTAAAGTCACAGACCTGATGAGGTCGCTACTCAAGAAGCTTGACAGTTACAGTTACATCATGAGTGGTCTTGAGCTAAAGTCACAGACCTGATGAGGTCGCTACTCAAGAAGCTTGACAATTACAATTACATCATGAGCGGTCTTGAGCCAAAGCCACAGACCTGATGAGGTCGCTACTCAAGAAGCTTGACAGTTACAGTTACATCATGAGCGGTCTTGAGCCAAAGTCACAGACCTGATAAGGTCGCTACTCAAGGAGCTTGACATCTACATTTTTTTGTTATACAGTGTCCAAAAAAAAAAAATTTACAGCATCAATTCAAGGGAGCAATGTTAGAATCCAGATCAAGTGCAGAATAATACAAAAATGGGCCACTTTTGTCTTCGGCCTCAATTGCCCACAATCTCGGCTGAAGAGGGGCATCTGTAAGCACCCCATTTTTGCCATCCCAGCTAAACAAAGTCTTGCGGGCGTGTGGACAACAAAAGGAGAAAGATGATCGAAAGTTTGGATTTTTTACTGTGAATTTGAGGAAGTTTTCAATGGGTCTGTGAATTTGAGGAAGTTTTCAATGGGTCCACAGCAAGGTCATGGGTTATAATTCTGCATGGATGCATAGGTCATAGAATTATCTTCGAAATGAGACCAAAATTGCTCAATTCTGATATCAAATGAAGAAGATATGATCATTTTAGTCGAATGATACATATAAGGGAGGTTTCTGAAATTATTATAAATAATAATAATCCCAGGGGCCTTCATGCAAATTATCCTAAGTCGGATTGTTTGAATTTCAAATCGTCATATCTTGATCATCCGACATCGGATTCAGATGATTCCAAGACCATTATTCTTCATTCATGATGTTCTACAAAGTGGACGTAAAAAAATCCCGAGTAGAAGTCACCAGTGGGTCCCATGCAAGCTTGCATGCAAAGTTATCGTTAGAACTTCAAAGCTTCATATCTTTTTCGTTCCACGTCGGATTCAGATGATTCCAAGGCCACTATTCTTCATTCATGATGTTCTTTAAAGTGGACGTAATGGATTTCAGACAAGAAGTCTCTGAAGAGTCTCATGCAAAATGGTCAAATAAATTATCGATAATTGGCCCGCTTAAACTTCAAAAATTCATAGGTTGGCCATTTCATTTCCAAATGAGATTATTCAAGCTCTAATATTCCTTATTTTTAATGTTCTACAAAGTGAACGTAGAAAATTTGGAGCAGATGCTATCAGAAAATTCCATACGGAAGGGTGACAGAAATGGACTATGAAATATCAACCTTAGTCCAAACCAGCTTAATCCAACTTAGTCTAACTTAGCTCAGCCCAGCTCAGACCAATGCAGACTAAGTTATGTCAGTCCATAGGCATGCATTTCTTTTATATATGTATAATGTATAATATATTATTGTATATAATACATATATATATATATATATATATATATATATATATATATATATATATATATATATATATATATATATATATATATATATATATCTTATGGATATATTAAATGTACTAATACATTTATATATATATGTATACATATATAGATATACATATCTTATGGATATATTATATGTATTAATACATTTATATATATATATATATATATATATATATATATATATATATATATATATATATATATATATATATATATATATATATATATATATATACATGTATACATGTATGTATTAGGAAAGAGAGAAGAAAGTGAGGCCGTAGAAAGAGAGAGGAAATAGAGGCGATAGGAAAGAGAATGGGAGAAAGAAAAAAAAGAGATAAATAAAAGAAAAAAAAAAAAAAAAAAAGGGGGAAAAGATTCCCCTTCACGTTTTCTAGAAAGAAAACGTGAAAGAGAGAGAGGAGAAAGAAAGAAAGAAAAAAGGAAGGAAAAAGGAAAGAAAAAAAAGAAAAAAAGAGAAAAAGAAAAAAAAAGAAAAAAAAGAAATGTTTTCTAAGAAAGAAAACATGAAAAGAGAAGGAGAAAGGAAAAAAGGAAGGAAGAGAAGGAAGAAGAAAAGCAAAGAAGGAAGAAAGGAAAGAGAGAAGGATTTTTTCTAGATGAACGAAGGAGAGAAAGGAAAGAGAGAAGGGGTTTTCTAGGAGAAGAATGAGAAAAAGGAAAGAAAGGAAGAAGAAAAAACGTGGGAAGGAAGAAAAGAAAGGAAAGAAGAAAAAATGAAAAAAAAAAAAGATTTTCTAGAAAAAGAAGAAAAGGAAGGAAGAGAGAAGAAGGTAAGAGGAGGAGAGGATTTTCTAGAAGAGGGAGAGATAGAGAACGTGTGCAATGGAGAAGGAGAAGTGAAAAAGGAAGGAAAAGAAGAAAGGAAAGAAGAAAAATGAAGGAAAAAAGATTTTCTAGAAAAAAGAAGAAAGGAAAGAAGGATCTTCTAAAAAAGGAGAGAAAAATTATAAATAGGCAAGAGAAGAGAGAGGAAGGAGGGATTTTTCTAGACCATAGAGAGAGGAGAACGTGGGTGAGGGAGAGAAAAACGTGAGTGAGAGAGAAAACGTGAAAGAGGAAGAGAGAGAAAAGAGAAAAGAAAGAAAAGAGAAGAAGAAAAGAGAAAGAGAAGAGAGAAAGAAGCAGAAGAAAGGAGAAGGAGGATTCACATTCAAAGGGGGTTGATACAACCTCCAATCACCCTTCATCAACGGTTTCGCTCAATTTGAGCCCAAGGTTAGTACTCTAAACAAATTTAGTGGTCGTTATAATGCTCGAATGCCAATTTTGCTTGGAAAAGGCTAATTTTCATGAAATCTCAATCACGAATGCTCTATTACATGCTTGTTAATGTTAGGATGCCTATGTCTAACATTTTTCATGAATTATAATTTGTCTAATCTATTCAATGATAAATTTTTGATTGATATACAATGATGTTTGATGTTTTTTGTAAATTTCATAAAGTGATTTTCTGATCTGAAAATTCCAAATTTAGGGTTCAAACTTAGGACGTACATCATATGTATTTTTTCTAAGATTTTGAAGCCCAAAATTTTATGGGAGTCTCTCTGATATAATAGAAGACTACACTAAAACTTTCGTTCCATTTAAAATTGGGGAAATATATCAAAAAAGTTGTCTTTGACATTGCTATTTTTCTCGGATGTAATGCAATCCTCCATCGGAAAGTCTCTAGACAAAGGCTCTATGGCCATAATCAGAAAATCCACTTAACATGAAATTTTTAGATATGAAAGTATTCTAAAAAATGACACTAGTTTCATATTTTTTCCATTTTTTTTTAAATTGATATCAATTTTTAAGTGCATAGTGCTTTGATTTCAGATCTGTCATGATGTGCTGATTTGCATGATTGAAAAGAGTCATTTTTCACAAAGAAAATATACTGTTTTAACTTTTTTTTCTTAATGAAATTTTAGATCAAACAGTTATCTACATAGACATATGTCTGTATTTAATTTTCATTAAGAATAGAATTTTATTTGGAATTTATGGTGCAACTGGTCAAAAATCTGGAACATACTTTACCAGTGTATTTGCCTGTACTTGGGGAATATTTTCGACCTGCCTATGGTATCTTTTAGGATTAGCTTTCTTTAGAAAAAATGTTGGCCTCTGAGTCCTCTTTCTGAGGATATCTTTTATGAATTTTTTGAGTAAGTACAGTGCCCTATGTGCCCATTTTGGTCCAGCCTGACAAAAATGTCATCTTGCTGCGTGTTCCATCATGTTTTGATTGATTCTCATATGCTTTGGTTGTTTCTCACATGCCATATTTGATGCTATATTTGTTCACATGCTATGTTCGGATGCTCGTATGCATACACTACTATAATGGGAATGGTCACACTGCCATAATTGGAATAGTCACACTGCCATAATTGGAATGATCACATTGCCATAATTGGAATAATCACATTGCCATGATTGGAATGCTACACATGCTTATTGCCATATTTGTCTACTACACTTGCTCACATGCTATATTGGATGATTACTGCCATGTTTGGATGCACACTTACCATGTTTGTATTGATTCACATGCTCACTTTCCATTTTTTACTGATTTATTGCTAAATTTGAATATATTTCCAACACTGCTATATTTGAAATACTACCATTGATATAGTTGGAATATTTTCATTTGCCATATTTGTCTTGGAAAGAGAAAAAATAAAAAAAATAGCAACTAAGGGAAGATACACCCTAAAATAGAAATAATTGAACAATTAGGGTAAAAAAACCCTAAAAATGGAAAAATAGTAATTAAGGTAGAAAGCCCTAAAAAATGAAAATCACAATGAAAAGGGATAGGAAACCCTAAAAACCTAAAAATGGAAACTATAAAATAGTAGGAATTTAGGTCTCATCCCTAGATCCTATTCACAAAAATAGAAAGAATTTGGTACACATCCCAAATAAAAATGATAAGAATTTAGGTCTCATCCCTAGATCCTATTGACAAAAATGGAAATAATTTGGTACACATCCCAAATAAAAATGGTAGGAATTTAGGTCTCATCCCTAGATCCTATTGACAAAAAATGGAAGGATTTTGGTACACATTCCAAATCCGACTCTCATAAATTTTTGAACTACGTCGTACCTGATTTCTAGGGCACACCCTAGAATACGTAGGCAATTTGGGAATCCCAAATACGGTACAAAGCCACCCATCAACCATACATCCTTTATAAACTTCAACTTGAACAAATAAAAATCTAATTGAAGCACATGCATAAATCACTTCCATAATCTTTAATCACACAACCCATTTTCGAACTACGTTTTTGGACTTAATTTCCAGGATTGGAATACATAGGCAGTTTGAGATGTCTTACACGTCTCAGATTCAGTCCAAAACTGAACCATCTTTGGTTCGGTTCACTGTAAAATATTGTACATTACATTTGCTTGTTTATTTGCTTTAAAACATGATTGGGTGAACCCTAGGTTAGAATAACTTAGCAACTTGGTTTAGGACATCCCCCATTGAACTCTAGTCATCCAGTTGACCAAGCACAGTCAAAATTAGAATTTAAGGAAAGTTTAGGAGGCCGATATTGATCGGGCGGTTTGGGTGCCTAACACCTTCCCATAACCGTACCCTGAATACTTACCCGATCTCTGGCAGACCAAAGAACTGATACATTGGGTCACGAGTCAATAGAAGTCTTACCTTAGGGTGAGGCTACATTTTTAGAGGTCCTAGACCTTAATCTAGGTGGCGACTCCAACAGAACAAATCGATCTTCATCGATACAGGATACACATTTCCATCCAGAGGAGGAGGTTCACGTCGATTTTCCATTGTCCTCACAGCTATCATGGAGCTGGAGGTGCTGGAGGAGGAGGTGCCTCACGATCTCTATCGTAGTCCTCAGCATATACTCTCGTGAGCCAGGCCACCTGAGTCTGAGTCCCTTAGAGACTAGCTACCAGATCTGCTACCCGCTGGTCTATAGAGTGCTGGGCATCTAGAAGCTCTCCTACTCTCCAATCATTCAAGAGCTGAGCCTCTCTAATCTCACGTAACAGCCCCATCATGTCATCTGATGGTGAGCGTGAAGGGCCAGTTGACTGAGAAGCCCTAGAAGGGCCAGCTCCAGTAGAATGTTGTGGCGATGGAGGAAGGATGGCATCCACATCCATGTACATCTGATCATCATCCTTCTCATCACCACCCTCATGTGCCTCTGCTACTACCTCTGCTACTACTGCTACTGCCGCTTTTGCATCTGTTGCCACTACCCGAATGAGAGGACGTCCCATAGCATTCCTCTCATCATCACTAACTTGTATCTCTCTCATGCCCATCCTGCTAATGGCCTCCCAATCATGATCAACTGAGAAGGTGTCCTCAAGGATCCTCTCATCCATTAGGTCCACCTGTAGATGAGTGAGCAAGGTGGAGATCACCTGCCCATAGGGTAAGTTGCCTCTCGATTCAGGCAATGTAGCTCAGCGCATAGTCCAGAAAATAATGTATGGGAGGCAGACAAGCTGCCTATTATAGATACAGTACAACAGGTACTGAGTCAGCTGTGAGATCATCTCATAATGTTTGCCCTGGGGAATCAGATTACGTTGGATAATCTTGCAATAGACACATGGGTCTAGACGCAGGTTGACTGCTTTTATCTCCCAGCGGTCATCCCAAAGAATCTGACTATCTATTTCTGTAAGCATCTGTGTAGACAAAAACTATGGCTCTCTGGGTGCACAGTAAACCAACTGTCCATCATTGGAGATACCTACGAGATCAGCCAACTCCTGGCAGTTGAAAGAAATCGAAACCCCTTTCACCCAGCTGGTGATCCGAAGCTCTCTGCCCCTCTCCACATCCTCTAGGTCACCCTCCACCTAAAGGTGACATTAGAACTGCTTAACCAACTCCGAGTGAGTGCAAGCCTCGTATAGGATCACTGGAAGCCAGCCCATATTGCCAAATGCCCTCTCCACATCAAACAGGGCTAAGTGGGCTAGGTTCACACATCGACCCCCTTCAACTTTCTTTCAGTCAAGCCAAGGATATCACACTTCTGCTTCCCCAGACCTGAAGCGAAGTGGGTCATGAACTCGAGGAACTTTGGTGCGAACCATGATAGTTGTATGAAAAGAAAATAAGAAAACAAGTTAGATAAATTTAAAATTTTGACAGCATAACGATGTAAAATGGAAAAAGTCTCACTTTTCACCAAGCATTTGGGCAAGAGGACTTACATAGGTCCCAAACCATCCTGCAATGCATATCCAATCAAAAGTTTTAACTAGGTAGGTCGAATTTGAAAAATTTTGACAATTGGGCAAAAACCCCAAATTTTAGGTCAAAAATGGAAAATTTCAAAATTTTTACCAAACCAACCGATGAAACTCAAATTTTCTTGAGAGCTTTCATCCATTGGGTGGCCATTAGCAAAAGCCCCCAATAAAAATCAAATTTTTATGATTAGAAAAATATTAATTAGAAGAAAACCCTACAAATGACAAAAACCCAAGGTATGAATGCTTAAAAAAATAAAAGAGAGTAGAGAGTAGAGAACATACCTTGTGGAACGGAATGTAGGTCGTAGATCGAAGGAAAAATCACCAAGCTTGTATGATCGACACTGTAGCAACTCACTGGTGGCGAGTTGAGTAGAGACCGTAGGAGGAAGAAGGAGAATGAGAGGGAAAACTCTCAAAAATAGGTTTTTAAAAACTGATTTTGGATCTTACAGTCGCACAATTCGACCAAAACCATCGACCATAGGATCGACCGTATGATCGACCATAGGGTATCAGTAAGTTGCCAGGGATTTGATGGTCGCATCTATGTTCACACAACATGCGACCGTAGGCCATCGACCGTATGACCTACTGTTGTCTACATTTTGATTCTACTTAAACTTTTGCCTATTGATTTTGTTTTTCTCTCGCCTTCCATTGTGAGACTAACCCAATACTACCATCATATCTTGTCTCACATGTACAACCTTTCCAAGCACCATTCAACCAAGAGTTTAAATGGCTGGACGCAGAGTCAGTAGAAGGAGACAAAAAGCAAACCCATCTCCACCACCTATGGAGACTAATGACAATGAGGTTCAGCAAGGACAGGAAAGAAATATTGGAACTCAAAATTTCGCACGTCAGAATGTGCACTCCCAAGCCAACCCAACCAACCTACCTGTACCACCTACAGATTTGGCTACTACGGGGATGAATTTAGCACAACAATTGCAACAAATATAACAAGTGCAAGCCAACGTGCAAGCTGCTATAGGAATTGCTTTCCCAACTGTAAACACAACACCTCTACCTGCAAGACAAGCTAGTACTGCACCTGGTGGTAGCAACACTGTACCTCAAGCACCCTAAACACCAACAGTACAAGGCCAAGTGCAAAACCCCTGAAGCACCACAAGGCGGGTATAACTAAGGAAATTATCAGTACCAACCACCTATGTATGGAGCATATGCACAGTATCAGCTTGATCACTCTAGACTGATCGAGCATTTTCTGAAGTTGAAGCCGAAGGAATTTACAGACAAGCCATATGATCCGTGATGGCCAGCCCACTGGATCGATGGGATGGAAAGACACTTTATGATGATGACTATAAATGAAGAAGAGTAGGTATTATGTGCCACATTTTTGTCGAAAGGTGACGCACACCACTGGTGGAAATCTACTCAGAGTTATCTGTTGACAAAGCACACCCAACTGACCTGGGCTATCTATATAGAAGCTTTCTTCGAGAAGTATTTTCCTAGGAGTTTCAAAGATCAAATGGAAAAGGAGTTTCTAAGTCTGTATCAGGGATAGATGACTGTAGACGCATATCAACAGCGTTATGAAGAACTATTTTTCTTTGCTCCCTCTAGCATGCAGGAGGAAAATACCAAAACCCAAAGGTTCATTATGGGACTTAGGGGAAGCATCCATGAGCATGTATGGGACTGGAAAAGAAGATTTATAATGAAGTTGTATAGATTGCTCGAGTACTGGAATCGAGCCAGAGGGAAAGTTATTTTCTCAAAACAAAGGTATTAAAAGGCCAATGGAAACTCATACAATGGAGGGAACTCAAAGACATTTAAACCCTTCCGTACTCAAGGCTTCAATGGTGCTGCCAAGACTACTCTGATAGCCCAACCTCAACAGAGGCAAAGTAGTGTTGGAGTTAAATGCTTTAACTGTAATCAAGTAGGACATTATTCAAGGGAGTGTCCTAAGCCAAGGAAGTAGCTGCAACAAGGAAAGGTTTATGCAGTTACATCTGAAGATGTTGCCGCATCGCCTGATGTGGTCATAGGTATGACCTGAACTGTTCATTTTTTACTACTTTGTGTAAGCATGTAGACTAAATTAAATCAAATCACAAGGATCGTACCTATTAATGGCTTACCCACCAGAGTACTCTTTGACTCTAGAGCTACTCATTCTTTTATATATATGTCGTTTGGAAAGAAGTTAAATCTACCCCTCAAACCTTTAGACTACAAACTGCTTGTACGATCACCTATGGGATTAGAAGTGGAACTAGACAAAGGTTATGGACCATGTCTAGTTCTTATCGATGAGAAGATTTTGGATGCAACCTTAATTCAACTTGAGATGGAAAACTTTGACGTTATCTTGGGAATGGATTGGTTAGCTCGGCACTCTGCAAACCTATTATGTGTCGAAAAGAAATTAACATTTAAAGACAAGAAAGGAGGAGAGTTTAGTTTTGCGGGAACCAAACTTCCCCATAAACAAAAACTCATTCTCTCTGCATTGAAGGCTAGAAAATGCTTCGAGAAATGAAGAATTGGGTATCTAGTATCCATGGTCGACCTCACCAAGGAAGCACCATGAATGGAGGATATTGAAGTTGTGCGTGAATTTTTGGATGTATTTCCTGAGAAACTACTAGGACTACCACCCGACCGAGCGATAGAGTTCGTTATAGATCTTATACCCGAAGCCGCACCAGTATCGAAAGCACCTTATCGAATGGCTCCTACTGATTTGAAAGAACTGAAGGTACAATTATTAGAATTACTGAACAAGGGTTATATTAGACCCAACATATCACCATGGGGAGCGCCAGTATTGTTCTTGAAAAAGAAGGACGGTAGCGTTCGACTGTGTATAGATTATCGAGAATTGAATAAGCTTACAATCAAGAATCCGTACCCATTGCCTCAGATTGATGACTTGTTCGATCAGTTGCAAGGTACCAAAGTGTTCTCCAAAATTAATCTTCGGTCAGGATACCATCAGTTGAAGATTAAGGAATGTGATATTCCGAAGACAGCATTCAGAACCAGATATGGACATTATGAATTTTTAGTCATGTCTTTTGGATTGACTAATGCACCCTTAATTTTTATGGAACTCATGAATCGGGTATTCCATGATATGTTAGATACATCAGTCATTGTATTTATTGATGACATACTACTCCAAGGACAAAGAAACTCATGTCACAAATCTAAGAGCCGCTTTGTAGCCACTAAGAAAAGAGAAGCTTTACGCAAAATTTACAAAGTGTGAGTTCTGGCTAAATGAAATCGCTTTCCTAGGCCATGTTGTATCCACCGAAGGAATTAAAGTGGTTCCTAGCAAGATTGAAGCCATTGTGAAATAGGAAGCACCTAAGAATGTCGCAGAAATCAGAAGTTTCTTAGGTTTAGCTAGTTACTATCGACGATTCATGGAAGATTACTCTAGAATCGCCGTACCTCTCACCAGTTTGACAAATAAAGGAGAAAAGTTTGTTTGGACCGATAAATGTGAAGAGTGTTTTCAAACATTGAGAGCTAAATTGATATCAGCACCCATCTTGACTATTCTGATCCCAAGACAACCATTTACCTTGTACACTAATGCGTCTGGGTTAGGTTTAGGATGTGTGCAAAAGCCATTACTATCTCACCCATATAAATATCCTATTCTCGTGCCAGGTGTCAGAGTTTACCTAGTACTTATGTATGGAAACAAGTAATTACGTATGCCTCAAGACAACTGAAGACACATGAGAAGAACTATCCCACTCATGACTTGGAATTAGCAGCAGTAGTACATGCTGTTAAGATATGGAGACATTATTTGTATGGAGAGAAATTTTAGATCAGATCATAAGAGTCTCACTCATCCTTTTAATCAGAAAGAGTTGAACATGAGACAAAGAAGATGGCTGGAATTATTGAAGGATTATGATTGCGATATCCAGTATCATCCAAGAAAAACTAATGTAGTTGCTGACGCACTAAGCAGGAAAACTATGACAGAATCCCAAGAAGAAGTTAGTGCAAATGCTGTGGCGTGTGTCACAGGGAGAGTATTTAATTATGGTAAAGAGCAGTTCGTGATTGATATTCTGAATGAATCAACTGACCAAGGGTTTATTCATTTATTTTCAAACATGTTTGCTACATTAAAGATTGTACCTAATCTATTAGACTAATTGAAAACCGCTATTAAATCAAACCCTTATTTGAGAACGGTGCAAGAAGACCTCGAAAAAGGTAGGACTACTCCTGAGTTCACCTTGGACGTTGAAAAGGTACTAAGATACCAAGGAAGGGTATGTATTCTTGAAAATGAAGACTTGCATATTAGACACAGACTAATGAAGGAAGCTCACACCACTGCTTATTCGGTATATCCTAGAAGTACAAAGATGTATTATGATCTGAAGAAACTATATTGGTGGAGAGGAATGAAAGCGGATGTAGCTAAATTTGTGTCTCAATGCTTAAATTATCAGTATGTAAAGGCTGAAAGGCAAAGACCTGCAGGACTATTGCAGCCACTGCCAGAACCAGCATGGATATGGGACTGCATCACTATGGACTTTGTCACCGGGTTACCATTGAATCCTCGAGTAATTGACGCGGTCTGGGTGATTAGGGATCGTTTGACCAAGATAGCTCGTTTCATAGCTATATGACCTCAGTATACCCTAGAGAGGTTAGCTAAGCTTTATGTAGATAATATTGTTTGATTACATGGTGTACCTGAAAGCATTGTGTTCGAAAGAGAACCACGCTTTACCTCAAAGTTTTGGGAAGGATTACAGAAGGCTATGGGTATAACATTAAAGTTTAGTACTGCATTCCATCCTCAGACAGACGGACGGTCAGAGCATACTATTCAGATTTTAGAAGACATGCTTCGAGCTTGTGTTATTGATTTCAAAAGATCATGGGATGAGAAATTACCATTAATTGAGTTCGCTTATAACAACAATTATCAAGCGACAATACAGATGTCACCCTATGAAGCACTGTATGGTAGGAAATGTCGAACTCCTTTGTTTTGGAATGAAGTTGGAGAACGGAGTATTGTCGGACCAGAGTTTATTGAAGAGACTTGTCGAGTAGTCGACATTATCAAGGAAAGAGTCCGAATAGCTCAGAACCGTCAGAAGAAATATGCAGATAATCGACGCAGAGATCTCAAATTCACCATAGGTGATAAGGTATTTCTGAAAATATCTCCTATGCATGGTTTGAAAAGGTTTGGACAGAAGGAAAAGTTGTGTCCTAGATATATCGGACCTTATGAAGTTCTAGATAGACGTGGAAAATTAGCATATCAGTTAGCACTACCACCATCCATGTCAAGTGTGCATGAGGTATTTCATATCTCATTACTGAAGAAGTACGTTAGAGATCAAACACACGTGTTAACAACGGATCCATCGGATTTTACTGAAATTTGACGTTTGAAGTAGTACCTTTTGAAATCACTAGCCGAAAGGTGCAACGCCTTCACAACCGCAACATTTACTACGTTAAGGTTACTTGGAGAAGCCAAAATATAAAAGAAGTTACATGGGAAGAAGAAAGTTCTATGCGAAAGCAATATCCTCACCTATTCGACTCGAAAGGTATGTGTAAATTTTGAGGATAAAATTTATATAAGATTGGGGGAGTTGTAAGACTCGCACTCCACTAACTTGGTCTAACAGTGTCGTGTCAGGTCTTCCCATCATTCTTGGACCAAGTGGACCAAGCGTGTGAAGATAGATCACAAACCAGGTATGAGAATCGAGTTAAAAACACTAAAAACATACCTAAGGTTGCATGATTGGGTAGCTATGGTCGACCATAAGGAAGGGAACCAAAAATCTCAAATCCAGAACCCCACAGTCGATGATTTTGACCCTAGGATTGATGGTTTATGCAACCGTATGATCGACTGTGAGAACCTAGATCAGACTCCGAGTTTTGGAAACTTTCCTAAATTAAGGGATTGCTTTCCTAATTGAAAGAGGACTCTATATGGAGAGTTTTCCTCTATATAAAGGACGTCCCTCAGTCCTTTTTCATTCTTTTAGAACATAGTAAACCCTAGAGAAAGAGAAGGAAGAGAAAGAAGAGAAGGAGAAGAAGAAAAATCTAAGGAGAGGAATTTGCTGAGAAGAGATTGGCTCTCTATCATAGGCAAAGGTATGAAACGAATCTTTGGAGATGTAAACTTTCAGGAATAAGACTTCTATGGAAGATAGGCAATATCAACCTCCTATGATCTATGTGATTTCCTTGAAAAAATCCCAAGGAGAACCATGAGGAATGAATTTGATGATTAGGATTGATAAGAAATTACTAATGATGGCCATAGGATGACCTTAGAATAAACCCCATTGAAGAACAAAAGAATTGACCCCCAGGAAGAACTCAAATTTCATGTAAACTGTGACCAGAAATCTCAAGGTCGTAGCTATGGTCGACCATAGCATGACCAGTATGACCAGAGGATCGACCATAGGCATTCGGGAAGATTTCAAAAATCATATGGTCGCAGCTACGGTCGCACCATATGTGACCGTAGGGTATCGACCGTAGACAGTAAGGTCGATACAGCATGAGATCATAGACCAATCAGACACCTATCAGTGCTCTGTTTCGATTTTCGACTACTGTAATATGTCACATATGAATCATAACTTAAATTCCTATAACTTTTAGTTTGTTAAATCAATTCAAAGAGAATTTCAAGGTTTAAAAGGACATCGAGAATTACTAATAGGTGAGGGAACAAAACATAAACTAATTGAATAATAACAAACTATTTATTTTTATTGAGTCTAATGCCATGATTGATTATATGCTTGTATGCTTGCAATGTGCATCTCACATGTCATCCATATTTCTGCTATTATTGTTCATGCATATTTAATTTTATTTATTTATAACATGATGATGATAATGATGTTAGGAATAGGCATGTAAATGTATGTGTGTGGTTGGTGTGTTGAATGCGAGTTGAGCATCAAGGGGAGAACGTGGCATGGTGGTCTTCGACCTCGTCACTAGACTCTAGCTCTATCTCTACTCAAGTCTTGCCCACTAACATCGTTGTATTGTCATTACCTTAGCAGAACTATTACGTCGTAGGGCATCAGGGGAGATGGTCTCGGACCGTATGGTCTCTGACTCTGTCGGGGGGCCTTAGCTCTATCTCTATGGACGTATTAAGGGATGTTGGGGTGAGACCTTGGATACATTGTTTGGCATTAGGATCGATTAGTTGCGAGCCCAATTTGCAAGTCCTCGCCAATAGGGGCTTACGTGTTGGTATGGGTAGGGCATCAGGGGAACTGTTGGCAGTGTTTGATCCGGACACTTTAGCACTATCTCTATTCCATGGTGGGTGCATGTGGGATGGCAATGGTGTTTGATCCATTGGACGGATTCACACACTCGTGTATAGAGATGCGGTAGCCACCAAACCTTTCTATAGCACATTGCAAACTTAAAAATCAAACCAAATATATGAATTGAATGCATGCATATGTTTGTTGCATTATTTTGTTTGCTCACTGAGCCATGATGTGTGCTCACCCTTTCGACGTCAAATGTTTTTAGTTAATGATGCAGGTCCTAATATTGAAGAATATATGAATGCGCCGATGTATGGACACATTGCTGCGATGGATGTAGAAGCTGAAGAAAATGCGCATGATTCATCATGCGAGTGCAACCAATGTGTTTTTGCTTAAGTTTAGTTATAATTTGAACATCGGATATGCAATTGATTATTTATTTTTATGTCATGTAGTTTGGAGATAATTGGATTAAATATTTATTTATCACTATTAGACTCTCAGATCATTATCTGTAAGACTTTCGTTTATTTGTTTATTATCTCTGATTATTAATGTGGAATGTGTGTGTGGTTTGATATGGTGGGTACGACCTGTGCGAGACCCTGGGTGAACCATTGATTTATTGGCAGTTCATCACACCATTCTGGTTAGACTAGAATTGGGGTGTGACATGACTGCTATGGACGTAGAAGCCGTGGAAGATGCACATGATCAGTCACGCGAGTGTAACCAATGTGTTTTTTATTAGTTTAGTTATATTGAGTACTGGAACATGTAATTGATTATTTTACTTCATGTCTTGAGTCATTTCAAGATAATTGGATTTAATAATTCTTTATCATTGTTAGACCTCAGTTCATTATTTATATGAAGATTTCTACTATTTAATTATTGTCTCTGATTATTATCGTAGAATGTGTTTGGTTTAATATGGTGGGTATGGCCTATTCGAGATACTGGTTGAACCATTGGTTTATGGACGATTCATCATACCATTGGTTAGTCTAGAATTGGGGTATGACAGCTTGATCCAATCTTTATATATTCAAATACTGATTAGTATGTTACATCACCCTTAGCAGGATGACATCATCTTAGGGGGAGGGAAACGGATGGCCTGGGATTCCTGCTAGGCTTGGTGAAAGGGATACATTGGATGGCACATAGGATTTTTGGCTAATGGCATTACCCCTGTATGCAATCCTAACTAGTAAAGGGTCAGGTACTAGTAGGATGGAGTGATGAGGGGGAAGGGTTGGCAGTGTTAGTTGGAGCGTCACTAACCGGACTTGCTGTTCGATCACCATTCTAATTGGGATGTCGTATAGGGGTATCAAGGTTACTGGGTAGGCTGGTAAGCACCTGTCACTCCCATGCATGGAGGTTGAGTCAGTCTTTGGGAGGTGTGGCTAAGCCTTACCATAGCATATGACATACATGATACTTGACTATTGCATTGTTGTATGTAATAAACTGATCATGCATTCTTGCTTGCTTGCTTATATGTTCCTTATTGAGCTCAAGTTGGCGAACTCACCCTTGTGTATGCACCTTTTTTCTAAACTATAGCTGATTTCGTAGAGCTTTTCTTTATGATACTGGTGATTTAGATGACGAGTGGATGATGTTTGCAACTTGGATTATTTGCTATACTTGTTTCTTCAGCGGCCAAGTTGGAAATTAATAAAGTGTTGATTTAGTTTTAGTACTTTTGATCGGACATGTTGTCCAATACCTCTGTGGTCTTGTATTTTATTTGAAGTAGTACATTATGTCTTGAATTTTGTTGAACAGAATAACACAAGTTACTATTGTATAAGTATCATTTAGAATCCGTCAATACTAATACCCAAAATTTATATAAGTTTTCTGCTGTATTTTACACTTTACTCCGATTATGTGGTGGTGATTGTGTTATGGGTTGAGGTGGTGTGATGTGTGCCCTACGTCATGATCCTAGAAATTAATAGGATGGCAATATGCATTCTATTCATAGCCCGGCGTGTGCCAAAAGAAGAAATTTTTTTTTTTTTTGAGGTGTGACAACAATCCCTTATTGGATAAGCCCAACTTGGTGGTGATTACAATTACCAATTTTATAAAAAGATTACACAACCCTCCCAAATTACAAGCAATTAGCTCTAATCGGGCATTTCATAAACACTTGTCCTATTAAGTATCTCATGGGATGAGGATTTCATTGAGATAAAATTACCTTTGGAGCATAATTCAATTGTTGGAAGACACCTTGCCACTGGTGTGTCACAAATTCTCCCCTGTAAACATTGTACAAGCTTCCATACTCTTGGAGGTATTTTCACAAACACTTGGTGGGTGTCTTGACACTCTCAATTCACTCAAAAAGCCTTTCAAAATCTTCCTTTTCGTTTTTCAAGCCCACAAGAAAAATTGGGCACAATTTGGACTTAAATGAGCAAGAAATCATCAGTTAAGTCCTAGCCGCATGATCGTGAACAGTGAAAGCTAATCTGATGGATCATATTGATCCTTAACTTTGGTGACATTTGGTCATGTCACCATATATCGCTGCCACATCATCCATTGAAACATCATTCGAAAATGAGGGTGAGATCTGGTCCGTTAGATCTCAAAAATTGCATTTGACGTTATTTGTATATTGCAAGTGATTTCTTGACAAATAGAATGGAATATGCTGCCAACGTATGTTGCACGTGCACAACACAGTATCAACCTGCAACACAATGTATCGCGACTAATCTTGTTATGTTGAGCTGGCCAGTAAGATCAATCGAGGGAGCATCTTCTGTGTCAACCTGTTAACACCTTCGTTGGTCTGAGCCATCGATCTAGCATAAGACTGATGTGGCTCTTTAATAGCCATTAATTTCGATTTCCCTTTTTTTATAGCTTACCCAAAATACCCCTGAAAACTAAAAAAAAGGCCCCCGTGACGTGTTAAAATGCAGAAAAGGAATCTGTGAAGAAGAAAGTAACTGAGAGTTCCAAAATCTGATTTTTTTGAATATTTTTCAACGCGTCAATGGGAAACTAGCTGTAGTTTTTTCATATAAGTGTGTTGCCAAGATAACTTGATGTTTTACAAGTTTCATGATCAGAGCTTCACATGAAATTTCTATAGGACCCATATAAAGCTATAAAGCTGCCTCAAAGGGAAAAGTTTCAAATGAAACTTGGAATTTTGTCACAAAACCATTACCACATTTGTCGTGAGGCTCCCACGCATCAGAAAACACATATGTTCACCTCAAAATGTCTCTGAGCACACGTAGGGAACGGTCGATCCATATTGGGTCAATACCCAATTAATTCAATAGTCAGACCCAGTCAACTCAATTCATGTGGCACTTGTTCTTGGCTTGTTGTCCGCATCTGGTTGCCGCATGACCCTCTACCACCTCAACACTCTCTCTCTCTCTCTCTCTCTCTCTCTCTCTCTCTCTCTCTCTCTCTCTCTTCATTTTATCTCTCCCGTATTCGTTACCATTGTCCACATCATTAGTGGGACCCATGCAGCTTCTCTCTCCTTATTTTCTATCTCCTCTTTTTATCTCATCATTTGGCCACATCATCACTACAGCACTCCACACCTTCTATCCACATCATCAGTGGGACCGTGCATCTTCTCTTCTCATTTTCTCTCTCCTCAAGGTTGATCAATTTTGCCAACAATTTCAACATGGTATTCAACACATCCATAGTGTCTATAGTGGTCAAGCTTGTCAACAGACAAAATCCAAATCAGTTCGAGATTTTGGACGCAGATGTTACAAAAAGTCAATAAAGTTATTCCAAAGTAAATAATACAAACCGATAATTTAATTAAGGATCCGATTTTTATACACGAGTAGTGCACAGACACAATCGTGCATTAAGCCCTTCATCTAGTAGAAGGGATAGTTTCATATTGTAAATTCTTCCCCTCACCCGTCTGAGCTAAAGGCAGCTGTAATTAAGCACCATCGTATACATGCACAGTCATGCACAAAACATTTTACCAATTTTTAATTATAGATAGTTTTTGGGACATGTTACACGACATAAAAAAAGAAAAAAAATGAAATCATCTCATATTATTTTTATTAATATGTTTTGGAACTATCCATTGAATCAGATACATGCTGGAGACAGGGCTTAGTCATGATATGGTCTCTCTCATCTCTAGGGATTTTCAAACCAAACCAATCTACTTGGATTAGTAAAAAGAATATTGAAAAATCATCTATATTAATCGAAGGCTGCTCTTAACGGTTCACTACCCCTCCCCACCTTCACTTTCTTTCTTGGATTTATCATTGTAAACAGCAAGTGGTAACAGAGGTTTGCTGTCATTGAAAGAAACACGAGTCATAATAACTTGAGGAAAGTTCCAAACACCCCAAAATTTTCAATCTGGTCCCATGCATGGTTGGTTTTGATCAAACATGCATGAAAAAGTTACCATCCACCCCCACCACCTCCAAACACCGCCACCCAAAAAAATAAAAAATAAAAAATAAAACGTGTTTCCACCGACTCCATGTGCCTCCTAGCTTTGTGCAGGGGTAATGCCAACACAACAGTATCCCACCAAAATAAATTAAGGACATGGCCTCCTAACATTAGCTAAAAGCAGAGCAAAAATTGACACTTACAGTATCTTCACCTAATTTTCAGTTTAGATACATCACGTGATCCTCAAGTTGCTGTATTTTCAGACAAGCTAAGGAAGTAAGCTTCATTTGTTTGCCAACTTGATCTTCATTTCCACTTGGGTACTGAATATGGTCACCTAGTCTGTTTGGAGGACACATGATGGTCCATATCTTCTTCAACTGGAAACATCGACAATACACGATATGGGTTTGAAATGGTATTGAAACAGATGAACTGCAATATAGAAGCGTACAAGGGACAAGTTCTTCAGATGATCATTCTCATTAAATGAATCTTTCTAGCAGAGCAGATCCTACAATCAAGACCCACATTCATGGACTGAAATTTGGAAATTTAAGGAAACAAAGATAATTCGGCTTATACCAACATCACGACCCACATCATTGACTGAGTAAAGGATTCCAGAGGATCCCATTGTTTCTGATAAATGTTATTTTGTTTTTGTTAATGTCAAACCTTTTATTTCGTTTGGCAGATCCCCCACACAAAAGTGAGATGAATAAGAGGAGGTTGGAATAAGGGTTTTGTTACTAATTCAATTTGCGAATGAAACAAGCTTTTCTGTTCTGGAATCAACCCTTTCAATGGAAGTCAACAACAACAACAAAGCCTTATCCCAACTAAATGGGATTGGCTATATGGATTCTTGTCCTCTAATCAGCTCTATTCGATGTCATACTTGAAACAAGGCCTAAGCTATGCATGTCATTCTTCACCACTTCCCTTAAAATCATCTTAGGTCTGCCCTTAGTTTTTTTAGATCTTTCAATTTGAATCAAATCAATCCTCTATACAGGAGCATCTGACGGGCTCCGTTGAACATGACCATACCATGTCAAATGACTTTCTCGTAGTTTATCGTGTATCGTCGCTAGTCTCAAACCAGCTCTAATACGATCATTCCATATCTTATCCTTCCTAGTTTACCACACACCCATCTCAATCCTCATCTCAGTTATACTAAGTTTATCTATATGATGTTTCTTAACTGCCTAACATTCCACTCCATACATCATAGTTGGTCGAATAACTGTCCTACAAAATTTTCTTTTAAGTTTTAAAGGAATACACTGATCGTACAACACTCCACGCGCACTTCTCCACTTCATCCATCCTATTTTAATCCTCTGTAAAACATCATCCGCCACTGTACATCTTTCTTTCAAAAGATGAGAACACGAGAGCTGATCCATCGAAAAGAAGACAAAACGGAAACACCGTAAAATTATGCACTAATATCTCCTTCTTTATTTATGATTGAACTTAGATACTTAAAATGATAACTTTGTTGTATCTCTCTCTCAAGAATTTTCACCACCATCATTATCTGACCTTGTGTGACTAAAATTACATGTCATATACGATCTTTGTTCTATTTATATTAAAACCCTTTGATTCAAATGTTGATCTCTATAGCTCCAACTTGGCGTTTTATCCCTGCTTTTGTCTCATCCACCAAAATAATATCATCGGCAAAAAACATGCACCAAGGAACTTCATCTTGAATGTCTTCGGTTAAATCATCCATAATAAGGGCAAACAGATAAATGCTTAAAGTTGATCCTTGATGCAAACCCATTGTGATTGAGAACTTACCTACCTTGACCCCCCACAGTTTTAATACTAGTCACCACATTATAATACATATCCTTAACAATGTCTACATATTTGTTTGAAATACTTCTCTTCTCTAGTACATGTTAGATTAACTCTCTAGGAACTCTGTCATAAGCTTTTTCTAGATTAATAAAGACCACATGGAGGTCATTCTTGCCTTCTCTACATCTTTCCATGAGTCTCTTAAGCAAGTATATAGTTTATTTCGGCGATCTACTTGGCATAAAACCAAACTGATTTTCCGTAATAGTAGTTTCTTTTCTCATGCAAGTTTTAATAACTCTCTCCCATAATTTCAAAGTATGACACATTAGTTTTATGCCTCCGTAGTTTTGCAGCTCTGAATATTACCTTTATTTTTATAGACTGGAACAAATGCTTTTCCTCCATTCATTTGACATTTTCTTTGAACTCATATTTTATTGAACAACTTAGTTAGCCAAGATACTCCATACATTCCTAGGCTCTTCCAAACTTCTATTGGGACCGCATCTGGGCCTGATGCTTTGCCTACATTCATCATCCTAAGGGTGTCAAAATTGGGCCCGGCCCGGTAGCATGGACCGAGCCAGCCCAATATAACCCTAACTGTAAGAAAGTTGTTCTAAAAACTGGGTCTAACCCGTGGTTTTATATGATGACAGGTGTTCCAATCATAACCGAACCGGAAGGCCAAGCCGGGTGACGAACCACGTAAATTTCAGGTATGAGAACCACTCAAAATTTGTAAAAAAAACTCATACCGGTCTGACTATACCAGTCTGAGTCAGTCAGACTGGTATGGTGCAACCGGTATGGTATACCGGTCTGACTATACCGGTCTGAGTCAGTCAGACCGGTATGTGCGACCGGTATGCTTCGTTTCTGTGGGAGACGGACTCCAGCGGGTCCCTCACTCCGAATGGAAACTTGGAAAGTTTCAAATCTTGGAAAACCTTCCCAAGAACAGCTCTCCTCCATTAATAGAGATTATTACACTCCATTGATCCTTCTCAAACCCTAGTCGTCTGGAGGAGAGTTGAGAAGGAGCAAGGAGGAAGAAGCTGCCCAGGAAGGAGATTTCCATTGGAGGAGCTCGTCGCCAACCGACGAACACCGCCGGTAAGTGCTCTATACTATTAGTAATTACTAGGATGTCGGATCGGAGCCGTGAAGCGGCGCGACAATCCAAAACCTTAGATCTTTCTTCTTTCAAATCTGATCTGGTTTGATACGGCATCCTAGCCGAAATCAGAAGGCCATTAGGATACTTGGACCTTAGTGTGGGTTAAGAGAAACCCTAGAAACCTAGCCGATAACCGACATGGAAGAGAGATCCAAGACCTTGCTCTCGGATCCAAACCACGGACTATACCGGTGGGACGCAAGGTCCAGCGGTATGGGCCTGCGGTATATGCCACAGGCACATACCGGTCTCACTGATTAAGACCGGTATGTACCACAACCAGTATATACCGGTGGCACTATACCGGTCTTACTCCCCTAAGATCGGTACCACGGCCAGTATGCCTTTCGAGCCTTGTTTCTTTGGTCAGGAGAGGTGCTGACCAACTGTGACCTTAATAAATTAATTCTAACTCTTTAACATGATTATGTAGGACCTGTAGACAGCGTGAATAAACCCTATGATGCAGAGCGGGATTGTTATCACGCGCCAGGTAAGGAACAAGACCCAAACTCTAATTAACTAATTAACCAGTAAACCTTTGCAACTAAATTGTATATGAATTTCATTGCTTGATGTTTGTGCATTTCACATGCCATGTAGTTACATCTTTTGTTACTATTATCTGTTCATGCATTTCATATGCTAGAATTGTTGGATGTTAGACATGTGTATGCTTTTAGTTAGTGTATGGAATGTGAAGGGGAGTAGATGTCACACCCCAATTCCGCACCATTCGGAACGGTGTGATGAACCGTCAATAAACCAACGGTTCAACCAGGATCTCAAAATAGGCTATCCCACATATGATAAACCAAAACACATTCCACATTAATCAGAGGTAATAAAGTAAATAGCAGAAGTCTTACAGATAATGAACTGAGGTCTAATCATGATAAATAATTAATATTCCATTTATTTTCATGTAACCAAAACATATTTTAATACATATTACAATATCCAAATACGCAAACTAAACACTACGTGTTTCCACCGCTGAAACGCTCGCTTAACGAACCATGTTCATCCTCCACAGCTTGCTCATCATAACCGCCACATGTTCATATGTTGGCTTGTCGACATAATCTTCAATCATAGTACCTGCAACATCAGAAACTAAAAAGAATTGCGCGCGCGAGGGTCAGCTCTCCAACTTGAGCTCAGTGAGAAAACAAAACAATGCAACAATACATATGCATGCATTCAATTCATATCTTTGGTCTGGTATATAAGTTTGCAATATGCTATAGAAAGGATAGGTGGCCGCCGCACCTCTATACACGAGTGTGTGGAAACGCTCAATGAAAACGGCACCGTCGCCCCACATGCACCCACCATGGACAATATACACCCCATGAAAACGGCATGGCTGTACCGGTTGCCCATACCAACACGTAAGCCCCTGTTGGCGAGGGCTTGCAAACTGGGCTCGCAACTAACCAACCCTAATGCCAAACAATGTATCCAAGGCCTCACCCCAGCATCCCTCAATACATCCATATAGATAGAGCTAGGGTCTGGTGACCAGGCTGAACCACAATGCCACGTCCCCCCCTGATACCCTACGACATATTAGTTCCGCTAAGGTAATGGCGATACGACGATGTTAGTGGACAAGACTTGAGTAGAGATAGAGCTAGAGTCTGGTGACCAGGCCGAACCACAATGCCACGTCCTCCCCGTGATGCTCCCTTCGCATCAAGCACACTAACACTTGCTTAGTGGACATGACTTGAATAGACCATGGCACAATATACACCCCATGAAGAACGGTCATGGCTGTACCGGTTGATACCATCCCTACCCGCACCATATACACTAGTCAAACACAAACATTCACATGCCTATTCCTATCATCATCATCATCATCATATTATAAACAATAAAATAAATATGCATGAACAAATAATATAAATATTGGATGACATGTTAAATGCACATACAAGCATACACACATAGAATCAATATGACATTGGACTCAAGAAATAAAACAGTTTATTCTTAACCAGTTAGTTTAGGTCTTGTTCCCTCACCTTAGCTTGTTAATAGATCCTCTTCCAAGCTTTAGAATCACCTTTATAACGTTATTATATTGCTAGAAGACCTAACAAAGCTGATAAAATTTAATTAGAATTTATTCAGAATTTAAAAACCATTTTGTTAACTGAGGGTCGGAGGTAGGGTCGGAGTCATGATCGACCCTGGGTGCGACCCTCTCCCTAATCTGAACTTCCCGAACACTGAGGGTCGATGCTAGGGTCGGATCTGCCATCGACCCTAGGTGCGACCCTCCATGGTTTGAGTCGAAAATATCATATTTTGTTCTCTCTTTCATGGTTGGATCATATGGCTTACTTCCACAATCCATTCTATACATGTTCTATGGTTTAAAACTATACTTTATTTACCTACATGGTTTTAATGATCTCCTCCATGGTTTTCCATGAAAACCTAACCATGGATGGATGATTTGGGTTTCTTCTAAGTCATATCCTCTTCATAAACCATTCTAAAGTCTTAAATAAATCATGGGGAATGTATTCATACCTTAGGCTTGCTGAGATTCAGAGTTCCTCTGAATTTCCTCTTCTTCCTTAGCCTTTTCTTCAAGTTTTTCTTCTCTTCTTCTCTTCCTTCTCTTCTCTTTCTCTCAATCCAATTAGAGTTGTAAAAGGAGTGAAAGAGGCTTAGGGACGTCCTATTTATAGGGCAAAACCTCCCAAAATAAGTCCCATTGAGTTTAGGAAAGGTTCCAATTGAAATTAGGAAGGTTTCTCAATTTTCGGTTCGTGCTGTTTTTCCCGAATGTCGAGGGTCGATGGTGAGGGTCGATGGGAGGGTCGGACAACTCATAGACCCTGCAACCCATGGTTGAGGGTCGATGGTGAGGGTCGATGGGAGGGTCGGACCTGTCTGTTAAAACATGCGACCCTACCCTCATTTTGACTGTTTTTGGGTAAATTTTCATATTGGGTCTTGGGTTTCTTCACACACTTGGTCCACTTGGCTCGACCATGATATGTAGACGGGTCCCGACACAAAATATAAGGTTAGGCCGGGTTCGTGGCATGCGGGTCTTACAACTCCACCACCCTTAAAAGAAATTTCGTCCTCGAAATTTGAAAGTACGGATCTTACAACTCCCCCATCCTTAAATGAATTTTGTCCTCATAATTTGAACGTACAAATCTTACAACTCCCCCATCCTTAAAATAAATTTTGTCCTCAAAATTTTGGATTTACTTCGGAGTCAATAGGTGGGAATTCTATTTTCACCTTGCATCTTCTTCTTTCCATGCCGTCTTCTCCACGTCTTGTCTTCGTCAGATTATCTTCGTATAATTAATACCAAGTTTTTAAGGTGTTGTACCTTTCAACTAGTGAACTAGGCTGGTACCACTTCCATAGTCAAACATTCTATCTAATCCAGTGATTCCGTGGTCAATACCTTTGATATGGATCTCCAATGTACTTCTTCAATAGAGACACACGAAATACATCATGCATACTAGACAGGGATAGCGGTAACGCTAATTGATATGCAGCCTTTCTATGTCTCTCTAGAGTTTATAAGATTCGACGCATATATAGAATACTACTTTCCTTCTTGTCTAATCATTTCAAACTTCGCATAAGTGATATCTTCAAAAACATTTGTCCCTTATGGCGAACTCAAGGTCTTGGTGTCTCTTCTGACCTCTTGAGCTATCCTACCCCTTTTCTTTGATCTTGTTTGCCACTTGATAGTTTTCTTCATTAGACTTAGGTTTCCAAAATTCTTCATTCACCAATTTTATTCCAAAATATAGGAATTTGACATTTCTACCGTAACATGCTTGATAGGTGACATTTACATGGTAGCTTAATAGCAACTTCAATTCACGGTAACTTCTCAACTCAAGTTCCTTGAAATCAATTTCATAAACTCAGGGCATATCTCTTAGGATTTGCATAGTCTGCCCCGACTGTCCATCGGTTTAAGGTAAAGTGCGGTACTAAACCTCAACTTTGTTCCCATTATCTTCTGTAGATCCTCCCAAAACTTCGAAATAAAGCATAAGCCTTTGCCCGACACTAAGCTCTCATGCATACCATTCAATCTGGCAATATTATCCATATATAGCTTAGTTAGCCACTCCAAAGCATACCGAAGTCGTATAGCAATGGAATGAGCTATCTTCATAAGGCGATCAACAATTACCCCAAACTGCGTCAATCGATCAGTGGTCAGTGGCAAATCAGTGACATAGTTAATTATAATACAGTTCCACTTTCAGACTGACTCTGATAGTTATTATAGTAAGCCATGTTGGTCTTTGTCTTGTAGCTTTTACTTGCTGATAATTCAGACACTGGAACATGCACTAAGCCACATTTGTTATCTCTTCAGGTCATGATACATATTGGTACTCCAGGTTGTACTGAATATTGGGTACAATGGACTACTATCATTATCCTCATCATAATATCCGAGTCTTTATCTTCAGGTATTCAGAATCTACCTCTGTATCTGAGTACAGTCTCCGCATCCAAATTAACTCAGGGTTGGGTTTTCCTTTCTCTAAGTCTTCTTGTACCGTTCTTATATACAGATATAACAAAATTACTACTTTTTCTTCATCCCTAAGTTCTCGCTCAATTGGATCATCACGAGTTTCTGTTATATGTTACTCTTCTTCCAAATCTGAATCTGTTGCTGCGGAACATAAGGCAACATTTATACTCGGTCCTTCTTCAGACCTCATAATCCCTTTTTTCTTAAGGCTTAGCTACTACATTAGCCTTGCTCAGTGACCTTGAATATCACGGTCTTAATCCTTCAATGTTCAAACCATTTTCCTATCCTCATGTTCAACTCTTTCTGATGAAGAGATAAATAGGACTCTTAACCTAAAATTATTCTCCGTTTAGATAATGTCTCTAAGTCTTGATTGCATAATTCATCACCGGTAACTCCAAGTCATGAGTATGGTAACGCTTCTCATGCTCCTTTAGTTTTCTTGAAACGTATGCAATCGCTTATTTACCTTGCATCAACCCGCATCCTTGATCCAATCTGAAAGCTCCGATGGATAGGGTAAAAGGTTCCCTTGGTACCAAAATGATCAAGATGGGAGTTGATATCAACCTTACCTTAGAATCTGAAAACATTCTTCACACTTGTAGGTTCAAATAAATTCCTCTCCCTTCCTGGTTAGCTTGGTAAGAGGTTTTGCGGTCTTAGGGTGGTCCTCCAAGCATCGTCTGTAATAATCAGCTAAAACCAAGAAACTTCTTATCTTCGCAATATTCCATACAATTGCTTCTATCTGAATAGGGTCCACTTTAATCCCTTTATATGATGCTACGTGATCTAAGAAGATCATTTTGTTTTATCATGTCCCATGTTTCTTGGACTTGACATGAATCTTTTCACTTCTCAGCTGTTGTGAAGCTGTTCTAAGATCCGTTGTATGAGTTGCTTCATTCTTGGAATAAACCAAATATCATCTATGAAAACTATGACCGACGTGTCCAATATGTCCTGAAACACCCAGTTCATCAGCTCCATAAAAGATGTAAGGGCATTGGTTAATCCAAACGTCATAATCGAGAACTCATAATGCCCAATCCCGATTCTAAAAGCTATCTTCGAGATATTTCTGTCCAAAATTCTTCAGCTGATGATATCTTGACTGAAGCAAATACCTTTGCTCCTTGCAACTGTTTAAACAAGTCATCGATCTAAGGTAGTAGATATCGATTCTTGACTGTGAGCTTGTTTAGTTCCCGGTAGTCTATACGCAAACAACACTACCATCCTTCTTCTTGATGAATTGCATTGGCACTTCCCATGATACAATACTTAGCCAATTAGAACCCTTGTCTAATAACTGTTGTAGTTGCGTCTCAATCCTTTTAACTCCATGGAAGCTACTCTACAGGTGCCTTTGACACGAGTATCGTCCTTGGTAACAAGTCGATGACGAACTCGGTCACACGATCAGGTGATAACCCGGTAAGTCTCCTGGAAACACATCAGGGAATTTATGCATCACATCAATAACTGTCATCTATGGTGCTTCTTTGGTAACGTATACCACAGATACCATATATCCAACTCATTTCTCTTCAAAGCATCTCTTCGCCTTTAGCATAGAGCGGATCAGCTTTCACTTACTAGGCAACATACTCCCAATGATACTAAATCATATGCCGTTTTTTATTCTTGAATGATAACCTCTTCTATGCACATAATTACTTGTAGAGTGTTGAGACAACCAGTCTATTTCCAAGATGACATCAAAGTCTGCCATCTCAAGTCTAATTAGGTTGCGTCCAAATTCCATCTATCCAGACGATTTGGACTTCGTTCATAACACTCATCCAATTGAACATCTAGTCCAAAAAGACTTGAACTAGAAAATATGGAGTAACGGTCTTAAGAGCTTGTCTAGTTTCTTCATCTCTTAAGACTATCGTCAAGATCTCATATCCCAAATCTATTTATAAGCATTAGGGTATATGCTTATAATTTCATTAATTCAGCCAAACTATTTTGGTCTTTACTTAATCATATCCCTCAACATTGGGCATAACTCAATTATCATTGTATTAAATCGAGTACTACTTATGCCATGACTTTATCCTTGTATCCACTCTTAAATTTACCTTTAGGAATCTTCTACCTTGTCAAAAATTTATACCGATATAACCATCTTTAACTCTACTTTAAGTGCTATCTATTTCTTTACTGGCTACTCTTAATAGTTCCCACATTTTCTCATGCACTCTTTTATAGACATGATTCATATCCATCCATTTAGCAATCTCAAAACAAATCCTCTATTACTTCATATGAGATTCATTGGCTATGACATTTAATCTGAATTTAATCATCTTTCTTCCAATAATTCCATTATCTCTAAACATTTTTATCATCAAAGGTCAGGGAGTGTATGAATCAAAATGTTCATCCAAAAGTGATTCACTTCCTTTCGTCGATTTACCATAATGACAAACACTTGTTTTATCTGGTGAACCTAGGTTTAAAGAATCAGGAGTAAATCTGTAGTAATCCAACCGGCATCAAAAGATCGTTAAGTTGCACGGTGGTCCAAATACATGCAATAGGGGTTTTACAATTCTTAACCACATGGTTACAGGTTCTATCGAATATATAATGCCATTGGTCAAGGCACTATAGGAATAAATCTAGAGAAGATTTCATACATCAGTATATCAGGTATAAATCTGGAGAAAATTTTCATACATCAATAAATCAGGTATAAATCAGTAGATGTACGCTCAACACAATTAAACATTTAACTGTTCATTCAGTTCGTATCTCTGTTCATGTTGTCGATCATGAGAATGGTGCAGATTGGTATAATCAGGACTAATACTAAAGAAACAATATTTGTAACTCCAATTGACAGGTTAAATCAAGAAGGTATCTTGTCAAGGTACGAGAATTAAAATCAAGTATGTGCATCCTCTATTATCAAAAGAGTAAGTCAATAATGCACGCATCCTATATAAACATATCCACTTACATGGCCATTATCCTCTTATCTCTGTTTGGATTTAGCCCGAGAACTTTTCCTTTATCTCTACAGGGGTTTTGGCATTACTAGCCATTTTCCTTCTTCCTCTGTCTTACATCGAGTTTCACATCTTGTGAGTACCAACTCGGTATTCCAGTTTTCTACTTTACAGAAGCTCCCTTCTTGCTACTGTACTATATCCTGGTATACTTGGATAACTACCCAACTTATAGATAATACCCTATATCATTTGTTTATTAGGATAATTTTTTGTCTTCTCTTTCTGTTTGAGTGTATATATATGGTTCCACCTTTTTAATATGTACATTATTGTCTTGTTTAAGTTCTGACTCAACCAACACAGGTGTTTATGGTTTGTTTGTATTAAAACTTTTAATTTATCCTAACTCAGTTCATGGACTCCAGTGGAAGTATTCAGGTTTAATGGGTAAGGCCTACGAGATGCTCTGATACCAAGTTGTCACACCCCAATTCCGCACCATTCGGAACGGTGTGATGAACCGTCAATAAACCAACGGTTCAACCAGGATCTCAAAATAGGCTATCCCACATATGATAAACCAAAACACATTCCACATTAATCAGAGGTAATAAAGTAAATAGCGGAAGTCTTACAGATAATGAACTGAGGTCTAATCATGATAAATAATTAATATTCCATTTATTTTCATGTAACCAAAACATATTTTAATACATATTACAATATCCAAATACGCAAACTAAACACTACGTGTGTCCACCGCTGAAACGCTCGCTTAACGAACTATGTTCGTCCTCCACAGCTTGCTCATCATAACCGCCACATGTTCATATGTTGGCTTGTCGACATAATTTTCAATCATAGTACCTGCAACATCAGAAACTAAAAAGAATTGCGCGCGCGCAAGGGTCAGCTCTCCAACTTGAGCTCAGTGAGAAAACAAAACAATGCAACAATACATATGCATGCATTCAATTCATATCTTTGGTCTGGTATATAAGTTTGCAATGTGCTATAGAAAGGATAGGTGGCCGCCGCACCTCTATACACGAGTGTGTGGAAACGCCCAATGAAAATGGCACCGTCGCCCCACATGCACCCACCATGGACAATATACACCCCATGAAAACAGCATGGCTGTACCGGTTGCCCATACCAACATGTAAGCCCCTGTTGGCGAGGGCTTGCAAACTGGGCTCGCAACTAACCAACTCTAATGCCAAACAATGTATCCAAGGCCTCACCCCAGCATCCCTCAATACATCCATATAGATAGAGCTAGGGTCTGGTGATCAGGCTGAACCACAATGCCACGTCCCCCCTGATACCCTACGACATATTAGTTCCGCTAAGGTAATGGCGATATGACGATGTTAGTGGACAAGACTTGAGTAGAGATAGAGCTACAGTCTGGTGACCAGGCTGAACCATAATGCCACGTCCTCCCCCTGATGCTCCCCTCGCATCAAGCACACTAACACTTGCTTAGTGGACATGACTTGAATAGACCATGGCACAATATACACCCCATGAAGAACGGTCATGGCTGTACCGGTTGATACCATCCCTACCCGCACCATATACACTAGCCAAACACAAACATTCACATGCATATTCCTATCATCATCATCATCATCATATTATAAACAATAAAATAAATATGCATGAACAAATAATATAAATATTGGATGACATGTTAAATGCACATACAAGCATACACGCATAGAATCAATATGACATTGGACTCAAGAAATAAAACAGTTTATTCTTAACCAGTTAGTTTAGGTCTTGTTCCCTCACCTTAGCTTGTTAATAGATCCTCTTCCAAGCTTTAGAATCACCTTTATAACGTTATTATATTGCTAGAAGACCTAACAAAGCTGATAAAATTTAATTAGAATTTATTCAGAATTTAAAAACTATTCTGTTAACTGAGGGTCGGAGGTAGGGTCGGAGTCATGATCGACCCTGGGTGCGACCCTCCCCCTAATTTGAACTTCCCGAACACTGAGGGTCGATGCTAGGGTCGGATCTGCCATCGACCCTAGGTGCGACCCTCCATGGTTTGAGTCGAAAATATCATATTTTGTTCTCTCTTTCATGGTTGGATCATATGGCTTACTTCTACAATCCATTCTATACATGTTCTATGGTTTAAAACTATACTTTATTTACCTACATGGTTTTAATGATCTCCTCCATGGTTTTCCATGAAAACCTAACCATGGATGGATGATTTGGGTTTCTTCTAAGTCATATCCTCTTCATAAACCATTCTAAAGTCTTAAATAAATCATGGGGAATGTATTCATACCTTAGGCTTGCTGAGATTCAGAGTTCCTCTGAATTTCCTCTTCTTCCTTAGCCTTTTCTTCAAGTTTTTCTTCTCTTCTTCTCTTCCTTCTCTTCTCTTTCTCTCAATCCAATTAGAGTTGTAAAAGGAGTGAAAGAGGCTTAGGGACGTCCTATTTATAGGGCAAAACCTCCCAAAATAAGTCCCATTGAGTTTAGGAAAGGTTCCAATTGAAATTAGGAAGGTTTCTCAATTTTCGGTTCGTGCTGTTTTTCTCGAATGTCGAGGGTCGATGGTGAGGGTCGATGGGAGGGTCGGACAACTCATAGACCCTGCAACCCATGGTTGAGGGTCGATGGTGAGGGTCGATGGGAGGGTCGAACCTGTCTGTTAAAACATGCGACCCTACCCTCATTTTGACTATTTTTGGGTAAATTTTCATATTGGGTCTTGGGTTTCTTCACACACTTGGTCCACTTGGCTCGACCATGATATGTAGACGGGTCCCGACACAAAATATAAGGTTAGGCCGGGTTCGTGGCATGCGGGTCTTACAGTAGATCCCTGGATATATCCACAGCTAACACCTTTTCATATTGCTATCTACCTTAGCAAACTTGGTGCGAATAGGGTATCAGGGGGAGGATGTGGGATTGTGGTTCCTCCTTCTTGCTAGACTCGAACCCTATCTCTATGTCGTAGAGAGCCGTGCTGGGGTAGGGCCATTGATACTGTATTGACATTTAGGACTGGTTAGAAATGGAACCCACTTGCAAGCCCTTGCCAGTAGGGGTTTAGGTACTGGTACGGTGTGGGGTATCAAGGGGAGAACGTTGGATTGTGGTTCCTCCTGCCCGCCAGACTCGAGACCTATCTCCATACCGGAGTGAGTGATGTGGGGCAACAGCAGTAGTGTGGTAGGTGCCTGATTGTTGGGTGTGCTCACACTCTCATGCATGGAGGTGCGGTGGCCGCCAAACCTTACCATAGCATATTTGCAAGTTATACCTGACCCAAATTGTAATGTTATCTCATGCATTTTGTATGTTGCATTGGTCTTGTACTTTACGGAGCTAAGTTGTGAGCTCACCCAAATATATATATATTCTTCTTTTCAGATTTTGATGCAGGGTATACAGTTGATGACTTCATGACTGCCCCAGCGTACGTACATTTGTTGTCATTGATACTCAGGCAGTGGAGGACAAGCATGACGCATCATGTGAGTGCTCCTTTTGTGTTTTCCTTTAGAGGGGATTTTATTTTTGAACAATACATTGTAATACTTTTATTATTTAAATTTGTGAATGGTGGAATAAGTTGAATAATTATTTTAAATTACCACATAGATCTCAATTCATTTATTTATATTCCGCTGCTATGTATTAATCTCTGATTATGTTAGATTGCTTGGAAATGATTGGTTGACACGGTCTATTGAGATCCTGGTGTGAACCGTGGTTTAGAGCCGGTTCACTCACACTTCTGGTTCAACTGGAAATGGGGTGTGACAACTTGGTATCAGAGCCCTAGGCTCTGTCCAGCTAATCATTCTGCATCTAACTGTGTCCAATTAGCTGAGTTAGGAAAATTAAAAACTTTAATAAGAACACACCATAAGCTTGCTTGTTGCTTGAGATTTAAGAAAGATGCATAATATACTATTAATGGAAGAACAAATATAAGCACTGAAGTATTAAGAGAAACAAATAACCATTTCATAATTTTTTTAGTACAAGTGAGCAACAGAGTACAGTCCGCAAGTCGGACAGTTACTCTAGTAACAAAATAAACCACATGAAAATAAAATAAAAACTACATCTGACTATGGTGGTGTAGCGGGCCTGGATGGTACCGGGTCTGCAATATCATAGTCCTGCTCGTACACCTCTCTGAGCCAATGAACTAGGTCCTGCGTGACCCGTAGGCTACGAGCTAGACGCCCCAACTCCTGACCCATCCCTCGCTGAGAATCCATGAGCCCTCTTTGGGTATCTAGGATGCCTCTCTAAGTATCTCTGATCTCCATGAGCATGCTCATCACTGGGTCCGAAGGGGGATGAGATGGTCCAGCAACTGGAGAAGGCCTAGAAGGTCCTGCAACTGGAGAATGCTGGGGTGCAGGTGCTAGGATGTCCTCCATGTGTGCACCCCCATCACCCCCCATCTTGGCTGCCTCTGATGCTGCTACAGCTGCTGCTACTGCAATGGCCGCATGATTCCTAGGTAGGAGAGGACGAGCCTGTAACTCCTCGTCACTGAGCACTAGATCGTCCATCTGCATCTTATAGATGGCCTCGGCATCTATATCAAAACTCATAGTAATCTCCACAGCTACCTCACCCTGCATATCCACACCTAGATGCTGCAGCAATACTGTGATCAACCTACCATATGGAAGATTGCCTGTCACACCAGGCATTGCCGTATAGATCATGACCCGAATAAGCAAGTAAGGCAAACAAATCCGGTGCTTGGTAGCCACACAGTAGGTGAGGTACTGGGTCAATTGGGATAACTCTCCATAATGCCCACTCTGGGGAACAATGTTATGTTGTATGATCCGGCAGAATAAGTGAGGCTGAGGACGTAGGTTCGAAGCCAACATGACTCTACCTGGTAATAAGATCTGCTCTGCTATGGTTGCCCTCATGTCCTCAGAAAGATATCCTTTGGCTCTGGGTGGACAATAGATGAATTCCCCGTCGTCAGGAATATCCAGAAGTGCAGCTAGTTCGGCTGCGTTAAAAGAAATCATCACCCCTTTCACATAGTTGGTGATGTGGAGGTCTCTGGCATGCTCCCAGTCATTGAGGTCACCTTCTACCTCCAAGTTGGCAAAGAACAACTTCACCAAGCTAGGACGGGTAGTCTCTCTATACTGGATGAGGGGTAACCAACCTATTGCCGCAAAAGCCGTCTCAACATCGAAGCGGTGAAGATGCTCCAGGTTCACAAAACGACCTACTTCGATACATTTTATTCGAAACCATGCTAAGCGTGAAGCGGCCGCCTCCGACCGAAAGTATCTATCATCACATACAGGACAGGTGGGGGGTGTGGTCCCAGGCATAAATGATCATTTTCCCGCACCACGACATCGGGACATGTTGCAACTGTTAAACCATGTAAAAATGAGACAGTTAGAGACAAATTCAGAAAATTTCGACAGTATAACAATAGAAAATGGTGAAAAAGCCTCAAAACACATCCAATATGAATTGAAGGACTTATTGTGATAGTACAATGCTAGCATAGGTCAAACAATTTCATCACAAAACAAAGAAATAGAGACATATTAACAAAATTTGTCAAAAACATCGAAAAAACCTAGGAACCTAGGTTAAAAGTCGAAATTTTAGGATTTTCTTTAAACCAACCGATAGAACTTCGAATTTGTTGAGGGGTTTTACACATTTAGACCCCTAAAACCTTTCTCAAGCGAAGAAAAAAGTTTTTTATGGTTAAAAACTTCCAAATCAAGAAAAACCTAGGTTTTGGTACAAAAGACGATGAGAATTTCTTCTAAAAGAAGGAAAGAAAGGATAAGCTTACCTGAGAGGCGAGATTGATACACTTGAGAGGTGAGAAATACTTCTAGAAGCACCGGAGGCACTATAGAGACTCAGAGACACGGAGAAGAATCGCCACCAGAGTAAACTCTAAAGAGAGAAATGAGAAATGAGACAAAAATCGTGATTTTAAAAACTTTTTAGTGATACCGGTCGCACTTCTGGGCTGGACTGTGCGACCGGTACCCCCTGCAGTATGGTGCAACTGGTACCTACCGCAGGGTATACCGGTTTCACACAATTGTGGTGTGTGCGACCAGTACTGCCTGCGGTATGGTCAGACCGGTCTGAATTGCCAGCCATACCGGTCTCACTCCAGGAGAGACCGGTACCGCCGCCGGAACCCCATGGAGGATTGGGAATACAAAACCAATTCGAGAATTGGCTGAACTTTATTTCTGACCTCACGCCTGCATGATATGACCAGAATACAGGATTGTACATAGAAAATTTCGAGAGATAACTAAAAATTTGCTTATGTTCTTCCCTATTGATGTATACTTATGCTGCATATGCGTTGAGACTAAATGTTAGTTGGAATAATTCGTTAATTTGTATCATGTATCTCAATGTATTTAGATATCGTACAAGGAATTAAATTGCTTCAATGGTGAGAGGAAATGGACGTAGAGTTCATCGCCGACGCCGTCACTCAAGGGCGCCTACCATGGACAGGAGTTCAGGTACAGAAAACTCAGAAGATAATGAAGAGAGAGTAGATGGGGAAGAACTAAACCCCCTAAACGAAAATGAAAATCTGATGAAGGCCAATGAAGAATCGCTGTCACAGGGGCAACCATCTACAGACTCCAAAACAATTATGGCTAACTTGGTCACTAATATGGAAACACAACAGAAGAAGTTCTTTGATGAGATGTTGAAAATGTTTAGGGCACCTGGGCCTTGTTGGCACCTGCAAACATGCCAGCCACAAATGCCGAGAATGTCCACGCAGCACCAGTGGGGGTTAGCACAGTTACTGAAGGACCACCACAACAGGACCAACCCAACACTGTTCCCCACCCGGTTACAGGGACGCCAATTCCTAACCAAGATCAAGGAGGGTATCAGGGACCGTATCAGGGTGCATACTATGGGGGATATCAGGGAGGAAGCCAGAGTGGCTATTCTTATCAGCCACAATGGTATGGACATGCACCATATGGACAGGTTCCTTATGCACAGGGTAGTCTTTCCAGAGCGGTGGATGGATTTTTAAAGCTCAAACCACCAACTTTTACAGGGAAGTCAGGGAAAACACTGTGGCCAGCGTAGTGGATAGCTGAAATGGAGAAGAACTTTCAGCTACTGGAGTGTCAGGATGGGGATAAAGTATTATATGCCACCCACATGCTGAAGGAGGAAGCCAATGGGGGGTGGAGTTCCACTAGATCATATCTGGAAACAGAGCACCAGATTATCACTTGGCACATCTTCAAGGAGGCTTTCTTCGAAAAATATTTTCCCAGGAGTTTTCGTGATCAAATGGAGAGGGAGTTCCTAAATTTGCAACAATCTCAATTGACAGTAGAGGCATACCAACAAAGGTATGAGGAGCTATTCTTTTTTGCTCCAACCAGTATGCAGGAGGAGGAAACAAAGACTCGCCGTTTCATAATGGGTCTTTGGGGTGTTATCAGAGAGCATGTGCTGGGTCGAGGGTTCAATATATACAATGAAGTTGTACAGGTGGCTCGAGTCATCAAGGCAAGTCAGAGAGAAAGCTTCTTCGCACAAAATAGGGGTCTGAAGAGGTCTAATCTGAGTCCCAAGGTGGAAGAAGCGACAGGCCATACCGTCCATTCAGGCCACCAACTAGCACCGTGCCTCCGAGACCGGCTCTTGCAATGACACCACAGGCAACGGGGTCGAACCCTAATGTAAAGTATTTCAATTGCCAATAGATGGGGCATTATGCCATAACATGCCCACAACCAAAGAGGGAGCAGCAGCAAGGCAAGGTATATGATGTTACTACGAAAGAGGCAGCCGCATCACCAGATGTGGTTACAAGTATGATTTTATACTTACTCCTTAACTGTTGCATTAATTGTTTGTGCATTTGAAACTAAGGGAGAATTTGGAAAAAAAAAAATCTCAGGTACAGTAAATATAGTAGGATTACCCGCCAGAGTCCTGTTTGACTCGGGGGCCACCCATTCCTTTGTGTCCGTGTCATTCGGTAAAGGACTAGATCAACCCATCAAGACGCTACAACCAAGTCTGTTAGTTCGGTCTCCCATGGGAATGGAGGTGGTATTAGAAGAATATTATGGTCCTTGCCCAGTGCTTATTGAAGGACGAGAGTTGGAAGCCAATCTAGTCCAGCTGGAGATGTCAGATTTCGATGTCATTCTTGGCATGGACTGGTTATCTAAACATTCAGCAAACCTATTATGTGCTGAGAAGAAGTTGCTGTTCAAGGACATTAAAGGGTCAGAGTTCAACTTTAAAGGGGCTAGGCTGCCTAGAAAGAGAAAGCTTATACTCTCAGCCCTAAAAGCAAAGAAGTGTTTAGAGAAAGGGGGGATAGGATACCTCGTATCAGTGGTGGATGTGACCGCTGACTTGCCAAAAATGGAGGACATCAAAGTAGTACGGGAATTTCCTGATGTATTTCCAGAAGACCTACCAGGGTTGCCACCAGACAGAGCTACTGAGTTTGTGATAGACCTCCTACCAGGGTGGCACCTGTGTCTAAAGCACCTTACAGGATGGCTCTTACCGAGTTGAAAGAGTTAAAAACTCAGCTGCAATAACTGTTAGACAAAGGATTTATAAGGCCTAGTATCTCACCTTGGGGAGCACCTGTGCTCTTTGTCAAGAAAAAAGATGGTAGTGTACGTCTTTGTATGGACTATCGAGAATTAAACAAGCTCACTATCAAGAACAGGTACCCACTACCAAGAATAGATGATTTGTTTGTTCAATTACAAGGTTCGAGTGTATTCTCGAAGATTGATCTGAGGTCAGGGTATCATCAACTCAAGATAAAGGAGGCAGACATCCCCAAGACAGCTTTCAGGACACGGTATGGACACTATGAGTTCCTTATGATGTCCTTTGGGTTGACTAATGCACCTGCATCATTTATGGAGCTAATGAACCGAGTATTCCATGACATGTTAGATACGTCGATTATCGTGTTCATTGATGATATTTTAGTATACTCCAAGGATCAGAAACACACGTAGTGCATCTAAGAGCAGCATTACAAAGTCTGAGGAGAGAAAAGCTCTATGCAAAATTAAAGAAATATGAATTCTGGTTAGATGAAGTGGCCTTCCTTGGTCACGTGGTGTCTGTTGAAGGAATCAAGGTCGATCCCAGTAAAATTTCTGCCATAGTAGGATGGGAGGCGCCGAAGACAGTTGTTGAAATTCGTAGTTTCCTGGGCTTAGCTAGATACTACAGAAGGTTTGTGGAGGATTATTCCAAGATTGCTGTTCCACTCACCAGGTTGACCAAAAAGGGGGAGAAGTTCATATGGACTGAAGAATGTGAGAAATGCTTTCAGACGCTGAAGTCAAGACTGGTATCAGCACCTATATTGACTATTCCAGCTCCAGACCATCCATTCACACTATATACAGATGCTTCAGGTTTGGGACTAGGTTGTGTGCTGATGCAAGGAGAACAGGTGATAGCCTATGCATCAAGACAGCTGAAGGAGCATGAGAAGAACTACCCTACACATGACCTAGAATTGGCAGCGGTCATTCATGCTATCAAGACTTGGAGGCATTATCTGTATGGTGAGAAATTCCAGATTAAGTCTGACCACAAAAGCCTGACGCATCTTTTCACCCAAAAAGACCTGAAGATGAAGCAGAGGAGGTGGTTAGAATTAATCAAGGACTACGATTGTGACATCTAGTATCACCCTGGTAAAGCTAACATTGTAGCTGATGCGCTGAGCAGGAAATGGGCATCGAACCCTGAAGCAGGACCAAGTACAAATGCAGCATTGTGTGCTGCTATTTCTGGCTCATCAGAGGATGAAGAACAGCTCTTTATAAAGTCAGCAGATGATCCTATTGAGTAAGGGTTGATACACCAGTTTACCCTTATGTTTGCAGCATTGAAGATTTTGCCCGACTTGAAGGAAGAAATAAAGGCAGCAGTCCTATAGGACCCATACCTCAGGACAGTTCAAGAAGATTTGGAAAAGGGTCAAGCCAACCCTGATTTCACCTTGGATGAAGACAAGGTACTCAGATATCATGGGTGTTTATGTGTACCTGAGAATGAAGATCTGGAAATCAGAAACCGAATCATGTTGGAAGCTCACTCTACTCCATATTCAGTACATCCTGGGAGCACCAAGATGTACCATGGCCTAAAGAGATTATACTGGTGGAGGGGTATGAAAGCAGACATGGCCCGATATGTGTTTCAATGTTTAAACTGCCAGCAAGTCAAAGCAGAAAGACAGAGGCCCGCAGGATTATTGCAACCGTTACCTGAGCCGGCATGGAAATGGGATTGTATTACCATGGATTTTGTCACTGGTCTACCTATGACTCCAAGGTCAGTGAATGCTGTTTGGGTAGTTGTAGATTGCCTTACCAAGACCGCCAGATTTATCCCAGTCAGACCGCAATACACCATGGACAAGTTGGCAAGATTGTATGTGGACAATATAGTCAGATTGCATGGTGTCCCAGAGAGCATAGTATCTGATAGAGATCCATGCTTCACATCGAAGTTCTGGGAGGGGCTACAGAAGGCAATGGGGACGAAACTAAAGTTCAGTACAGCCTTCCACCCTCAAACGGATGGTCAGTCAGAGAGGACCATCCAGATCCTAGAAGATATGTTTCGCGCATGTGCTATCGACTTTAAGGGGGCTTGGGATGAGAACCTTTCCCTCATTGAGTTTGCCTACAACAATAGCTACCAGTCTACGATCCAGATGGCCCCATATGAGGCCTTGTATGGTAAGAAATGTCAGACACCATTATTATGGGACGAAGTTGGAGAAAGAAGGATCGTCAGACCAGAATTTGTAAAAGAAACCTGCAAGGCAGTAAATCAAATCAAGAACCGAGTAAAGACAGCTCAGGTGCGTCAAAAGCACTATGCTGACAACAGGCAACGAGACCTTGAATTCATGATTGGTGATAAAGTTTTCTTGAAGGTGTCACCAGTAAGAGGACTGAAGCGGTTCGGCAGAAAAAGAAAACTATGTCCTAGATATGTGGGACCATATGAAATTTTGTGCCGTTGCGACAAAGTGGCCTATCAACTTGCATTGCCACCAGCGATGTTTAGCATCCACAACATCTTTCACGTGTCCTTACTAAAGAAGTATGTGAGAGACCCTTCGCACATTCTTGTTGCAGACCCCCCAGATTTGACAGAAGATTTAACCTTCGAGGTGGTACCAATCCAGCTCATTAGTAAAAAGGTACAACAGCTTCGAAGGCGAGCTATCCACTATATCAAGGTAGTTTGGAAAAGTCAGGACGTAGAAGAAATTACTTGGGAGGAGGAGGATGCCATGCGACAAGAATAACCCCATCTTTTCAACTCTGAAGGTACGTACATTTTCGGGGACAAAATTTCTTTTAAGGAAGGGGGAATTGTGAGACCTACATGCAAATTTCGGGGATAAAATTTCTTTTAAGGGTGGTAGAGTTGTAAGAACCGTGTTCTAAAAACCGGGTCTAACCCGTGGTTTTATATGATGACAGGTGTTCCAATCATAACCGAACCGGAAGGCGAAGTCGGGTGATGAACCACGCAAATTTCAGGTATGAGAACCACTCAAAATTTGTAAAAAAACTCATACCGGTCTGACTATACCGGTCTGAGTCAGTCAGACCGGTATGGTGCAACCGGTATGGTATACCGGTCTGACTATACCGGTCTGAGTCAGTCAGACCGGTATGTGCGACCGGTATGCTTCATTTCTGCGGGAGACGGACTCCAGCGGGTCCCTCACTCCGAATGAAAACTTGGAAAGTTTCCAATCGTGGAAAACCTTCCCAAGAATGGCTCTCCTCTATTAATAGAGATTATCACACTCCATTGATCCTTCTCAAACCCTAGCCGTCTGGAGGAGAGTTGAGAAGGAGCAAGGAGGAAGAATCTGCCCAGGAAGGAGATTTTCGTTGGAGGAGCTCGCCGCCAACCGACGAACACCGCCGGTAAGTGCTCTATACTATTAGTAATTACTAGGATGTCGGATCAGAGCCGCGAAGCGGCGTGACAATCCAAAACCTTAGATCTTTCTTCTTTCAAATCTAATCTGGTTTGATACGACATCCTAGCCGAAATCAGAAGGCCATTAGGATACTTGGATCTTAGTGTGGGTTAGGAGAAACCCTAGAAACCTAGCCGATAATCGACACGAAAGAGAGATCCGAGACCTTGCTCTCGGATCCAAACCACGGACTATACCGGTGGGACGCAAGGTCCAGCGATATGGGCCTGCGGTATACCGGTTTCACTAACTGAGACCAGTATGTACCACAACCACTATATACTGGGGGCACGATACCGGTCTCACTCCCTTGAGACCGGTACCGTGACCGGTATGCCTTTCGAGCCTTGTTTGTTTGGTCAGGAGAGGTGCTGACCAACTGTGACCTTAATAAATTAATTCTAACTCTTTAACATGATTATGTAGGACCTGTAGACAGCGTGAATAAACCCTGTGACGCAGAGTGGGATTGTTATCACGCGTCAGGTAAGGGACAAGACCCAAACTCTAATTAACTAATTAACCAGTAAACCTTTGCAACTAAATTGTATATGAATTTCATTGTTTGATGTCTGTGCATTTCACATGTCATGTAGTTACTTCTTTTGTTACTATTATCTGTTCATGCATTTCATATGCTAGGATTGTTGGATGTTAGGCATGTGTATGCTTTTAGTTAGTGTGTGAAATGTGAAGGGGAGTGGAGCCCTGGATATATCCACAGCTAACACCTTTTCGTATTGCTATCTACCTTAGCAGACTTGGTGCGAATAGGGTATCAGGGGGAGGGCGTGGGATTGTGGTTCCTCCTGCCTGCTAGACTCGAGCCTTATCTCTATGTCGCAGGGAGCCATGCTGGGGTAGGGCCATTGATATTGTATTGACATTTAGGACTGGTTAGAAACGGAACCCACTTGCAAGCCCTTGCCAATAGGGGTTTAGGTATTGATACAGTGTGGGTATCAGGGGGAGGACGTGGGATTGTGGTTCCTCCTGCCCGCCAGACTCGAGCCCTATCTCCATACCGGAGTGAGTGAGTTGGGTGTGCTCACACTCTCGTGCATGGAGGTGCGGTGGCCGCCAAACCTTACCATAGCATATTTGCAAGTTATACCTGACCCAAATTGTAATGTTATCTCATGCATTTTTTATGTTGCATTGGTCTTGTACTTTACTGAGCTAAGTTGTGAGCTCACCCGAATATATATATATTCTTCTTTTCATATTTTGATGCAGGGTACACAGTTGATGACTTCATGACTGCCCCAGCGTACGGTACAGTTGTTGCCATTGATACCCAGGCAGTGGAGGACGAGCATGACGCATCATGCGAGTGCTCCTTTTGTATTTTCCTTTAGAGGGGATTTTATTTTTGAACTATACATTGTAATACTTTTATTATTTAAATTTGTGAATGGTTGAATAAGTTGAATAATTATTTTAAATTACCACATAGATCTCAGTTCATTTATTTATATTCTGCTGTTATGTATTAATCTCTGATTATGTTAGATTGCTTGGGAATGATTGGTTGACACGGTCTATTGAGATCCTGGTGTGAACCGTGGTTTAAAGCCGATTCACTCACACTTCTGGTTCAGCCGGAAATGGGGTGTGACACGAACCCAGCCCGGACCGAGCCTTAATGGACAGGTTTTGGTCTGAGCTTGTAAAGCCCGACACTGTTTCAGCCCAAACCGAAACCAAATCGGACCAGTCCATTAAGAAGCCAAAATTAGCCCAAACCGATAAAACCCAACTCGAGCACCGGTAAGGTCCGTTCGGGCCCAATTTCTTAATTTTAATGGTTTTAAATTTTAATAGATTGTGTTACACTATTAGAGTTCACTTCATGATCTAGAAGATTATGTGAATCTATAGTTGAAAAGATTATGTTAATTGTTATAGTTTATTAAATTACATACATATAGAAGGAATAATGCTAATTTTATAGATAGAAATAATAAAATAGGCTATATAATTTACATATAAAAGGGGCCCGATAAGCCCGATAAACCAGATTTGGACCGAGCCAACCCGAAATCACCTCAATAAACCCAGCCCGATATCAAACCGACACCGGACCAGCCCGTTAGTTATTGTGTCCAGCACAGCCCACCCCGGCCCGAACTCTTAATGGACATGTTTTGGGCTGGGCTTATAAAACCCGACATCGGTTCAGCCTGGACAGAAACCGACCCAGACTGGCCCATTGACACCCTTACATCATCCTTAAACCTTTTTCACTTTTGTCATCGTAAAATATATATATATATATATATATATATATGTCCTATGGTGTCATGGTAGATAATGTAGCAATCTGGGACATGATTACTCGAATCCATTTAGCAAGCTATAGAAATAACCATTCTATCTCTCTTTAATGTCTTTATCCCTTACTAGAACTCTACCATCTGCACTTTTAATACATCTAACATGGTCTAAATCTCTACTCTTCCTTTCCCTCATCTTAGCTATTTTATAGATAGTTTTTTCTTTCTTTTGTTCTAAGATTGTTATAAAGAACCCAAATTCAAATAACAAACCCCAAATTGTTGCAAAAAAAACAAATGACAATGGAGATATGTGAGGCAGCCTGAACTGAAACAGCTCTTGAATTTCAATTCTGTGATATATATATATATATATATATATATATATATATATATATATATATATATATGGATTTCTGTACATGTTATCGGTATGATCAAATAGATCAACAGTTACCGTCAAGCCTTTGGACCAGCTTTTGCTAACCCAGGACTTACTCTCTCAAATACATTAACTCAATCAATTTACAGTGGAAGGGGAGACCTGCATTTTAAAACATCCCTGTTACAAAATTTCCCATCCATACGGTTCTGAACAGCTTTGATGGCTGCAACTCTAGCAGCAGTGGCAGCTCTGTTTGCAGCAATGACAGCCTTGTTCACTTGCTCATCTACTGGGGGAAGATGAATTGCATTCTCTGCAGCTTTTCGAGCTGACTGAATTTCAAACAGAAGAGTTTAAAAGAGGTAAAAACCCAAGCATAAAAAAAATGGTTTAAACAGACAAATGAGATATTAATGATAGTGATTATACCTGAACTGTATGAAGGACTGCATTACTTAATTGGACTAGAGAGGTTTTGAGGACACCAGAATCCCATTCTCCGCATTTTACATCACCATTTCGAAAGGAGTACATACCAAAACCTTGCTTCCGACCTTCATGCCATGAACCCTCATAACAATGGCCATTGGCAAAGTGATAGACCCCAAACCCATGGATCTTGTCTCCAAAATACTCTCCAGCATATCTATCTCCATTCCTGAATCAACAACCAGATGCACAAACCATCGATAATTAGATGCTTAAACAGATTGCTTTTAATTAAACATTATAACAGAAAAAGATTGAATCACAACACCAATATTGATGCCGGATTGCAGTTTTCATCTCCCGGAACAGAAAATACACTACTAAAGTTCACAAAATAAAGAGCCCAACCCTTTTTAACAGAAGCAGATCAATCACTGGCTGGTTGAACTCCTCTTTCCACACAATTATATGAATCCAAATTCAGCAACTGCTCATAAAGGGAACATCAATAGGCTACTAATCCATCAATACTCTAAACTGGATCATGTCATTTCAAAGAGAAACACGGAAAGGACTAATGGAACCTTTTCCACCTCCAAACATAAAAGATCATAACAAGATTAAGTAATCATTCAATAACAAACCAGAAAAGACTGAAGATCGCAACTGCAGGACAGAACTCATCTCATAGCTAGAAATTGATTAGACGTCAAACAAAATACCATTGGGGTGTCCAAGAAAAAAGAAGCAGACACCCTAATTGAATACCAAGCAAAGAAGCATTCAGGCATCCAAGAATTCAAAATTTGCTATTTATCTAACAGAAGGCACAAAGAAAACAATTGTATCGACTGTCCAATCCATAGCTAAGGCTAAAACACTATTCCTTAAATCAATTTCAATAAGAAGAAAACTACTTCCATTGAAATAGTCCAGAACATTAATTCCTTAAGGATTAAAGAGAGAAAATAAATGGCAAAGAAATAAAAATATATTTTGTACCTGAAATGGTAGCAACCAAGGCCGTGCTTGACACCACACTTGAATTCACCAACATAACAGCTCCCATCAGAACAGTTCTGAACTCCCATACCATGGCTCTGTCCATTAAACCATTCCCCAGCATAACTATCCCCAGTATAGAACCTGTAAACCCCATACCCATGTCTCAAACCTTGCCTGTACTGCCCTCTGTATCTACTTCCCCTCGTCCAGTTCTCAATGCCATACCCATCATATTTCCCGTCGATCCAATCTCCCTCATACCTCCCATTCACTAAATAGTAATAAACACCACTCCCATTACACCACCCTTTATGAAATTCACCTTCATAGAAATCACCATTGCCGTAAACCTCTACACCTTCTCTTATAACCTTCTCTTTCTTGAAAGAAGAAGAGCCTCCGTTGCCTATAAACCACTCAACAGATTCATTTCTGCTCTTTGAAAGTCCTAATTTCTTGTTCATCTCACCCCAGAATTGTTTTAAATACAATGACGTCTGGATAATGAAACCCTTTTTCTTCCCACAAAAATAAAGCACAACAGCTATGAAAACAAGAGCTAATAACAAGTTTTCCGAAGGGGGTATCCCTTCTCTTCTAAGATAGAAGTAGAAGAACAAGAAGAAACAGAAGCTCAACAAAGCCCTGCCCAGAACAGGGATGACACGATTCCAACGATTCGTAGAACGATAGGAAGCTCCTGAGACCGATTTGTGGGGTTTCTCTTCTTCTGCTGCGGCTTCTTCGTCACGTACAGAAGAAAGACTATGGATTGAAGATCGAATGGTCGGAGAAGATCGAAGAAGAGAAGATTGAGTTCTCGTAATTTTAGCCTGGCTTTTCTGGCCTTCCATGGCGGTTTTCGTAATTTCTGTGATTTCTTTTCCCTTTAAAGGGTTTCTCTATAACGTGAGATTCTTATCACGAAGATTGAACTGATGAAGGTCTGAGACATGGCAGATGTGCACAGGATAAGCAGTCGCAGATGTGCGCAGGTAAACAAGAAACTAAGAACCAAAGTAATGGAGAAATTATCAGAAACTAGAAAGTCGCAGACAGAAAAAGGGTTCTCCGAAGCGAAGCCGTTTCCCTTTGTTTTAATCTGAGGGAAGCAATCTTCACAACGGACTGATAGTGTTTAAGTTTAGCCGTTAGATGGAATCTAACAGCTATGATCGATAAGTCGCTAAATTGGACGGTTGGATACCGAGGATAACTTTTAGCCTGGATTGAAACAGAGAGACTTTCCCCGTTCGACGGGAATATATGGTCGTCGGATCTAGATTCAGATTGCACCTTTTTGACTTTTCTTACCATCATGTCCCAAGTCGGCATAAGGTGTCAACGGATCCGTCCAGCCCCGTTTGACCGTGTCGGGCTATACAAGCCTTGACCGAAACATGTGCATTAAGGGTTCCGGCTCGGGTGTGCTACGCTGGACACAATAATTAATAGACCAGTCCGATATCAAGTTGTTATTGGGCAGGGTTTATCGGGCTGATTTCCAGCTGACTCGGTCCAGGCTAGATTTATCGGGCTGCCTTCGCATTAGTTATTTTTGCATGACAATAATTTTTTTTTCTCGCTTTTTGTTTAAATTAAATACAATTATAAGCGATTGAATTTTGATTGACATTAGGGTCATCTAAGCAGGGATAATGGATTACATATTTGCATTTATTTGGTTAAAATCGTAAGATCCTTAATCAGTTGGTTATTATTTAGGTAGCAAAAAAATTCGATTCGGACTAGCTCGAGCTTCTTAACAGGCCGTACCGGTGTTCAGGTTGGGTATTATCAATTCGGGCTAGCTCGGGCTTCTTAATGGGCCTATCAGGTCTAGTTTCGGTCTCGACTGAAACAGTTTTGGGATTTACAAGCCCAGACTGAAACCTGTCCATTAAGGGCTCGGTCTGGGCTAGGTTCAGGATATATCAGGCAAGCTTGGTCCGTGCTACTGGGCCGGACCCAGATTTGACAACCTCAAGTCAGCACCAGGTTTAGGTTTTGGGAGCAATTTGATGTGTTCAACTTCGTTGTATTTTACTGCCTCTGGTCTCTACAACTCTAATTATAATAGAGCCTTAAGCAACTAAAACTAAATGAGAACCGTTACATGGATTCTTATTTTTTTTCAAAGAATTTGAAGCTATGCATGTCTTTTTTTTTTTATTGAATTAACTGAAGTCATTTTAGATCTACCTTTGGTTCTTTTAAAATTTTCAATCTCAATCAAATTATTTATAAAGAAAATTACAAGATTACCCACTTTTGGGTTTGAGTTTACAGAACTATATATATATATATATATATATATATATATATATATATATATATGGTAGAAAACCAGATCATGGATTATCTATATTATCCAACATAGTTACATCTGATTTACAAATATCTAATAACCAAGTGGAATCATGATCTTACCATAAAAAACCAGAACTTGGAAAGGACTGTTTAGTGACAGTGTGTGCCACAGAGTTTTTAGTCCTCGGAACATGGTGAAAAGTGACTTTACATTGTTGAGTGATGAATACATTTTATGTGTGAATTTAGGACATAAAATGTACATCTCTTATTTTATTTATGATGCTTCTCGGGTATTTAATATTGATTTTATGTTTGTTGGGTGTAGGTGAAAGAATGGAGAAATTTGAGCTTGAAAAGATCATTTTATGAATTTTTGGTGATCCTGTCCAATTAATTCACCCAATCAACTCAGCAGCCAGGCATAAGATGAATTTTATGAGGAGAGCCACGAATTTTGTGTATAAGATCAGCTTTGGACCAAGTCAAAGAGTAGCTCAATCTCATATGAAAGATTTCATTCTCTTCAGAAAATATTCTTTACTTATTTGAAATCAAATTTACAAGATTGGTATGGCATGAAAGAATGGAAAGCTCCAATCGATTATGAAAATTTTCATGATGCTAAAGATATGATGAATTGGTGCAAGATTTTTTTTACTCAAGAATCGTCCACATACAATGAACCTACAATATTGGAATTTGGTTACCAAAATTATCTCCACAAAATCTCTTGTAATCTAATTGCAAAGATTGATTGTGATCTTTACTCACTTGTATATATATGTGATGCTCAACAATAGAAAAACCATCTAAAAATTCTATTATGAGTTTTTTTTTTAGTTTTGAGAATTTATGAGAGAGTTTGAGATTCTTAGTTTTTTCTTTTCAAGTTGTGTTCTTCTTGCTTAAGTTTATTTTTATTTATTTATTTTTTTTAAGTTTTAATTTCAGATTTAGAACTCTGTAGTAGGATAAATAAATATAGGTTGTACCTCATTACTAATTTAATTTAGGGGAGAAGACTCCATTTGTAATCGTTTGCATATCGCCTTGGAGTGATAACAAGACGATGAACAACGATAGAGAAATCTTCTATCGAGATAAGCTTTTCTTACATTCTTTTACTTTTAATTTCATTCATTTCTTGCAATAGATCTGTGTTACTTTATGGTTAGTGGTTTTGTAAATTTTTGTACCGTTATGAATGGTTATTATTGTTTTTATCGCTTGATTAATTTTTATTTGAAGTGATTAGGGTGTTAATCCAATCAAATCTCTTTGGTACGTGATGCGTGTCGAGTGCAACCAAAAATAAATTACTCTACCTACACTGAATAGTAATAATAACTAAAGGTCGATCCACAGAGACTAGTTAATCAAATTGCCTACTTACCTAGAAAAATGAGGGTTTTCTTTTACAATTTAATTGACTACAAAATTAAGTAACAAAAATTCAATGGAAGATGATGTCGATTCAAAAAAATTTACTCAAGACTGCAAATTGATCACTGACCTCATATGTATATTATTCTCTATTCAAATATTTAACCAAGGATTATAAGAAAATCAGACAATCCTTACCTTCTCTAATTTCATTAATTTGAGTCTAGCACACAAATTAATTCTTATCAATAAATCAATTGGTATTAAGCAATCCTCATGAATTTACTGATAGCATTACACTCTCGGAGGAAGTTAAACATGAATAACAATCTAACAAGCGTCAAATTATTTAATTCATTCTATGTTTCCTTTAAGCAAGTAACAAAAACTTGGATCATAATTATTCTACTCAATTGCTACTTTTCCTGAACACCATAACAATTACAGATTATGGATTTAGGTTAGCAATAAACCATATAACTCAATCAATTAATAGACCTCTTAATAAACTGAATCATGCAACCATTAACTTGAAAAATCAAGAAACACAGATATTTGAATAGAAAAATAATTAAAATTAAGAACAGAGTCTCACAATTTTACTAACCGGATTGAATTCCCCTTGAATCGACTAAAGAATTTAGCTAAACATGATAGAAAAGAAAGACAAAAAAAATTAAACTATCTTCTCAATAATTCTTGGATGATCTGTTACGTTGCCTTTACATTGCTTAAATAGCCAGAGTTGAGAAGACTAAAACTGGTATGTCTAGAATTGACAACCTTATTACATGGAAATAAAGATTAAACAAAATCCTCTTGCCTATATTAGATAAAAAATCATTTCATCATTAACCAAATGTTACCCCTAGACCTGTCAATCTTTGTAATATTCTATAGAGGTATATATCCTTCTCAAGATTTATGACAATCAATCAAATCCTTCCAATAGTAAACCTTTTATGGGTGGTAATCTTTCTGTTCTGATTTGAATTCAAATTAGCTTTCCAGATCAGATTTTTGGATCACGTTTGATTTCTAGAATTCTTTCCATATTAAAAACCTGCATGAAATTCAAAAGATCATTATTGAAAATATCAAAAAAAAAATTATTTTAAACATAAATTACTAATACTTTCCACCAATGTCTTATATATAAGGAATCATCACAAATGAGTACCATAAGACATATAATATGTTAAATAGACTAAATATAGGGAAAATAAATATATAAAATTATGAATCCATCAGTACGTTTTGTCTTATTTGAGTTAGGATAATAGTGATTCCTCCCTGAGATCGACCCGTTACTGCACGATACCGTGCACTTGCAGTTACATACATATTTAATCCACACTAAGTTTTTGGCGCCGTTGCCGGGGAAGCAAGCTGTTATTTTTCTTAGTTTAAATAGTTCAAAGTGATTTAAAAAAATGCAAAAATTTTTTTTATTGAGTTCAAAGTGATTGAAAAAAAAAGGGAAAAGAAAAATGCAAAAAATTTACATTGGTTTTTATGCCTTTCTTTGCACCTCCGATCCGTTAGGTTGGAACAATACAATCGACGGTCCAATCCTGACCATGATATGGTGTTAAGGGATGCTGGCTATCGAATTATCAAGAGGAATAACAACCAATAGCTTCGACGGTAACAGTGTTGTTTCTCAAGGTAATTACGGATATGATCGGTCTCTAAGCCATTGATCGTCAGGAGGTTTGCATTGACCCCGATTCAAAAAAATCTAGTTTTTCGCATCGAATTTAGAGGAAAAAGAAAGAAATTTTTTTTATCATTTGAAATAGTTTTGTGCATGAGTGTATGGACTCGTGATTCTAGCAATCGTCTAGTAAGAGTCCCATAATTTATAATGGCTGAACCAAAGATGACAGTTAAGGATAGGTTCTACCCTGCTAGGGTAGCATAACCTTCATGTATTCAATTGTCAGCTACCACAGGCAACAACTATGAATTGAAAACTTAATTCATTACCATGCTTCCTCATTTTCATGGGTTATCTTCAAAGGATTCATATTTGTTTCTCCGTGAGTATGAGGAGGTGTGTGCCCTTATTAAAATGCAACAACTCAGTGATGTTGCTGTCAAATTGAGGTGCATCACTTTTTCACTCAAGGATGGAGCTAAAAAATGATTTTATGGTCTTCCCACAAATTTCATTACATCATGGGATAAATTTACTGTGTTATTCCTTAAAAAGTTTTTTCCTCTTCACAAGACAAATAAACTTCGAGGGGATATAATGCGGTTCAAACAAGAGTCAAATGAGTCTTTTTCACGACTCATGGAGAGGTTCCAAGGCCTACTCCAAGAGTGCCCTCACCATGGTATTGAAACGTGGCAACTTTATCAAATTATTTACGACAGGATAGATTTTCCTACCAAGCAAATGCTTGAGTCTATGTATCCTCAAGGATTCACTTCCTATGAGGATGCTAACGATGCTTGGAACTTTTTAACGGATCTCATCGAAAAAACAAGAGAGTGGGAGTCTGTGCAAGAGACAGATCGCACCCAAAAAGGTAAAGGTTACTTTGTCGATGACATAGTAGCTAAGGAGGCACACTTAGATAGCTTTATCAAAAGGATAGAAGCTTTAGTTCCTAAAGACCCTATCCAAAAACAAGTCCTAATGTGCAACTGGTGTCAAACTCCTGGACACAGAGTAGAGGAATGCCCTTCACAGGAAAATTCTCATAATGCTAATGTAAGTGCACTGTACAATCCGTATAGCAACACTTACAACCCAAGATGGAGAAATCATCCAAATTTCTCCTGAAACCAAGGGAACCGTGTGGACCCACCTCAATTTTTAAATCAAGGTTCTCCCGGTCACACCAGGCTATATGCTTCCCCTAGACCCAATTTTGTTTCCCAAGGTAATTTTCAGTAATCCCCTGGGTTTTCTAACATGGGTGAGCTGGCCAGACTTGTAAGACTCGTATCAAACTAATCGGTCTTACCACCTTGTATCAGGTCTTCCTATCATGGTCGGGCCAAGTGGACCAAGTGCATGAAGAACCATAAGACTAGGTATGAAATTTAACCCCAAAACAGTCAATTATGAGTGTGCGATCGCATACCTAAATAGGTGTGATCGACCACACCTCAAAATAATGCAACCACAGGAATTTAAGTCGTGTGGTCACATGTTTTAGAGGGTGTGGTCGACGGGTTCTGCGACCCCACCTCTGACCACACGGATTCCAGACAGAACCGAATTGAGGAAGCCTTCCTAATCTAAAGGGGGTTCTTTCTTAAACTCGGTAGGGCTTATTATAGAGGGTTTTTCTCTATAAATAGGACGTCCCTTAGCCTCTTTCACCCTTTTAAAACTCAAACTGAAAGTGGGAGAAAGAGAAGAGAAGAAAGAGAATGAAAATTGAAGAGGAAGACTAAGGAGGAAGAAAATTCAGAGAAAACTCTAAATCTTCAATAAGTTTAAGGTATGAAAACATTCCCATGTTAAATTGAGAGCCTAGAATAGTTCATGAAAGAGATAGGATTTAGGTGGATAAATTCCAAGAGAATCCATGGGAGAAAATTATGTGGACAATGGATTCTGTATAAAATACTAGTTCTAAGCAATAGAACAATCATAAAAAGGACCACAATGATAAGCCAAGGAATCTGAGCATGAAAGAATTGGAGTTGAGAGTGAAAGGTCGTCCATCACACGTGTGGTCGCACGTGTGGTCGCATGATGTGCGACCACAAGAAACACACATGTCCGACCACATGCCCTCGGGAAGCTTCTAGGGAGGGTGTGGTCGCAGGATATGCGACCACACCTTGCGACCCCACGCCCTGTGGTCGTAGAAACTGAGACCATAGGTTCTGCCACACCTACGACCCCTCAGTTTTTGTTAGTCTAAATTCATGGGAATTAATTCTAATTTAAAAATCTATAAATTTATTAGGTTTCCAAGTGGTCTAAGAGTGAATTACAAAGTTTGAACGAGGATCTATTATCAACCAAAGGTGAGGGAACAAGTCCTAAATTAATTGGTCAATAATAAACTGTCTTTATTTATTGAGTCCAATGCCATGAATGATTCTATGCTTGTATGATTGTGATGTGCATTTCACATGTCATCCAATATTCTTGTTATTACTACTCATGCATATTTAAATTTTGTTTATTTATAACATGATGTTGATGATGATGCTAGGAATAGGCATGTGAATGTATGTGTGTGGTTGGTGTGTTGGATGCGAGTCGAGCATCAAGGGAAGGACGTGGCATGGTGGTCTTCGACCTCGTCACTAGACTCTATCTCTATCTCTACTCAAGTCTTGCCCACTAACATCATTGTATCATCATTACCTTAGTAGGACTATTATGTTGTAGGGCATCAGGGGAGGTGGTCTCAGACCGTGTGGTCTCTGACTCTGTCGGGGGGCCTTAGCTCTATCTCTATGGATGTATTGAGGGATGCTGGGGTGAGGCCTTGGATACATTGTTTGACATTAGGATTGGTTAGTTGCGAGCCCAGTTTGCATGCCCTCGCTAATAGGGGCTTACGTGTTGGTATGGGTAGGGCATCAGGGGAAGTGTCATGCGGTGTTTGATCCGGGCACTTTAGCTCTATCTCTATTCCATGATGGGTGCATGTGGGACGGCAATGGTGTTTGATCCATTGGGCAGCTTCACACACTCGTGTATAGAGGTGCGGCGGCCACCTATCCTTTCTATTGCACGTTGCAAACTTATGAACCAGACTAAAGATATGAATTGAATGCATGCATATGTTTGTTGCATTGTTTTGTTTGCTCATTGAGCCATGATGTGTGCTCACCCTTTCGACGTCGAATATTTTTAGTTGATGGTGCAGGTTCTACAGTAGATGATTATATGAATGCTCCAATGTACGGGCATGTTGGGGCAATAGATGCAAAAGCTATGATGGAGTCGCATGATTCGTCGTGTGAGTGCAACGCATGATGCGTCTTTGATTAGATTTATTTATTAGATTATTCAGAATATATAATTGATTAAATTATTTTATTTTATGCCTTCAGTTATTTGAGATAATTGGATACTTTATTTATGATATCACTGTTAGATACTCAGTTTATTAAGATTAAAGACTTCCATTATTATTTATTTATTCTGATTATGGTTGTGGATGTGTATGGTTTAAGCAAAAAGGACACAACCTATTCAAGATCCTGGTTGAACCGTTGGATCATAGACGGTTCATCACACCATTCTAGTTGATGCAGAATTGGGGTGTGACAACTTGGTATCAGAGCTCTCGAGCCCTGTCTTTTAAACCTGTATACTTCCACAAAAGTTAGTGAACTGAGTTAGGATAAAATTTAAAAGCTTTAATAAGAACACACTATAAGCACTTGTGTTGTATGAGACAAAAATTAAGAAAGAGAATAACGCACTATTAAGATAAGAAACAAGTTTCATATATACATCGAATAAAGACAATATATATAGATTCAAATCAGAATACGGTCCACAATCCGGACAGTTACTCTGTAGTACAAGAAAAAAGGAAATAAATGCATCATGGAGCTGGAGGTGCGGGAAGAGGAGGTGCTTCACTATCTCGATCATAATCCTCAACATACACCCTCATAAGTCAGGCTACCTGAGTCTAGGTCACCTGGAGACTAGCTGCTAGATCCGTCACCCGCTGATCAGTCGCATGCTGGGCCTCCCGAATCTCACGCAGCAGCCCCATCACGTTATCTGGTGGTGGGTGCGAAGGACCAGCTGAGTGGGAAGGAACCCGAAAAGGGCCAGCTCCAGTAGTATGCTGTGGTGATGGAGGAGGTATGGCATCTACATCCATGAACATACGATCATCATCCTCAGCATCACCCCCATGGACCTCTACTGCTGCTGCTGCCACCTCTACATCTGCTATCTCTACCCAAGTATGGGGACACACCATAGCGTTCCTCTCCTCGTCATTGACCTGCTCATCTTGCATCCCCATATTGCAGATGGCCTCCCAGTCAAGATCAGTCGAGAAGGTGTCCTCATAATCCTCTCATCTACTAAGTCGACATGCAGGCTCGTGAGCAGGGTAGTGATCAAATGCCCATAGGGCAGGTTGCCCATCTGACCAGGCATTGTAGCATGGCGCATCGTCCTGATGATAATGTATGAAAGACAGACGGGTTGCCTAGTGTAGATACAGTATAGGAGATACTGGGTCAACTGAGAAACCTTCTCATAGTGCCACTCTGAGGAATCAAGTTGTGCTAAATAATCTTGCAGTACACTCAAGGTTTCGGCCATAGGTTGATTGCCTTCATCTCCCAACGATCATCCCTAAGAAGCTGGCGGTCAATCTCTACACACATCATCAAAGATATGAACTGGGGTTCCTTAGGTGCACAGTATACTAAGGGGCCATCGTTTGATATACCCAGGAGATCAGCCAACTCCTGGCAGTTAAAGGAGATCTCCACCCCTTTAACATAACTGGTGATCCTGAGTTCCTTACCCCTGTCTGTATCATTTGGATCACCCACTACCTGAAGATTGCAATAAAACTGCTTCACCAATGCAGGACAGGTGCAACCCTCATACAAGATCACAGGGAGTCAACCCATATCACCAAAGGCACCCTCCATATTAAACAAGGCTAAATTAGCCAGGTTTACACAACAACCCCCTTCCACCTTTTTATGCTCATAACGAGCATACTGAGTCTCTGCTTCATTGGACTAGAAGTGAAGAGGATCATGAACTCTGGGGACCTTGGTACGAGCCATGCTATCTGCAAAGACACAAACCAACAAGCAAGATATTAGTTATAGAGAAAAACTCAAAATTTTGGCATTATAACGGCATGATTTGGCCAAAAGCCTTACTTTTCACCCAAACCATTGGACAAGAGGACTTACATATGTTCCAAACCATCCTGCAAGGCTCATACAATTGGAAATTTAAACTAGGAAGATCGAATTTGAAGAAATTTCAACAATTTAAAAAAATCCTGAAAATTAGGTCAAAAATGGAAAATTTTAAGTTTCTAAAAAACGAACCGATGAAACTAAAATTTTCTTGAGGGCTTTCATCCATTGGGTGGCCAATAGCAAAAGCCCCCAATAAAAATCAAATTTTTATGATTAAAAAAATTTTAATTTGAAGAAAATGCTATAAATGGGGAAAAATCTAGTTTTGAAAGCTTAAAAATGAGGACCAGTAGAGAACATACCTGAAGGAACGGAGCGGAGGTCGTGAATGGAAGAAAGAATCACCAAACACGAGTGGTCGACACTGTAGCAACTCAGTAGAAGCGAGTTGAGTTGAAAGCAAAAGAGAAAGTGAGAAATGACTCCAAAAATCAGGTTTAAAAACCTGATTTGGGGTCGTGTGGTCGCAAAATTTAACCAAATATGCGACCACATGATGGACCCCACGATTGACCACATGCTCTCGGTGAGCTAACATACTTTGTGTAGTCAGACCCTGTGGTCCCACATATTGCAACCACATGATCGACTACAGGCTCTCGATGAGCTAACAGGGTTTTGTGAGGTCGATGGGATGAGCTGACAGGTATGATTACATTCTCCATAAATTATGTAAGACCCTAGAATAGTATATAAAGAGGATATGATCTAGGAGAAACCCAAATCATCCATCCATGGGAAGATTTCAATGAAATTCAGGGAGGGAATCATGGTAAACAAATTAAGTGTTTAACCTGGAGTTTTAAGCCATAGAACAAGCATAGAGTGGACTATGGAAGGAAGCCAAAGGACCCAAACATGAAATAAGAGACTGTAGAATGAAAGGTCGACTTAAACCACGTGCGGCCACACGTAGGGTCGATTGGGAACCGACCCTACCAGACCACAGGATCGACCCCAAGCTCTCGGGAAGTCCAGGGAAGCTGCGGTCGCACCTAGGGTTGATAGGACAACCGACCCTAGCATCGACCCTATACCCTGGGGTCGCATAAACCTGCGACCCAACCTGCAACCCATCCTGCGACCCTAGCTTTACAGCAAGCTTAAAACTGTCAGAATGAATTCTAATTAAACTCTATCGACTTGTTAGGTTTTCCTATTGATATAAAGGTGATTCTTAAAGCTTGAAAGAGGATTTACACTCAAGCAAAGGTGAGGGAACAAGACCTAAACTAATTGGCTAATAATAAACTGTTTTATTTTATCGAGTCCAACACTGTGTATGATTCCATGATTGTATGCGTGTAATGTGCATTTAACATGTCATCCAATATTTCTATTATTACTGTTCATGCATATTTACATCGTTGTTTATAAGATGATGATGATGATGATGATAGGAACAGGCATGTGAATGTTTGTGCTTGGTGGGTGTACTTGATGCGGGTAGGGGATGGTGCAACCGGTACTTCAATGCCGTTTTCATTGGGTATATTGTACCATAGCTCTATTCAAGTCTTGTCCACTGACATCGTCGTATCGCCATTACCTTAGCAGAACTTTTACATCGTAGGGCATCAGGGGAGGTGGTCTCGGATCGTGTAGTCTTCGAGTCTACCGGGGGGCCTTAGCTCTATCTCTATGGATGTATTGAGGGATGCTAGGGTGAGGCCTTGGATACACTGTTTGCCATTAGGATTGGTTAGTTGCGAGCCCAGTTTGCAAGCCCTCGCCAATAGGGGCTTATGTGTTGGTATGGTGCAACCAGTACTGCAATGCCGTTTTCATTGGGTATATTGTACCATAGTGGGTGCATGTGGGGTTGACAGTGCCATTTTCGTTGGGCAGTTTCACACACTAGTGTATAGAGGTGAGGCGGCTTTCGAACCTTTCTATAGCACATTGCAAACGTATATACCAGACCATAGTTATGAATTGAATTGCATGCATATGTTTGTGCATTGTTTTGTTTGCTCACTAAGCCGTGATGTGTGCTCATACTTTTTGAATTCAAATATTTTAGTTGATGATGCAGGTACTACTGTGGATGATTATATGAATGCTCCTGCATACGGGCACGTTGCTGCAATGGATGCTGAAGATGTAGTGGAGACGCATGACTCATCATGCGAGTGCAACTCATACGTTTTTTATTAGATTTTTATTTAAACTATTAAGGAAATGTAATTTGATATTTTATTTATTTATGTCTCGGTTGATACAACATAATTGGATATTTTATTTATGATTATCACAGTTAGATTCTCAGTTCATTTAATATTAAGACTTCCGCTATTGTGTATTTATTCTGATTATGGTTGTGGATGTGTATGGTTTAAGTTAAAGGACACAGCCTATTAGAGGTCCTGGTTGAACCGTTGGTTTATTAGTGGTTCATCACACCGTTCTGAATAGTGCAGAATTGGGGTGTGACAACTTGGTATCAGAGCTCTCAGGCCCTGTCTTTTAAACCAGTATACTACCACAAAGGTTTGTGAACTGAGATTGGATAAAAAAATTTAAAAGCTGTAATAATAACACATTATAAGCACCTGTGTTGTTTGAGACAAAATTTGAAAGAGAATAATGCATCTATTAAATGAGAAACAAGTTTATATACACTCGAGTGAAAGACAAACGTATATACATGTTAAACCAAAGCAAGTTATATACATATCCAAAGCAGAGTACAGTTCACAACCCGGACAGTTACTCTGTAATACAAAAGAAAAGAAAAATACATCATGAAGCTAGAGGTGATGGGGGAGGCGGTGCCTCACGGTCTCTGTCATAGTCCTCAGCATACACCCTAGTCAACCAAGCTACCTGAGTCTGGGTCGTCTGAAGACTAGCTGTGAGATCAGCCACCCGTCGATTGGTCATGAGCTGAGCATCTAGAAGCTCTCCCACCCTCAGATCAGACATGCGCTGAGCCTCTCTAATCTTACGCAGTAGCCCCATCATGTCATCAGAAGGTGGGTGTGAAGGCCCAGCTGCATGTGGAGGACCAGCTGCATATGAAGGACCAGCTCCAGTAATATGTGTAGGTGATGGAGGAGGTATGGAGTCCACATCCATGTACATACGATCCTCATCCCCAGCATCACCCCCATGAACCCCTGCTCCAACGGTTGCCGCTGCTGCCTCAGCGTCTGCTATCTCCACCCTAGTACAAGGACGCACTAGAGCATTCCTCTCATCGTCACTGACCTGAACATCCCGCATGCCCATCTTACAGATGGCCTCCCAGTCCAGAGTCGATGAGAAGGATTTCTCCTAAATCCTCTCATCCACTAAATCAACACCCAGGCGGGTAAGCAATGTGGTAATCAGACGTCCGTAAGGCAGGTTGCCTATCTGACCAGGCAGCGTAGCACTGATCATCGTCCGCATAATAATATAAGGGAGGCAGACAGGCTGCCTAGTGCAGATACAGTAAAGCAAATACTGGGTCAACTGGGAGACCCTCTCGTAGTGTCTACTCTGAGGTATCAGGTTGTGTTGAATGATCATACAGTACACCCGAGGCTCTAGACGGAGATTGATCGCCTTCATCTCCCAGTGATCCTCTCTGATAAGCTGGCAGTCTATCTCAGCCCGCATCTCCAAGGAAAACTGGGGCTCTCTGGGAGCGCAGTATACCAAGGGGCCATCATATGAAATGCCAAAGAGGTCCGCTAACTGTCAATAGTCAAAGGAAACCTCTACTCCCTTGACGTAGCTCGTGATCCTGAGCTCCCTACCCCTCTCAGTGTCATTGTGATCTCCCACCACCTGAAGGTTACAATAGAACTGTCACACTAAATCCGGATGGGTACAGGCATCGTAGATGATCACAGGAAGCCAGCCGATGTCACCAAAGTCTCTCTCTACATCGAACAAGGCTAGGCTAGCCAAGTCTACACGACGACATCCCTCCACCTTCTTACCACCGTAGCGGGCATACTGAGCCTCAGCCTCGTTAGAACGGAAGCGAACTGGGTCGTGAACCCTAGGTACTTTGGTAGGAGCCATATTATCTGCAAAAACAAAGAAAAACAGATAATAGCTTAGTAAAGGTGAAAAACCCAAAAATTTCGATATTATAACGGCAAAATTGGGCAAAAGCCTCGCTTCTCACCCATACACATGGGCAGGAGGACTTATATAGATTTTAAACTATCCTGCAAAAGTTATATAGTTGAAAATTTCATCTCAGAAGATTAAATTTGAAGAAATTTCAAGAAATTCAAAAATATCGACAAATTAGGTCAAAATTAGAATTTTTCAAGTTTCTCGATAACCAACCAATGAAACTTGAATATTTTTGAGGGCTTTCATCCATTGAGTCACCAACAGCAAAAGCCCCCAATAAAAATCAAATTTTTACGGTTGGAAAAATTTAATTTGAAGAAAACGGTGTAAACGAGCAAAAACCTAGTTAGAAAGCTCTAAAAACATGAAACAGTAGAGAACATACCTGTAGAGAAGGAGTAGAAGTCGAAAAGTGAAGCAAAATCACCAACGGGTCAGAGTTGACACTGTAGCAACTCAAAGGAATGAGCCGAGTCGGAAAGGAGGAGAAAGAATGAGAAATGAAACCAAAATCGGGATTAAAAACCTGATTTTGAGTCCTAGGGTCGCATAATTCGACCCAGACATGCGACCCTACCTTCGACCCATTCATCGACCCTAGCCTCTCGGTGATTTGACGGAGACCTAGGGGTCGATCCTAGGGTCGGACATCCATCGACCCTACCATCGACCCTAGACTCTCGGTAAGTAACAGTGGTTTTCAGGGTTGCATACCCTTGGGTCGGACATCCATCGACCCTACGATGGAAAATACAGTATTTTTGACAGAATGATCTGAAAAATTTGAAAATATCATTGATTAGTGGATTTAAATATGAGAATGAAGTATATGATGATTGCCTCACATATTCTATGATTTTCAAACATTACCATTACCAAAGCAGATAATGGCTGGACGCAGAGTGACCAGACAAAACCGTAAACCTATTCCAACACCACCACCTATGGAGGAAGGCGGCCATGAAAATCCAGAAGTACAGCGTAATCCGAATGTGGCACAGCCAGTAATGTCACACCCCAATTCCGGTTGAACCAGAAGTGTGAGTGAACCGACTCTAAACCACGGTTCACACCAGGATCTCAATAGACCGTGTCAACCAATCATTCCCAAGCAGTCTAACTTAATCAGAGAATAATACATAGCAACAGAAATACAAATAAATGAACTGAGATCTATGTGGTAATTTAAAATAAATATTCAACTTATTCCATCATTCACAAACTTAAATAATAAAAATATTACAATGTATTGTTTAAAATAAAATCTCCTCTAAAGGAAAACACAAAAGGAGCACTCGCATGATACGTCATGCTCGTCCTCTACTGCCTGAGTATTAATGGCAGCAACTGTACCGTATGCTGGGGCAGTCATGAAGTCATCAACTGTGTACCCTGCATCAAAATCTAAAAAGAAGAATATATATTCGGGTGAGCTCATAACTTAGCTCAGTAAGTACAAAACCGATGCAACATACAAAATGCATGAGATAACATTACAATTTGGGTCAGGTATAACTTGCAAAATGCTATGGTAAGGTTTGGTGGCCTCCGCACCTCCATGCACGAGAGTGTGAGCACACCCAACAGTTAGGTAACAATCTACACTACTGCTGTTGCCCCACATCACTCACTCCGATATAGAGATAGAGCTAGAGTCTGGCGATCAGACAATAATCCACACTACCGCGTCCTCCCCCTGATACCCTACACCGTACCAATACCTAAACCTCTATTGGCAAGGGCTTGCAAGTGGGTTCCGTTTCTAACCAGTCCTATATGTCAATATAGTGTCTATGGCCTTACCCCAATATGACTCCCTACGACATAGAAATAGGGCTCGAGTCTGGAGGGCAGGGTGAACCATAATCCCACGTTCTCCCCCTGATACCCTATTCGTACCAAGTCTGCTAAGGTAGATGGCGATACGAGAAAGGTGTTAGCTGTGGATATATCCAGGGCTCCACTCCCCTTCACATTCCACACACTAATAAAAAGCATACACATGCCTAACACCCAATAATCCTACCATATGAAATGCATGAACAGATAATAGTAATAAGAGAAGCAACTACATGGCATGTGAAATGCACAGACAACAAACAATGAATCCATATACAATTTAGTCATAAAGGTTTACTGTTAATTAGTTATTTAGAGTTTGGGGTCTTGTCCCTTACCTGACGCGTGATAACAATCCCGCTCTTCGTCACAGGGTTTACTCACGCTGTCTACAGGTCCTAAACAATCATATTCATAGGTTAGAATTCATTTATTAAGGGTACAGGTGGTCAGAACCATGTTTGGTCAAGCAAACAAGGCTCGAAAGGCATACCGGTCTCAGTATACTGGTCTCAGTAGAGTGAAACCGGTATGGTGCCACCGGTATATACCGGTTGCGGTACATACTGAGTGAGACCGGTATGTGCCTATGGTATATACCGCAGACCCATACCGCAGGACCTTGTGTCCAACCGGTATGTCCCACGGTTTGGATCCGAGAACCCGATCTCGGATCTCCCTTCCTCGTCGGTCTTCGGCTTGGTTTCTAGGGTTTCTCCTAACCCATTCTATGGTCCAAGTATTCTAATGGCCTTCTGGTTTTGACTAGAACGTCGTATCAAACCAGATCAGATCTAAAAGAAAAACTAGGCTTTAAATCAAAGTCCTAGGATTTTGGATTGCTGCGCCACTTCACGGCTCCGATCCGAAATCCTATCATGACTAAGAGAATTGAGCACTTACCGGCGATGTTCGTCGGTTGGCGGCGTGCTCCTACGATGGAAACCTCTTTCTTGATCGGCCTTCTCCTTCCTTGCTCCTTCTCAGATCTCTTTAGACGGCTAAGGTTTTGAGAAGGATCAAAGGAGTATCCAAGCCTTTATTAATAGTGGGAGACCGTTTTTAGGAAGGTTTCCCACGATTGGAAACTTTCCAAGTTTCAATTCAGAGTGAGGGACCCGCTAGAGTCCGTCTCCAGCCGAAACTAAACATACCGGTCGCACATACCGGTTTGACTGACTCAGACCGGTATAGTCAGACCGGTATAAAGTTTATGCAGTTTTTCACAGGTTTTCATACCTAAAAATTTAGTGGTTTGTCACCCGGCTTCGCCTTCCAGTCCGGTTATGATTGGTATACCTGTCACCATATAAAACCATGGGTTTAGAATACGATTCTTACAACTCTACCACCCTTAAAAGAAATTTTGTCCCCAAAATTTGCATGTAAGTCTCACAATTCCCCCTCCCTTAAAAGAAATTTCGTCCTTGAAATTGTACGTATCTTTAGAGTCGAAAAGATGAGGGTATTCTTGTTGCATGACATCCTCCTCCTCCCAGGTAATTTCTTCTACATCCTGACTTTTCCAAACTACCTTGACATAGTGGATAGCTCATCTTCGAAACTGTTGTATCTTTTTACTAATTAGCTGGATTGGTACCACCTCGAAGGTTAAGTCTTCTGTCAAATCTGGGGGGTCAACAACAAGAATGTGTGAAGGGTCTCTCACGTACTTCTTTAGTAAGGACACGTGGAAGACGTTGTGGACACTAGACATCGCTGGTGGCAATGCAAGTTGATAGGCCACTTTGCCGCATCGGGACAGAATTTCATATGGTCCCACATATCTAGGACATAGTTTCCCTTTTCTTCCGAACCGCTTTAGGCCTCTTACTGGTGACACCTTTAAGAACACTTTATCACCAACAGTAAATTCAAGGTCTCGTCTCCTGTTATCAGCATAGTGATTTTGATGCACCTGAGCTGTCCTTACTCGGTTCTTATTCTGATCCACTGCCTTGCAAGTTTCTTCCACAAATTCTGGCCCTACGATTCGTCTTTCTCCAACTTCGTCCCATAATAATGGTGTTCGACATTTCTTACCATACAAGGCCTCATATGGGGCCATTTGAATAGTAGCCTGGTAGCTATTGTTGTAGGCAAACTCGATGAGGGAAAGTTTCTCATCCCAAGCCCCCTTAAAGTCGATAGCACATGCACGAAGCATATCTTCTAGGATCTGGATGGTCCTCTCTGACTGACCATCCGTTTGAGGGTGGAAGGCTGTACTGAACTTTAGTTTCATTCCCATGGCCTTCTGTAGTCCCTCCTAGACTTCGATGTGAAGCGTGGATCTCTATCAGATACTATACTCTTTGGGACACTGTGCAGTCTGACTATATTGTCCACATATAATTTTGCCAACTTGTCCATGGTGTATTGCGGTCTGATCGGAATAAATCTGGCGATCTTGGTAAGGCGATCTACAACTACCCAAACAACATTTACTAACCTCGGAGTCATAGGTAGACCAGTGACAAAATCCATGGTAATACAATCCCATTTCCATGTCGACTCAGGTAGCGGTTGCAATAATCCTGCGGGTCTCTGTCTTTCTACTTTGACTTGCTGGCAGTTTAAACATTGAAACACATATCAGGCCTCATCTGCTTTCATACCCCTCCATCAGTACAATCTCTTTAGGTCATGGTACATCTTAGTGCTAAAAGGATGTACTGAATATGGAGTGGAGTGAGCTTCCAACATGATTCGGTTTCTGATTTCCAGATCTTCATTCTCCGGTATGCATAAACACCCATGATATCTGAGTACCTTGTCTGCATCCAAGGTGAAATCAGGGTTGGCTCGACCCTTTCCCAAATCTTCTTGAACCATCCTGAGGTATGGGTCCTGTAGGACTGCTGCTTTTACTTCATCCTTCAGGTCAGGCAGAATCTTTAGTGTTGCAATCATAAGGGTAATACGGACACCGCGGACTGTATCAACCGTTCTTCATCCTCGATGAGCGATCGGGCCAATGCTGCTTGTACTTTATTAAGATCTGTTCTTGGCATCCTTTTGCAATCGATGAGCGTACAACCGTTGCTCAAGGATCATCCGCCGCTTTATTAAGATCTGTTCTTCGTCCTCCGGTGGGAAATGGCGCACACAATGCTTTGGTTCGTTGCCCGTGGTTCGATGCCCATTTCCTGCTCAGAGCATCAGCTACAATGTTAGCTTTACCAGGGTGACACTGAATGTCACAGTCGTAGTCCTTGAGTAATTCTAACCACCTCCTCTGCCTCATGTTCAGGTCTTTTTGGGTGAAAATGTACGTCAGGCTTTTGTGGTCAAACTTAATCTGGAATTTCTCACCATACAAGTAATGCCTCCAAGTCTTGATAGCATGTGTAAGACCCGTGTCAATCTAATCCGGTCTTACCATCTTGAACCAGGTTTACCTATCATGGTCGAGTCAAATGGACCAAGGGCGTGAAGGAGATCGAGATCCCAGGTATCAAATTGACCCAAAAACACTTAATTTAAGGGGAGGGTCGCATACCCAGCCAAGTAGGGTCGGATCCCCCCAAACAGAAAGTCAGACCCTCAATTTTGAAGGGAGGGTCGGACTCATTAGAAACCTAGGGTCGACGGGATCATCGACCCTCCCATCGACCCTCAGTTACCTCCGAAACTGAAATTAAGAAATTTTTTAATTTTAGATTTGGATTCTTTCCTAATCTCAAAGGGACTTATTTTAGGATGTTCCTACTCTACTTAAAGGACGTCTCTAATCCTCTTTCACTCCTTTCACAACCCTAATTGAATTGAGAGAAAGAGAAGAGAAGGAAAAGAGGAAGAAGAGAAGCAAGGAAGATAATTTAGCCAAAAGAGAAGAGTTGCAGAGAAGGAGTATTCTTCTCAGGTATGGATACTAATTCCATGAGTTTCTACAGACCTTAGGTTAGATATTGATGAGAGTGTGATCTCGGAGAAACCCAAACCATCAACCCATGGTTAGGTTTTCATGGGAAACCATAGGAGAATGTATGAAGCTATTTTAGGTAGATGATTCATGGTTTCAGACCATGGAATGAGTGTAGAATGGAATGTAGGAGCAAGGCATAGGATCCCAAGCACGAAGAATGGACTAAAAGAGGGAAATCGACCAAAGTACACTGAGGGTCGCACCGAGGGTCGATGACCATCCGACCCTAGGTGATCCAAACTATCGACCCTCAATGTTCGGGAAGATCAGAGTTTGGGGAGGGTCGCACCCAGGGTCGATCATGACTCTGACCCTACCTCCGACCCTCAGCTAATAGAATGGTTTTTAAATTCAGAATAAATTCTAATTAAATTCTATCGACTTTGTTAGGTCTTCTAGCAATATAATAACAATATAAAGGTGATTCTAAAGCTTGAAAAAGTATCTATTAGCAAGCTAAGGTGAGAAAACAGAACTCTAAACTAATTGGTTAATAACAAACTGCTTTCTATTTTCTTGAGTCCAATGCCATGTTTGATTCTATGCGAAGATGTTTGTAATGTGCATACAACATGTCATCCAATATTTCTATTATTTGTTCATGCATATTTTTTTTTCTTTATAACATAATGATGATGATGATGATAGGAATAGGCATGTGATTGTATGTGTGTGGTTGATGTACTTGATGCGAGCGAGTATCAGGGGAGGTGTGATGAGAACGTCAATAAACGTTAACCTTTGGCGGGTCTCAGCACTTTAGCTCTATCTCTAACACAAGTCTTGTGCATTAGCATCGTCGTATTGCCATTACTTTAGCAGAACTATTATGTCGTAGAGTATCAGGGGAGGTGATCTCGGTTCTTGTAGTCTCTGACTCTACCGGGGGGCCTTAGCTCTATCTCTATGGACATTCTGAGGGATGCTGGGGTGAGGCCTTGGATACACTGTTTGGCATTAGGATTGGTTAGTTGCGAGCCCAGTTTGCAGCCCTCGCCAACAGGGGCTTACGTGTTAGTATAGCACTATAGCAATAAACATTAACCTTTGTTATATAATGTTTATGATTGGGTGCTTGTGAGTCGACGATAAACGTTACCTTCGGGCGGCGTCACACACTTGTGTATAGAGGCCGGGTCAATAAACGCGACCTTTGACTACCTAAACCTTTCTATTGCATATTGCAAACTTTAAACCAGACCAAAGATATGAATTGATTTCATGCATATGTAATGTTGCATTGTTTTGTTTACTCACTGAGCCGTGATGTGTGCTCACCCCCTCGACGTCGAATATTTTAGTTGATGATGCAGGTTTCACAGCTGAAGACTATGTGAATGCTCCAGTGTACGGAAACGTAGCGGCAATGGAGGTTGAAGCTGAAGTAGATACACATGACTCCTCTTGCGAGTGCAACTCATGTGTATTCGATTAGATATTTTCTAGTTTTCTTTATTTGGATTTATTAAAGACTTGTATTTGATATTTACTTATGTCTCAGTTGATACAGAATAATTTGTTATTTAATTATTAATATCACAGTAGATTCTCAGTTCGTTTTACTATAAGACTTCCGCTATTGTGTGTTTACTCTGATTATGATTATGGATGTATGGGAGTTTAGATAACACGAATATAGCCTACTCGAGATCCTGGTTGAACCATTGGTTTGCTATCGGTTCATCACACCATTCTGAATAGTACAGAATTGGGGTGTGACAGCATGAATGACTACTGCCAACTCCAGGTCATGTGTAGGGTAGTTCTTCTCATGCTCCTTCAGTTTTCTTGAGGCGTAGGCTGTCACCTGTTCTCCTTGCATCAGCACACAACCCAGTCCCAAACCTGAAGCATCTGTATATAGTGTGAATGGAAGGCCTGGAGCTGGAATAGTCAGTACTGATACCAGTCTTGACTTCAGTGTCTGAAAGCATTTCTCACATTCTTCAGTCCATATGAACTTTTTCCCCTTTTTGGTCAACCTGGTGAGTGAAACAGCAATCTTGGAATAATCCTCCACAAACCTTCTGTAGTATCCAGCTAAGCCCAGGAAGCTACGTATTTCAGCAACTGTCTTTGGTGCCTCCCATCCTATTATGGCTGAAATTTTGCTGGGATCTACCTTAATTCCTTCAATAGACACCACGTGACCTAGGAAGGACACTTCATCTAACCAAAATTCACATTTCTTGAATTTTGCATAGAGCTTCTCTCTTCTCAATCTTTGAAATGCTGCTCTTAAATGCAAGCATGTGTCTCCTTGTTCTTGGAATATACTAGAATATCGTAAAAAAAAAAAAAAAAAAAAAAAAAAAAAAAAAATTTTAAAAAAAAAAATAAAAAAAAAAAAAAAAAAAAAAAAAAAAAAAAAAAAAATTTTTTTTAAAAAAAAAAAATTTTTTTTTTTTTTTTTTTTTTTTTTTTATTAAAAAAAAAATTTAAAAAAAAAAAAAAATTTTTTAAAAAAAAAAAAAATATTTTTTTTTTTTTTTTTTTTTATTAAAAATTTTTTTTTATTTTTAAAAAAAAAAAAAAAAAAATTTTTTTTTTTTTAAAAAAAAATTATAAAAAAAAATTTTTTTTTTTTTTTTTTTTTTTTTTTTTTTTTTTTTTTTTTTTTTTTTTTTTTTTATTATATTTAAAATTTAAAATTTTTTTTTTTTAAAAATTCCTTGTAAGACCCGTGTCAATTTAACCCGGTCTTACCATCTTGAACCAGGTTTACCCATCATGGTCGAGTCAAATGGACCAAGGGCATGAAGGAGATCGAGATCCCGGTGCGAAATCGACCCAAAAACACTTAATTCTAGGGGAGGGTCGCACACCGGAAGCGAGGGTCGGACCTCCCAAAACGAAAGTCAGACCCTCAGTTTTGAAGGGAGGGTCGGACAGCTTAAGTCCCTAGGGTCGACGGGATCATCGACCCTCCCATCGACCCTCGATTTCTGACGAAAACTGAAATTTGGAAATTTCCTAATTTTCGGTTGGGATTCTTTCCAAATCTCAATGGGATTATTATAGGACATTCCTAGCCTATTTAAAGGGACGTTCCTAAGCCACTTTCACTCCTTTCACAACCCTAATTGAATTGAGAGAAAAGAGAGAAGAAGGAAAAAAGAGGAAGAAAGGAGGCTAGGAAGAAGGCTTAGCAAAAAAGGAGAAGAAATTGCGAGAGAAAAGTAATCTTCTCAGGTATGGATACTAATTCCATGAGTTTCTACGGACCTTAGGTTAGATATGGTTGAGTGTAGGATTTCGGAGAAACCCAAACCATCCATCCATGGTTAGGCTTTCATGGAAAACCATAGGAGGATGCACGAAAACTATTTAGATGGTTTATACATGGTTCTAGACCATGGAATGACTGTTGAATGAATGTAGGAAGCAAGCCATAGGACCCCAAACACGAAGAATGGATTAAAAGTGGAAATTGGACCGGAGTGCACCAAGGGTCGCACCGAGGGTCGATAGACCATCCGACCCTAGGTGTTTTGACCATCGACCCTCGGCATTCGGGAAGTTCGGGGAATGGAGGGAGGGTCGATAGACCCATCGACCCTAGCATCGACCCTAGCATCGACCCTCGGTTGCAGAATGGTTTTTAAATTCTGAATTAATTCTAATTAAATTGTATCGACTTTGTTAGGTTTGCTAGCAATATAATAACATTATAAAGGTGATTCTAAAGCTTGGAAAAATATCTTTTAGCAAGCCAAGGTGAGGAACCTTAACCCCAAACTAAATTGGTTAATAATAAACTGTTTTCTATTTCTTGAGTCCTATGCCATGTTTGATTCTATGCGGATATGTTTGTAATGTGCATCTGACATGCCATCCAATATTTCTATTACTTGTTCATGCATATTTACTTTATTGTTTATAACATGATGATGATGATGATGATAGGAATAGGCATGTGCTTGTATGTGTGTGGTTGATGTGCTTGATGCGGCGGAGTATCGGGGAGGTGTGATGAGAACGTCAATAAGCGTTAACCTTTGGCGGGTCTCGGCACTTTAGCTCTATCTCTAACTCAAGTCTTGTGCATTGGCATCGTCGTATCGCCATTACCTTAGCGGAACTATTATGTCGTAGAGTATCAGGGGAGGTGGTCTCGGTCCTTGTAGTCTCGACTCTACCGGGGGCCTTAGCTCTATCTCTATGGATGTTACGGGGGGATCTTTGGGGTGGGGCCTTGGATACCTTGTTTGGCATTAGGATTGGTTAGTAGCGAGCCCGGTTTGCAAGCCCTCGCTAACGGGGGCTTACGTGTTGGTATAGCATTATATAGCAATAACCGTTAACCTTTGTTGTATAATGTTATGGTAGGGTGGATGGGGGCGGCGATAACCGTTAACCTTCGGGCGGGCTTCCACACCCGTGTGTATAGAGGCGGTATCAATAACCGTTAACCTTTGATCACCCAACCTTTCTATTGCACATTGCAAACTATAAACCAAGACCAAAAATATGAATTGACTTTTTGCATGCATATGTATTGTTGCATTGTTTTGGCTACTCAGTGAGCCGTGTTGTGTGCTCACCCCTCGGCGTCGAATATTTTTTAGTTGATGATGCGGGTTATACGGTCGAAGATTATATGAGCGCATCGGCGTACGGGGCTGTAGCAGCTATGGAAGTTGGGCTGAAGGCGATACACCGCGACTCCTCTTGCGAGTGCAACTCGTGTGTATTCGATTAGATATTTTTGTAGGTTTCTTCATTGGATTTATAAGACATGTATTTGGTATTTAAATATTTATGTCTTAGTTGAACACAGAATAATTTGCTATTATTTATGGGTATCATTCCAGTTCTCGAGTTCACATTATTTATAAATTTTCCGCTATTGTGTATTACTCGATTATGATTGTGGATGCGTGTAAAGTTTGGATAACGCGGGGATAGCCTATTAGAGATCTGGTTGAACCGTTGGTTATTTGGCGGTTCATCGCACCATTCGACAGGTGTGGAATTGGGGTGTGACAACTTGGTATCGGGCGTCTCGGGCCTTGCCCGCGAGCGACACACATTCAAGACCATTGTGAAGCGAGATAGGATAAATTAAAAGCTTTAATACAAACACCTTTGTAAGCACAAGTGATGATTGAAACCGAATTAAAAAGAGAATAATGCATCTATTAAAGGGAAAACCGGTTACATACAATGAGTAAGAGAAACAAAACGTATATACATCGCTAAAGCGAGTACAGTCCACAACCGGACAGTTACCTACGTAGGACAAGAAAAGTAAAGTACAATCAAGAAGGCTGGAGGCGAAGGAGGAGGCGGTGCCTCGCGATCTCTGTCGTAGTCCTCGGCATAGACTCTAGTCAACCGGGCTATCCGAGTCCGGGTCGTGCGTAGACTAGGCGTGAGATCGGCTACTCTCTGTCGGTCGCCGCTTTGGATCTCCATGAGCTCACCTATCCGCGCGTCGGATGTGTCTTGAGCAGCCAACGGCTCATCCACTCTCATGCGGCCGAGCATCTAGCAAATCCTCCATCCTCGAGGTCCGATCTGCGCTGAGTCTCTCGATCTCGCGCAACATCTCCATCATATCGGAAGATGGGCGTGAAGGACCAGCATCATGAGAAGGACTGGTCTCGGGTACCGAAGCCGCCGCGGCGAAGTACCGGCCCGATCCGCATGCGTAGGTGATGGCGGTGGTATCGCATCGACATCCATATATAAGCGATCATCGTCGACCCGGATCCCCACGAGCCCTAGCGGCGGCCTCGGCATCAGCCATCTCAACCCGAGTGTGAGGGCGCACCATCGCGTTCCTCTCCTCATCACTAACCTCCGCATCTCGGAGCCCCATCTTGCGAGATAGCCTCCCAATCTAGAGGCGACGAGAAGGTCTTCTCTGGATCTTCTCATCAACCGGATCCACCCCCAAACGGGTCGGTAAGCCTTTGTAATCATGCGTCCATAGGGTAGATTACCCCTATGACCGGACAATGTGGCACGTGATCATCGTCCGCATGATGATGTAAGGAAGGCGGACCGGTTGTCGAGTGCATATCTTGTAAATCAAGAAGCCGGGTCAAAGTCGAGACACCCTCTCATAGTGCCCACTCTGCGGAATCAGATTATCTTTGGATAATCTTGCGAGAAGACTCGTGGAGATGGGCGCAAGTAGCAAGCTCTCATCTGCCATCTATCGGGGCCGAGACAGCGATTGTCGATCTCGGCTCTCATCTCCATCTCAACAAGCGTGGCTCTCCGGCGCACGGGTACACCATAGGGCCATCATAGGCAATGCCCAACAGATCGGCCAGTTGCCGATAATCAAAGGAGATGTGCACCCCTTTGGCGTAGCTAGTGATGCGCAACTCGACCACGCTCGACATCATTGTAATCCCCCACCACCCGGAGATTACAATAGGCCGGCGCACCAAGTCCGGACACGTGCACGCGTCGTATGTGATGACGGGGAGCCACCCCATGTCACCGAATGCTCCCTCTACATTGAACAAGGCTAGCTCGGCCAAGTTCACCATGCGACCCCCTTCCGCTTTCTTACGGGCATAGTCGGCATAGCCGTGCCTCGGCTTCATTCGAACGGAAGCGAAGTGGATCACGCAATCTTGGCACTTTGGTACGGGCCATAGTATCTGCAAAATAAGAAAGAGAAAGGAAACAAGGAGTTAGTAGGATAAAAATCCGAAATTTGAGTAAATAACGACGTAAGTTGACCATAAAGCCCCATTTCTTACCATACAAGTGGGCATAAGGACTTACGAAGGTTTAAACATATCCTACAATCTACATGCCGTAGAAAATTTTAACGGATAAGGTCCAATTTGAAGAAATTCAAGAAAAATCAAAATTTTGATAAATTAGGGCAAAAAGAGAAAAATTTAAGTTTCTCGACAACCAACCGATGAAACTGAAAAAATTTTTGAGGGCTTTCGTTCCTCAAGACCCCAATAACAAAAGCCCCCAATAAAAATCAAATTTTTACGGTTGGAAAAAGTTTAATTTGGAAAAGACGAGCTAAATGAGTAAAAACCTAGAAATAAAAACCTAAAAACAGGGGAAGTTGGGGAATTATACCTGTAGAAGTGATGTGGACGTCGAAACTCGGAGTAAGAACGATCCACAATAGTGAAGTAACACTGTAGCAACTCGGAGAGTAGAGACGAGTCGAAACGGAGGAAGAATAGTGAGAATTGACCCAGAATCGGATCTTAAAAATCTGATTTTTGGTCCGAGGGTCGGACAAATCGGCCGACACCATCGACCCTCGGATCGACCCTCCAATCGACCCTCGGCTCTCGGGAATCTGACAGAAATTCAAGGGTCGGACTGAGGGTCGGACACCCATCGACCCTCGCATCGACCCTCAGCTCTCGGGAAGAACAGGACATTCCCAGGGTCGGATACTAAGGGTCGGACATACCATCGACCCTCACCATCGACCCTACATAGAAAAGACAGTATTTTTGTTTCAGAATGAATTGAGGATTCAAATTTTATATCGGTTAGCGTGCCTACATGAAGTATAAATGATTTCTCACTGATTTTGATGATTTTCAGGCACCACCCACCTCAAAAGTAAATATGTCTGGCCGTAGAGTTACCCGACGGACCCGAAACACAGTCCCCCACCACCACCGGTGGATGAGACTAGTCAAGAGAACAATTACGCACGGGGGTAATCCCGGGCCGGCAAACCCTACGAATTTGCCACCACCACCACCCGAGCTAACAACGGTGGTGATGAATCCGGCTCAACAGCTACAACAAATGCAACATGCACAAACTCAAATGCGAGGTTGCGATGGGAGTTATGTTTCAAGCCACTCGGGCTGCAGACCATGCACCTTGGGCAAGCTAGTGCGGCACCGGTGGGTAACCACCCGGCTCAACGAGACACCTCCACAACCGGCTGCACCAATTCCGGTGCAAGTCCCGGAAGCAGCCCAAGGGAACTATCGGTATCCACCCCTATGTTTGGGGTATACCAAAATCAAGCTGGATCACTCCCGACTAGTAGAGAGATTTTTGAAAATGAAGCCAAGAGAATTCAATGGCAAGCCGTCGTCGATCCTTCGTGGCCAGCACGCTGGATAGACGAGATGGAAAGAAATTTTCTTATGATGACTATTGCGAAGAGGAGAAAGTATTGTGTGCCACCTTCATGCTCAAAGGCGACGCACATCATTGGTGGAAATCGACCAGGGCCTATCTATTGACTAAGCACGCCCCCTTGACTTGGGCTATATATAAAGAAGCTTTCTTTTAGAAATATTTTCCACGAAGCTTCAAAGATTCGATGGAGAGGTAGTTCCTGAGTCTTTATCAGGGACAGATGTCGGTGGATGCGTACTAACAGCGTTATGAAGAGCTGTTTTTCTTCGCACCACTAAGTATGCAAGAAGAAGATACAAAAACCCGTAGATTCGTTGCGGGACTAAGAGGAAGTATAAGGGGAACATGTTCGGGATTAGAGAAGAACATATATAATGAAGCTGTCCGGATCGCTCGAGTGATTGAATCGAGCCGGAAAGAGAGTTATTTCACTCAAAACAAAGGCATAAAGAGGCCAGCTGGGAATTCTTATAATGGAAGCAATAACGGGACGTATAAACCTTTCCGTCCTCGGAATTTTAATGCTGCAACCAAGACTATCCCCGCAGCTCAACCACGGCCAAAGTCAAATGTTGAAGCCCCGAGGTGTTATAACCGCAACCAACCGGGGCATATGGCAAGAGAGTGCCCAAAACCCAAGAAGCGGTTACATCAAGGACGGGTATATGCTGTTACATCGGAGGATGCAGCCGCATCGCCCGATGTGGTCACGGGTATGACCCGAAACTTTAAGATTATAATCACGACCGATTGAGTATGTAGACTAAGTAAAAGCGAATCCACGGGTATCGTACCTATCAATGGCGTACCCGCCGGAGTACTCTTTGATTCAGGAGCTACTCATTCATTTATATCTATGTCGTTTGGAAAGAAGACCAATCTGCCCATCAAAACATTAGACTACAAATTACTTGTACGGTCACCGATGGGATTAGAAGTGGAATTAGAGAAAGGTTATGGACCGTCCGGTTCTCATTGGAGAGCGGACCTTGGATGCAACCTTAATACAACTTGAGATGGCAGACTTTGGCGTCATCTTAGGAATGGATTGGTTAGCTCGGCACTCCGCAAATTTGTTATGCGCCGAGAAGAAGCTAACGTTCAAGGACAAAGAAGGAGCAGAATTCAGTTTCTCGGGAAACAAACTTCCCGGGAGGCGTAAGCTCATACTCTCGGCATTAAAGGCTAAGAGGTGCCTTGAGAAAGGAGCGGTGGGATATCTAGTATCGGTGGTCGACCTAACTAAGGGACGTGCCACGAATGGAAGATATTGATGTCGTGCGGGATTTTCCCGATGTATTTTCGGAGGAATTACCGGACTACCACCCGACCGAGCCACGGAGTTTGTAATAGACCTTATACGGAGCCGCACCGGTATCAAAAGCACCTTATAGAATGGCTCCTACGGAACTAAAGGAATTAAAAGTGCAATTACAAGAACTCTTTGGATAAGGGTTATATTAGACCCGGTATATCTCCATGGGGAGCACCGGTGTTGTTCGTAAAGAGGAGAAGGATGGTAGTGTTCGATTATGTATCGACTATCGAGAATTAAATAAACTGACCATCAAGAATCGATACCCACTACCCGGGATCGATGACTTGTTCGATCGAGTTACAAGGAGCGAAGGTATTTTCAAAGATCGATCTTCGATCGGGCTATCATCAGCGAAGATTAAAGAAGGGGACATTCGAAGACAGCCTTCGGGACAAGATACGGACATTATGAGTTCTTAGTGATGTCCTTGGATCGACTAACGCACCGGCAACATTCATGGAACTTATGAACCGGGTGTTCCACGACATGTTGGATACGTCGGTCATAGTATTTATTGATGACATATTGGTATATTCCAAGGACAAGGAAACCCATGTCAAGAACCTAAACGCAGCCCTACAGCGTTTAAGGAAAGAGAAGTTATACGCCAAATTTTCGAAGTGTGAGTTTTGGCTAAGTGAAGTCGCCTTTCTAGGCCATGTAGTATCCGCGCGGAAGGAATCAAAGTGGACCCCAGTAAGATCGAAGCTATTGTGAAGTGGGAAGCACCAAAGAGCGTTTCAGAAATTAGAAGTTTTCTGGGTCTAGCTGGTTATTATCGGAGATTCGTAGAAGACTATTCTCGGATTGCCGTACCTCTTACCAGTTTGACCAAGAAAGGAGAAAAGTTCGTATGGACGGATAAGTGTGAAAAGAGCTTTCAAACACTGAAGACCAGATTGATATCCGCTCCAATTTTAACCATTCCCGTTCCGGGACAGACATTTACCTTATACAGCGATGCATCGGGATTGGGATTAGGATGTGTGCTTATGCAAGGAGAACAAGTAGTTGCATATGCATCGAGACAGTTGAAGGTACATGAGAAGAATTACCCCACTCATGATTTGGAGTTAGCGGCGGTAGTACATCTTTGTCAAGATATGGAGACACTACCTATACGGAGAAAAATTTCAGATTAAGTCGGACCATAAAAGCCTTACGTATCTATTTAATTAGAAGGAGTTAAATATGAGACAAAGAAGATGGCTGGAACTATTGAAAGACTATGATTGTGATATCCAGTATCATCCGGGAAAAGCGAACGTAGTAGCAGACGCATTGAGTAGAAAGGCAATGATAAAATCTCAAGGAGAAACTAGCACAAGCTGCAGCAATGTGTACTACCGGGATGGTATTCAACCACGGTAACGAAGCAGTATGTGATCGATACACGGATGGACCAACCAACCAAGGATTCATTCATCGGTTTTCAAATATGTTCGCGGCATTGAAGATAATACCGGATATAGTGGATGAAGTGAAAACAGCTATCAAAGCAGATCCTTATCTGAGAACGGTACAAGAAGATATTGAGAAAGGTAGGACTAACCCTGAGTTCACCTTGGATGACGAGAAGGTACTGAAATACAAAGGAAGAATATGTGTACCCGAAACAGAAAGTGTGGACATTAGACACCGACTCATGAAAGAAGCCCATACCACCATCTACTCGGTACATCCTGGAAGTACAAAAATGTATCATGATCTAAAGAAACTGTATTGGTGGAGGGGAATGAAGGCAGATGTAGCTAAGTTCGTGTCTCAATGCCTAAATTGTCGGAAAGTAAAGGCTGAACGACAAAGACCCGCAGGGACCGTTACAGCCATTACGGAACCAGCATGGAAATGGGACTGCATCACTATGGACTTCGTCACAGGACTACCATTGACTCCTCGAGTAGTTGACGCAGTTTGGGTGATTGTAGACCGTCTGACTAAAACAGCTCGCTTCATACCGATACGACCCCAATATACACTCGAAAGGTTAGCAAAGCTGTATGTGGATAATATCGTTCGGTTACATGGTGTTCCAGAAAGCATTGTGTCCGATAGAGATCCACGATTTACTTCCAAATTTTGGGAAGGACTGCAAAAGGCTATGGGTACAACATTGAAGTTCAGGAATGAAGTTGGAGAGCGTAGTATTGTTGGACCAGAATTTGTTGAAGAGACTTGTCGAGTGGTCGACATCATCAAGGAAAGAGTAAGAGTAGCTCGGGACCGTCAGAAGCAATACGCAGATACTCGACGAAGAGATCTAGAGTTCGCCGTAGGCGAAAAAGTATTTTTGAAAGTATCGCCTATGCGAGGATTGAAGAGGTTCGGACAGAAAGGAAAACTAAGTCCAAGATATGTCAGACCATATGAGATTCTGGCTAAGCGTGGGAAAGTAGCTTATCAGTTAGCACTACCACCATCTATGTCAAGTGTGCATGACGTATTTCACATATCCTTATTGAAGAAGTATGTCAAAGACCCAACACATGTGTTGACAGTAGATTTTTGCGAACGCGGCGATGATTTGACATTTGAAGTAATACCAGCGGAAATCACTAGTCGAAAGGTTCAACGTCTACACATGGAGATATCTACTATGTTAAGGTCACATGGAAAAGTAGAGACATGGAAGAGATTACATGGGAAGAAGAAAACGCTATGAGAAAGCAATACCCTGACTTGTTTGATTCAGAAGGTACGTACAATTTCGAGGACGAAATTTTTATAAGTTGGGGGGAGTTGTAAGACCCGTGTCAATTTAACCCGGTCTTACCATCTTGAACCAGGTTTACCCATCATGGTCGAGTCAAATGGACCAAGGGCATGAAGGAGATCGAGATCCCAAGTACGAAATCGACCCAAAAACACTTAATTCTAGGGGAGGGTCGCACACCCGGTGAAGCGGGGTCGGACCTCCCAAAGCAGAAAGTCGGACCCTCAGTTTTGAAGGGAGGGTCGGACAGCTTAAGACCCTAGGGTCGACGGGATCATCGACCCTCCCATCGACCCTCGGTTTCTGACGAAAACTGAAATTTGGAAATTTCCTAATTTTCGGTTGGGATTCTTTCCAAATCTCAATGGGATTATTATAGGACATTCCTAGCCTATTTAAAGGACGTTCCTAAGCCACTTTCACTCCTTTCACAACCCTAATTGAATTGAGAGAAAGAGAGAAGAAGGAAAAGAGGAAGAAAGGAGGCTAGGAAGAAGGCTTAGCAAAAAAGAGAAGAAATTGCAGAGAAAAGTAATCTTCTCAGGTATGGATACTAATTCCATGAGTTTCTACAGACCTTAGGTTAGATATGGTTGAGTGTAGGATTTTGGAGAAACCCAAACCATCCATCCATGGTTAGGCTTTCATGGAAAACCATAGGAGGATGCACGAAAACTATTTAGATGGTTTATACATGGTTCTAGACCATGGAATGACTATTGAATGAATGTAGGAAGCAAGCCATAGGACCCCAAACACGAAGAATGGATTAAAAGTGGAAATTGGACCGGAGTGCACCCAAGGGTCGCACCGAGGGTCGATAGACCATCCGACCCTAGGTGTTTTGACCATCGACCCTCGGCATTCGGGAAGTTCGAGAATGGAGGGAGGGTCGATAGACCCATCGACCCTAGCATCGACCCTAGCATCGACCCTCGTTGGAATGGTTTTTAAATTCTGAATTAATTCTAATTAAATTTTATCGACTTTGTTAGGTTTGCTAGCAATATAATAACATTATAAAGGTGATTCTAAAGCTTGGAAAAATATCTTTTAGCAAGCCAAGGTGAGGAACCTTAACCCCAAACTAAATTGGTTAATAATAAACTGTTTTCTATTTCTTGAGTCCTATGCCATGTTTGATTCTATGCGGATATGTTTGTAATGTGCATACGACATGCCATCCAATATTTCTATTACTTGTTCATGCATATTTACTTTATTGTTTATAACATGATGATGATGATGATGATAGGAATAGGCATGTGCTTGTGTGTGTGTGGTTGATGTGCTTGATGCGGCGAGTATCGGGGGGAGGTGTGATGAGAACGTCAATAAACGTTAACCTTTGGCGGGTCTCGGCACTTTAGCTCTATCTCTAACTCAAGTCTTGTGCATTGGCATCGTCGTATCGCCATTACCTTAGCGGAACTATTATGTCGTAGAGTATCGGGGAGGTGGTCTCGGTCCTTGTAGTCTCGACTCTACCGGGGGGCCTTAGCTCTATCTCTATGGATGTTACGGGGGATCTTTGGGGTGAGGCCTTGGATACCTTGTTTGGCATTAGGATTGGTTAGTAGCGAGCCCAGTTTGCAAGCCCTCGCTAACAGGGGCTTACGTGTTGGTATAGCATTATATAGCAATAACCGTTAACCTTTGTTGTATAATGTTATGGTAGGGTGGATGGGGACGACGATAACCGTTAACCTTCGGGCGGGCTTCCACACCCTGTGTATAGAGGCGGTATCAATAACCGTTAACCTTTGATCACCCAACCTTTCTATTGCACATTGCAAACTATAAAACAAGACCAAAGATATGAATTGACTTTTTGCATGCATATGTATTGTTGCATTGTTTTGGCTACTCACTGAGCCGTGTTGTGTGCTCACCCCTCGACGTCGAATATTTTTAGTTGATGATGCAGGTTATATAGTCGAAGATTATATGGAACTGTAGCAGCTATGGAAGTTGGAGCTGAAGACGATACACACGACTCCTCTTGCGAGTGCAACTCGTGTGTATTCGATTAGATATTTTTGTAGGTTTCTTCATTGGATTTATAAGACATGTATTTGGTATTTAAATATTTATATCTTAGTTAAACATAAAATAATTTGCTATTATTTATGGGTATCATTTCAGTTCTTTCCGCTATTGTGTATTACTCTGATTATGATTGTGGATGCGTGTAAAGTTTGGATAACGTGGGGATAGCCTATTAGAGATCCTGGTTGAACCGTTGGTTATTTGGCGGTTCATCACACCATTCTGAACAGTGTGAAATTGGGGTGTGACAGGTACAAGGTATCCTACTCCTCCTTTCTCTAAGCACTTCTTTGCTTTTAGGGCTGAGAGTATAAGCTTTCTCTTTCTAGGCAGCTTAGCCCCTTTAAAGTTGAACTCCGTCCCTTCACTTTCCTTGAACACCAACTTCTTCTCAGCACATAATAGGCTTGCTGAATGTTTAGATAACCAGTCCATACCCAGAATGACATCGAAATCTGACATCTCCTGCTGGACTAGATTGGCTTCCAACTCTCGTCCTTCAATAAGCACTGGGCAAGGCCCATAATATTCTTCTAATACCACCTCCATTCCCATGGGGGGACCGAACTAACATACTGGATTCCAAAGTCATGATGGGTTGATCTAGTCCTTTTCCGAATGACGCGGACACAAAGGAATGGGTGGCCCCCAAGTCAAACAGGACTCTGACGGGTAATCCTACTATATTTACTGTACCTGAGGTTTTCAAATTTTTCCCTTAGTTCCAAATGCACAAACAATTAATGCAGCAGTTAAGGAGTAAGAATAAAATCATACTTGTAACCACATCTGGTGATGTGGCTGCCTCCTCTGTAGTAACAACATATACCTTGCCTTGCTGCTGCTCCCTCTTTGGTTGTGGGCAGGTTCTGGCATAATGTCCCACCTGTCCCACCTGTTGGCAATTAAAACACTTTATACTAGTGTTCTGCCCCGCTGCCTGTGGTGTTACTGCAAGAGCAGGTCTGGGAGGCATTGTGCTAGTTGGTGGCCTGAACGGATGGTATGGTCTGTTGCTTCTTCCGCCTTGGACCTCAGGGTTAGGCCTCTTCAGACCCCTATTTTGTGCAAAGAAGCTATCTCTCTGGCTTGCTTCGATGACTCGAGCCACCTGTACAGCTTCATTATATATCTTCAATCTTTGTCCCAGCACATACTCTCTTATAACACCCCGAAGACCTATAGTGAAACGGCGAGTCTTTGTTTCTTCCTCCTGCATACTGGTTGGAGCGAAGAAGAATAACTCATCATACCTCTGTTGGTATGCTTCTACGGTCATTTGGGATTGCTGCAAGTTAAGGAACTCCCTTTCCATCTGATCACGAAAACTCTTGGGAAAATATTTGTCAAAGAAAGCTTCCTTAAATATTGGCCAAGTGATTATCTGGTGCTTTATCTCCAGATACGCCCTGATTGAGTTCCACCATCCATTGGCTTCCTCCTTCAGCATGTGGCTCGCATATAATACTTTTTCCCCATCTTGACACTCCATTAGGAGGAAGTTCTTCTCCATTTCAGCTATCCACTGTATTGGCCACAGTGTTTTCCCTGGCTTTCCTATAAAAGTTTGTGGCTTGAGCTTTAAGAATCCATCCACCGCTCTGGAAAGACTACTCTGTGCAAATGGAACCTGTCCATGTGGGGCTTGTCCATACCCTGTCTAACCATACCATTGTGGCTGGTAAGAGTAGCCACTCTGATTTGCTCCCTGATTCCCACCATAGTATACACCCTGATATGGACCCTGATATCCACCCTGATCCTGGTTAGGGATGGGCGTTCCTGTAACTGTGTGGGGAACCATGTTGGGTTGGTTCTGTTGTGGTGGTCCCTCAGTAGCTGTATTAACCCCCACTGGTTCCGTATGTACATTCTACGCATTTGTGGATGGCATGTATGCAGGTGCTGGTACAGGCTCAGGTGGCCTAAACATTTTCAACATTTCGTCGAAAAACTTTTTCTGTTGTGCCTCTATATGAGTGACTAAATCTGCCATCATTGCTTCGGAACTTGTAGATGTTTGCCCCTGTAGTGGTGTTTCTTCATTTTCATTTAGGGGGTTAAGTTCTTCCCCACTTACTCTCTCTTCATTCTCTTCAGAGTTTTCAGTCCTTGAATTCCTTTCTATTGGAGATGCCCTTGGGTGACGGCGTCTGCGAGGAATTCTACGTCCATTTCCTCTCACCATTGAAGCAAATTAATTTCCTATGCGATATCTGAATACATTGAAACACATGAGACAAATGAGACATTTATTCCATCGATAATATTTAGTCTCAACGCATATGTACCATAAGTAATCATCAATAGGGAAAGAAAATAAGCAATTTATAATTATTTCCCGAAATTTTCTAAGCACAATCACTTATTCTGGTCATAACATGCAGGCGTGAGGTCTGGTAGTGAAGTTTGGCAGGTTCGGGGAATGGTTTCGAATTCCCAAACCCTCATTAGGTACCGACTGTAGTACCGGTCTCTCCTTGAGTGAGACTGGTATACTTGGCGGTACATACCGGTTGCACATACCGCCGACGGTACCGGTCGCACACAACCCCATTGGGTGAGACCGGTATACCTTGTGGTAGGTACCGGTCGCACCATACCGCCGGAGGTACCGGTCGCACATACCAGTCCAAAAGTGCAACCGGTATCACTTGAAACTCTTTAAAATCGTGATTTTCCGCCTCATTCTTCATTTCCTACTATAGAGTTTACTCCGGTGGAAATTCCTCTCCATGTCTCTGAGTTTCTACAGTCCATCCGGTGCCTCTAAGAGTGTTTCTACTTTAACCAAGAGTATTAACTCGTCTCTCAAGTAAGCTTATCCCTCTCTTCCCTCTTTTTAGAAAAATTTTCATCGTCTTTAATGCCAAAACCTATGTTTTTCTTGATTTGAAAGTTTTTAATTTTCCTAACTCAGCTCATTCGACACAGTTAGATGCAGAATGATTAGCTGGACAGAGCCTAGCGGCTCTGATACCAAGTTGTCACACCCCAATTCCGACTGAACCAGAAGTGTGAGTGAACCGGCTCTAAACCACGGTTCACACCAGGATCTCAATAGACCGTGTCAACCAATCATTCCCAAGCAGTCTAACTTAATTAGAGAATAATACATAGTAGAAAAAATACAAATAAATGAACTGAGATCTATGTAGTAATTTAAAATAAATATTCAACTTATTCCATCATTCACAAACTTAAATAATAAAAATATTACAATGTATTATTTAAAAGAAAATCTCCTCTAAAGGAAAACACAAAAGGAGCACTCGCATGATGCGTCATGCTCGTCCTCTACTTCCTGAGTATCAATGGCAGCAACTGTACCGTATGCTGGGGCAGTCATGAAGTCATCAACTATGTACCCTGCATCAAAATCTAAAAAGAAGAATATATATTCGGGTGAGCTCACAACTTAGCTCAGTAAGTACAAAACCGATGCAACATACAAAATGCATGAGATAACATTACAATTTGGGTCAGGTATAACTTGCAAAATACTATGGTAAGGTTTGGTGACCTCCGCACCTCCATGCACGAGAGTGTGAGCACACTCAACAGTCAGGCAACAATCTACATTACTGCTGTTGCCCCACATCACTCACTTCGGTATAGAGATAGAGCTAGAGTCTGGTGGTCAGGCAACAATCCACACTACCGCGTCCTCCCCCTGATACCCTACATCGTACCAATACCTAAACCCCTATTGGCAAGGGCTTGCAAGTGGGTTCCATTTCTAACCAGTCCTATATGTCAATACAGTATCTATGGCCTGACCCCAGCACGACTCCCTATGACATAGAGATAGGGCTCGAGTCTGGCGGGTAGGGTGAACCACAATCCCACGTCCTCCTCCTGATACCCTATTCGTACCAAGTCTGCTAAGGTAGATGGCGATACGAGAAAGGTGTTAGCTATGGATATATCCAGGGCTCCACTCCCCTTCACATTCCACACACTAACTAAAAGCATACACATGCCTAACATCCAACAATCCTAGCATATGAAATGCATGAACATATAATAGTAATAAGAGAAGCAACTACATGGCATGTGAAATGCACAGACAACAAGCAATGAATCCATATACAATTTAGTCACGAAGGTTTACTGTTAATTAGTTATTTAGAGTTTGGGGTCTTGTCCCTTACCTGACGCATGATAACAATCCTGCTCTTCGTCACAGGGTTTACTCACGCTGTCTACAGGCCCTACACAATCTGTCACACCCCAATTCCGTACTATTCATAATGGTGTGATGAACCACTAATAAACCAACGGTTCAACCAGGATTTCTAATAGGCTATGTCCATTAAAAATAAATCATACACATCCACAACCATAATCAGAATATATACACAATAGCGGAAGTCTTATAATAAATGAACTGAGAAATCTAACTGTGATATCCATAATAAAATATCAAGTTATTGTTGTATCAACTGAGACATAAATAAATAAAGTATCAATTATATTCCCTTAATAATTCAAATAAAAATCTAATCGAATACGCATGCATTGCACTCGCATGAGGGATCATGTGTATCCACTAAGTCTTTAGCTTTCATTGCCGCCACGTGCCCGTACATAGGAGCATTCATATAATCTTCGACAGAGGTACCTGCATCATCAACTAAAAATATTCGACGTCGAGAGGTGAGCACATATCATGGCTCAGTGAGCAAACAAAACAATGCAACAAACATATGCATGCATTCAATTCATATCTTTGGTCAGGTAAATAAGTTTGCAACGCGCTATAGAAAGGTTCGGTGGCCGCCTCGCCTCTATGCACAGGGTGTGGAGGCCCGCCCAAAGGTTAACGTTTATTGTCGTCCCCATCCACCCTACCATGGAATAGAGATAGAGCTAAAGTGCTGAGGTCCGTCCTATGACACTTCCCCTGATACTCCACCCATACCAACACGTAAGCCCCTACTGGCGAGGGCTCGCAAACTGGGCTCGCAACTAACCAATCCTAATGCCAAATAGTGTATCCAAGACCTCACCCCAGCATCCCTCAATAGGTCCATAGAGATAGGGCTAAGGCCCCCCGACAGAGTCAGAGACTACACGGTCCGAGACCACCTCCCCTCATACACTATGACATAATAGTTCTACTAAGGTAATGGCGATACGACGATGTCAGTGGACAAGACTTGAGTTAGAGATAGAGCTAGAGTGCTGAGGCCCGGCCTATGACACCCCCCTGATACTCGCTCGCATGAAGCACACCAACCACACACATACATTCACATGCCTATTCCTATCATCATCATCATCATCATCATGTTATAAACAATAATTTAAATTTACATGAACAGTAATAATATAAATATTGGATGACATGTCAAATGAACATAACAAGCATACACGCATAGAATCAATCATGGCATTGGACTCAAGAAATAAAAATAATTTATTATTAACCAATTAGTTTAGGTCTTGTTCCCTCACCTTTGCTTGATTGTAGATCCTCTCTCAAGCTTTAAGAATCAACTTAATATCACTATTATATCACTAGAAGACCTAATCAAGTCGATAGAATTTAATTAAAATTAATTCTGATTTTTAAAAAGCTTGCTATTAACTGGGGGTCGATGCCAGGGTCGGATCATCCATTGACCCTGGGTGCCACCACCCACATTTTGGACTTCCCAAACATTGGGGGTCAATGTTAGGGTCTGGTAGGATCGATTCTCCATCAACCCCCGTGCGACCCCCCGTGGGTTTAATTGAAATTTTCATCCTACAGTCCATTCTTTCGTGTTTAGGTCCTATGGCTTGCTTCTATAATCCATTCCATACATGTTCTATGGTCTGGAACCATAGTTTATTCACCTACATGATTTTAATGATCTCCCCCATGATTTTTCATTGAAACCTAACCATGGGTGGATGATTTGGGTTTCTCCTAGATCATACCCTCTTCACTATCTATTCTAAGGTCTTTAGAATTACATGGAGATAATATCCATACTTGAGATTTAGGCTTGTTTCTCTGAAGCCTTCTCTTTGATCTTCTTCTCCATTTTCCTTCTCTTCTCCTTCTCTTCTCCTTCTCTTCTCCTTCTCTTCTCTTTCTCTCAATCCAATTAGGGTTCTAAAAGGAGTAAAAGAGGCTTAGGGACGTCCTATTTATAGAGTAGAAACTCTCAAAATAAGTCCCATTGAGATTAGGAAAGAATCACATTGCAATTTGGAAAGTTTCCAAATCACGGTTTTTGTCGGCAGACTGGGGGTCGATGAGGGGGTTGGAGATCCCGTTGACCCCTGGTTCTAAATTGTCCGACCCCCGGTTAGAAACTCAGGGTCTGACTTTTTATATTGGGGGGGTCCGACCCTGCCTAGCTGGGTGTGTGACCCTCCCCCCTATTTTAGTGTTTTTGGGTCAGTTTAATACCTGGGATCGTTATCTCCTTCACGCACTTGGTCCATTTGGCTCGACCATGATGGGTAGACCTGGTTCAAGGTGGTAAGACCAGGTTAGTTCGATACGATCTTACACAATCATATTCATAGGTTAGAATTCATTTATTAAGGGTACAGGTGGTTAGAACCATGTTTTGTCAAGCAAACAAGGCTCGAAAGGCATACATGTCTCAGTATACCGGTCTCAGTAGAGTGAAACCGGTATGGTGCCACCGGTATATACCGGTTGCGGTACATACTGGTCTCACTGAGTGAGACCGGCATGTGCCTGCCATATATACCGCAGACCCATACTGCAAGACCTTGTGTCCAATCGGTATGTCCCGTGGCTTGGATCCGATAACCCGATCTCGGATCTCCCTTCCTCGTCGGTCTTCGGCTTGGTTTCTAGGGTTTCTCCTAACCCATTCTAAGGTTCAAGTATTCTAATGGCCTTCTGGTTTTGACTAGAACGCTGTATCAAACCAGATCAGATCTAAAAGAAAAACTAGGCTTTAAATCAAAGTCCTAGGATTTTGGATCGCTGTGTCACTTCACGGATCCGATCCGAAATCCTATCATGACTAAGAGAATTGAGCACTTACCGGAGGTGTTCATCGGTTGGCAGCGTGCTCCTACGATGGAAACCCCTTTCTTGAGCGGCCTCCTCCTTCCTTGCTCCTTCTCAGATCTCTTCAGACGGCTAAGGTTTTGAGAAGGATCAAAGGAGTGTCCAAGCCTCTATTAATAGTGGGAGACCATTCTTAGGAAGGTTTTTCACGATTGGAAACTTTCCAAGTTTCAATTCGGAGTGAGGGACCCACTGGAGTCCGTCTCCAGCCGAAACTAAACATACCAGTCGCACATACCAGTCTGACTGACTCAGACCGGTATAGTCAGACCGGTATTGTAAGACCCGTGTCAAACTAACCCGGTCTTACCACCTTGAACCAGGTTTACCCATCATGGTCGAGTCAAATGGACCAAGGGCATAAAGGAGATCGAGATCCCAGGTATAAAATCGACCCAAAAATACTTAATTTTAGGGGAGGGTCGCACACCCAGTTAAGCAGGGTCGGACCTCCCAAAACAGAAAGTCAGACCCTCAGTTTTGAAGGGAGGGTCGGACAGCTTAAGACCCTAGGGTCGACGGGATCATCGACCCTCCCATCGACCCTCGGTTTCTGACGAAACTGAAATTAGGAAATTTCCTAATTTTCGGTTGGGATTCCTTCCAAATCTCAATGGGATTATTATAGGACATTCCTAGTCTATTTAAAGGACGTCCCTAAGCCACTTTCACTCCTTTCACAACCCTAATTGAATTGAGAGAAAGAGAGAAGAAGGAAAAGAGGAAGAAAGGAGGCTAGGAAGAAGGCTTAGCAAAAAGGAGAAGAATTTGCAGAGAAAAGTAATCTTCTCAGGTATGGATACTAATCCCATGAGTTTCTACAGACCTTAGGTTAGATATGGTTGAGTGTAGGATTTTGGAGAAACCCAAACCATCCATCTATGGTTAGGTTTTCATGGAAACCATAGGATGATGTACGAAAACTGTTTAGATGGATTATACATGGTTCTAAACCATGGAATGACTGTTGAATGAATGTAGAAGTAAGCCATAGGACCCCAAACACGAAGAATGGATTAAAAAGTGGAAATTGGACCAGAGTGCACCAAGGGTCGCACCGAGGGTCGATAGACCATCCGACCCTAGGGGTTTCTGACCATCGACCCTCAACATTCGGGAAGTTCAGAATAGAGTGGGGGTCGATAGACCCATCGACCCTAGCATTGACCCTCAGTTGACAGAATGGTTTTAAATTCCAAATTAATTCTAATTAAATTCTATCGACTTGGTTAGGTTTGCTAGCAATATAATTACGTTATAACGGTGATTCAAAAGCTTGGAAAAATATCTATTAGCAAGCTAAGGTAAGGAACCTTAACCCCAAACTAAATTGGTTAATAATAAACTGTTTTCTATTTCTTGAGTCATATGCCATGTTTGATTCTATGCGAATATGTTTATAATGTGCATACAGCATGCCATCCAATATTTCTATTACTTGTTCATGCATATTTACTTTATTGTTTATAACATGATGATGATGATGATGATAGGAATAGGCATGTGCTTGTATGTGTGTGATTGATGTACTTGATGCGAGCGAGTATCAGGGGAGGTGTGATGAGAACGTCAATAAACGTTAACCTTTGGTGGGTCTCAGCACTTTAGCTCTATCTCTAACTCAAGTCTTGTGCATTGGCGTCGTCGTTTCGCCATTACCTTAGCAGAACTATTATGTCATAGAGTATTAGGGGAGGTGGTCTCGGTCCTTGTAGTCTCTGACTCTACCGGGGGGCCTTAGCTCTATCTCTATGGATGTTCTGAGGGATGCTGGGGTGAGGCCTTGGATACACTGTTTGGCATTAGGATTGGTTAGTAGCGAGCCCAGTTTGCAAGCCCTCGCTAACAGGGGCTTACGTGTTGGTATAGCATTATATAGCAATAAACGTTAACCTTTGTTGTATAATGTTATGGTAGGGTGGATGGGGACGACGATAAACGTTAACCTTTGGGCGGGCTTCCACACCCTGTGTATAGAGGCGGTGTCAATAAACGTTAACCTTTGACCACCCAACCTTTCTATTGCACATTGCAAACTATAAACTAAGACCAAAGATATAAATTGATTTTTGCATGCATATGTACTGTTGCATTGTTTTGGCTACTCACTGAGCCGTGTTATGTGCTCACCCCTCGACGTCGAATATTTTTAGTTGATGATGCAGGTTATACAGTTGAAGATTTTATGAACACGTTCGCGTATGAAAATGTAGCAGCTATGGAAGTTGGAGCTGAAGATGATACACACGACTCCTCTTGCGAGTGCAACTCGTGTGTACTCGATTAGATGTTTTTATAGGTTTCGTATTGGATTTATAAGACATGTATTTGGTATTTAATTATTTATGTCTCAGTTTAAACACAAAATAATTTGCTATTATTTATGAATACCATTTTAGTTCTTAGTTCATTTATTTATAAGACTTCCGCTATTGTGTATTTACTCTGATTATGATGGTGAGTATATGAAGGTTCAGGTAACGTGGGGATAGCCTACTTGAGATCCTGGTTGAACCGTTGGTTATTTAGCGGTTCATCACACCATTCTGAAATGTACGGAATTGGGGTGTGACAACTTGGTATCAGAGCATCTCAGGCCTTGCCCGCTGAACTACTTTACATTCACAGCAATAGTGAACTGAGATAGGATAAAATAAAAACAGTAATATTAACGCATTATAAGCACAAGTGATGTTGAGACCAAATTTAAAAAGAGAATAATACATCTATTAAAAAGAGAAATAAGTTGACATACAATGAGAGCAAAATAAAGAGTAAATATATATCTAAAACAGAGTACAGTCCACAACCCGGACAGTTACTCTGTAGTACAAGGAAAAATAAAGTACAATCAGGAAGCTGGAGGCGAAGGAGGAGGTGGAGCCTCACGATCCCTGTCGTAGTCCTCAGCATAGACTCTAGTCAACCAGGCTATCTGAGTCCGGGTCGTCGTAGACTAGCCGTGAGATCGGCTACTCTCTCGTCGGTCGCATCGTTGGATCTCCATGAGCTCATCTATCCGGCGCGTCAGATGTGTGCTGAGCAGCCAACAGCTCATCCACTCTCATGCGCTGAGCATCTAGCAACTCCTCCATCCTCAGGTCCGATCTGCGCTGAGTCTCTTTGATCTCGCGCAACATCTCCATCATATCAGAAGGTGGGCGTGAAGGACCAGCATCATGAGAAGGACTGGTCTCGGGTACCGAAGCCGCCACAGCAGAAGTGTCAGCCCTATCCGCATGCGTGGGTGATGGCGGTGGTATCGCATCGACATCCATATATAAGCGATCATCGTCGACCGGATCCCCACGAGCCCAAGCAGCAGCCTCAGCATCAGCCATCTCAACCCGAGTGTGAGGGCGCACCATCGCGTTCCTCTCCTCATCACTAACCTCCGCATCTCGCAGCCCCATCTTGCAGATAGCCTCCCAATCTAGAGGCGACGAGAAGGTCTTCTCCTGGATCTTCTCATCTACTAGATCCACCCCCAGACGGGTCAGTAGCACTATAATCATGCGTCCATAGGGTAGGTTTCCCCTATGATCGGACAGTGTAGCACTAATCATCGTCCGCATGATGATGTAAGGAAGACAGACCGGCTGACGAGTGCAGATGCAGTAGATCAAGAACTGAGTCAACTGAGAGACCCTCTCATAATGCCTACTCTGCGGGATCAGATTATGCTGGATAATCTTGCAGAAAACCCATGGAGCTGGACGCAAGTAGCAAGCCCTCATCTGCCATCTATCGGGGACGGAGCAACTGGTTGTCGATCTCGCCCTCATCTCCATCTCAACAAGCGTGGCTCTCCCGGCGCACAGTACACCATAGGGCCATCATAGGCAATGCCCAACAGATCGGCCAGCTGCCGATAATCAAAGGAGATGTGCACCCCCTTGACGTAGCTGGTGATGCGCAACTCCTGGCCGTGCTCAACATCATTGTAATTCCCCACCACCTGGAGATTACAATAGAACTGGCGCACCAAATCTGGACAGGTGCACGCGTCGTATGTGATGACAGGGAGCCACCCCATATCACCGAATGCTCCCTCTACATTGAACAAGGCTAGCTCAGCCAAGTTCACCATGCGACCCCCTTCCACTTTCTTACTGGCATAGTCAGCATACTGTGTCTCGACTTCGTTCGAACGGAAGCGAAGTGGATCACGCAATCTTGGCACTTTAGTACGGGCCATAGTATCTGCAACAATAAGAAGGAGAAAAGAAATAAGGAGTTAATAGGATAAAAATCCAAAATTTTTAAAATAGAAGCCCATTCCACACTATACAAGTGGGCATAAGAACTTACGTAAGTTAAAACATATCCTACAATCTACATGCAGTAGAAAATTTCAACGGATAAGGTCCAATTTGAAGAAATTCAAGAAAAATCAAAAATTTCGATAAATTAGGGCAAAAAGAGAAAAAATTTAAGTTTCTCGATAACCAACCGATGAAACTCAAAATTTTTTGAGGGATTTCGTTCCTCAAGACCCCAATAACAAAAGCCCCCAATAAAAATCGAATTTTTACGGTTGGAAAAAGTTTAATTTGGAAAATACGAGCTAAATGAGCAAAAACCTAGAAATAAAAACCTAAAAACAGGGAAAGTTGGGAAATTTTACCTGTAGAGGTGATGTGGATGTCGAAACTCGGACTAAGAACGATCCACAATAGTGAAGTAGCAGTGTAGCAACTCGGAGAGTAGAGACGAGTCAAAACGGAGGAGGAATAGTGAGAATTGACCCAGAACGGATCTTAAAAATCTGATTTTTGGTCCGAGGGTCGGACATTTCGACTGACACCATCGACCCTCGGATCGACCCTCCAATCGACCCTCGGCTCTCGGGAATCTAACAGAAAATCGAGGGTCGGACTGAGGGTCGGACACCCATCGACCCTCGCATCGACCCTCAGCTCTCGGGAAGAACAGGTCATTCCCAGGGTCGCACACACCAGCGACCCTCACCATCGACCCTACATAGAAAAGACAGTATTTATTTCAGAATGAATTGGAGATTTTGAATTTTATATCGGTTAGCGTGCCCACATAAAGTATAAATGATTTCTCACTGATTTTGATGATTTTCAGGCACCATCCATCTCGAAAGTAAATATGTCTGGCCGTAGAGTGACCCGACAGACCCGAAACACAGTCCCACCACCACCACCGGCGGATGAGACTAGTCAAGAGAACAATTATGCACAGGGTAATCCCGAGCCGGCAAACCCTACAAATTTGCCACCACCACCACCAGAGCTAACAACAGTGGTGATGAATCTGGCACAACAGCTACAACAAATGCAACATGCACCAGCTCAAATGCAGGTTGCGATGGGAGTTATGTTTCAAGCCACTCAGGCTGCAGCCATGCACACTGGGCAAGCTAGTGCAGCACCAGTGGGTAACCACCCAGCTCAATAGACACCTCAACAACCGGCTGCATCAATTCCAGTGCAAGTCCCAGAAGCAGCCCAAGGGAACTATCAGTATCCACCCCCTATGTTTGGGGCATACCAAAATCAACTGGATCACTCCCGACTAGTAGAGAGATTTTTGAAGATGAAACCTAAGGAATTCAACGGCAAGCCGTCTGATCCACTGTGGCCAGCACACTGGATAGACGAGATGGAAAGGAACTTCCTTATGATGACTATCACTGAGGAAGAAAAAGTGTTATGCGCCACCTTTATGCTCAAAGGCGATGCACACCATTGGTGGAAATCTACAAAGACATACTTATTGACCAAGCACGCCCTACTTACATGGGCTATATATAAAGAAGCATTCTTCGAGAAGTATTTCCCCAAAAGCTTCAGAGATTCAATGGAGAAAGAGTTCCTGAGTTTGTACCAGGGACAGATGACCGTAGATGCATATCAACAACGCTACGAAGAACTGTTTTTCTTTGCACCGGCTAGTATGCAAGAAGAAGATACAAAAACCCATAGATTCGTCGCGGGACTAAGAGGAAGCATAAGAGAAAATGTTCTGGGTTTAGAAAAGAAGATTTACAACGAAGCTGTCCAAATTGCTCGAATAATTGAATCGAGCCAAAAGGAGAGCTATTTCTCCCAGAGCAGAGGAATCAAGAGATCAGCCGAAAACTCCTACAACGGAGGCAATAATAGGACGTATAAACCTTTTCGTCCTCAGAGTTATGCAACTGCACCAAAGTCTACTGCAGCAGCTCAACCACAGCCAAAGTCAAATTTTGAAGCCCCGAAGTGCTATAACTACAACCAACCAGGGCATATGGCAAGAGAATGCCCAAAACCCAAGAAGCAACTACATCTAGGACGGATATATGCCGTTACATCAGAGGATGTTGCCGCATCGCCCGATGTGGTCACAGGTATGACCGAAACTTGTAAGGCTATAATTAGAATTGATTGAGCATGTAGGCTAAGTAAAAACGAATCACAGGTATCGTACCTATCAATGGCGTACCCGCCAGAGTACTCTTTGATTCAGGAGCTACTCATTCATTTATATCTGTGTCGTTTGGAAAGAAGACCAATCTGCCCATCAAAACATTAGACTACAAATTACTTGTACGATCACCGATGGGATTAGAAGTGGAATTAGAGAAAGGTTATGGACCATGTCCAGTTCTCATTGGAAAGCATACCTTGGATGCAACCTTAATACAACTTGAGATGGCAGACTTTGACGTCATCTTGGGAATGGACTGGTTAGCTCGGCATTCTGCAAATCTGTTAAGCGCCGAGAAGAAGCTAACGTTTAAAGACAAAGAAGGAGCAGAATTCAGTTTCTCGGAAACCAAACTTCCCAGAAGATGCAAGCTCATACTCTCAGCATTAAAGGCTAAGAAGTGCCTTGAGAAAGGACTGGTCGGATATCTAGTATCAGTGGTCGACCTAACCAAGGACGTGCCACAAATGGAAGATATTGATGTCGTGCGAGATTTTCCTGATGTATTTTCGGAGGAACTACCCGGATTACTACCCGATCGAGCCACAGAGTTTGTAATAGACCTGCTACCCGGAGGCGCACTAGTATCAAAAGCACCTTATAGAATGGCTCCTACTGAACTGAAGGAATTAAAAGTACAATTACAAGAACTGCTGGATAAGGGTTATATTAGACCCAGTATATCTCCATGGGGAGCACCGGTGTTGTTCGTAAAGAAGAAGGATGGTAGTGTTCGGTTATGTATCGACTATCGAGAGTTGAATAAGCTAACAATCAAGAATCGATATCCACTACCCAGGATCGATGACTTGTTCGATCAGTTACAAGGAGCGAAGGTATTCTCAAAGATCGATCTTCGATCAGGCTATCATCAACTGAAGATTAGAGAAGATGACATTCCGAAGACAGCTTTCAGGACAAGATACAGACATTATGAGTTCTTAGTGATGTCCTTCGGATTAACTAATGCACCGACAACATTCATGGAACTTATGAACCGGGTTTTCCACGATATGTTGGATACGTCGGTCATAGTATTTATTGACGACATATTGGTATATTCCAAAGACAAGGAAACCCATGTCAAGAACCTAAACGCAGCCCTACAGCGTTTAAGGAAAGAGAAGTTATACGCCAAATTTTCGAAGTGTGAGTTTTGGCTAAGTGAAGTCGTCATTTTAGGCCATGTAGTATCCGCAGAAGGAATCAAAGTGGACCCCAGTAAGATCGAGGCTATTGTGAAGTGGGAAGCACCAAAGAGTGTTTCAGAAATTAGAAGTTTTCTGGGTCTAGCTGGATATTATCGGAGATTCGTAGAAGAATATTCTCGGATTGCCGTACCTCTCACCAGTTTGACCAAGAAAGGAGAAAAGTTTGTATGGACGGATAAGTGTGAAAAGAGTTTTCAAACACTGAAGACCAGATTGATATCCGCTCTAATTTTGACCATTCCCGTTCCAGGACAGACATTTACCTTATACACTGATGCATCGAGATTGGGACTAGGATGTGTGCTTATGCAAGGAGAGCAAGTAGTTGCGTATGCCTCGAGACAGTTGAAGGTACATGAGAAAAATTACCCTACTCATGATTTGGAGTTAGCGGCAGTAGTACATGCTGTCAAGATATGGAGACACTACCTATATGGAGAGAAATTTCAGATTAAGTCGGACCATAAAAGTCTTACTTATTTATTTAATCAGAAGGAGTTAAATATGAGACAAAGAAGATGGCTGGAACTATTGAAAGACTATGATTGTGATATCCAGTATCATCCGGAAAAGCGAACGTAGTAGCAGATGCATTGAGCAGAAAAGCAATGATAAAATCTCAAGGAGAAACTAGCACGACTGCAGCAATGTATACCAACGGAATGGTGTTCAATCACGGCAATGAACAATATGTGATAGATACAACGGATGGATCAGCCAACCAAGGGTTTATTCATCGGTTTTCGAATATGTTCGCGGCATTGAAGATTATACCGGATATAGTGGATGAAGTGAAGACAGCTATCAAAGCAGATCCCTATTTGAGAACGGTACAAGAAGATATTGAGAAAGGTAGGAGTAACCCTGAGTTCACCTTGGATGACGAAAAGGTACTGAAATACAAAGGAAGAATATGTGTACCTAAAACAGAAAATATGGACATTAGGCACCGACTGATGAAGGAAGCCCATACCACCATTTATTCGATACATCCTGGAAGCACAAAAATGTATCATGATCTAAAGAAACTGTATTGGTGGAGGGGAATGAAGGCAGATGTAGCTAAGTTCGTGTCTCAATGCCTAAATTGTCAGAAAGTAAAGGCTGAACGACAAAGACCCGCAGGACTGTTACAGCCATTACCGGAACCAGCATGGAAATGGGACCGCATCACTATGGACTTCGTCATAGGACTACCATTGACTCCTCGAGTAGTTGACGCAGTTTGGGTGATTGTGGACCGTCTGACTAAGACAGCTCGTTTCATACCGATACGACCCCAGTATACACTGGAAAGGTTAGCAAAGCTGTATGTGGATAATATCGTTCGGTTACATGGTGTTCCAGAAAGCATTGTGTCCGATAGAGATCCACGATTTACTTCCAAATTTTGGGAAGGACTGCAAAAGGCTATGGGTACAACATTGAAGTTCAGTACTGCATTCCACCCACAGACAGACGGACAGTCGGAGCGTACAATCCAGATTTTAGAAGATATGCTACGGGCATGTGTGATTGATTTCAAAGGATCATGGGACGAAAAGTTACCATTGATCGAGTTCGCTTACAATAACAGCTATCAGGCTACTATACAGATGTCACCTTATGAAGCACTGTATGGCAGAAAGTGTCGAACTCCTTTGTTTTGGAATGAAGTTGGAGAACGTAGTATTGTTGGACCGGAATTTGTTGAAGAGACTTGTCGAGTGGTCGACATCATCAAGGAAAGAGTAGGAGTAGCTCAGAACCGTCAGAAGCAATACGCAGATACTCGACGAAGAGAGCTAGAGTTCGCCGTTGGTGATAAAGTATTTTTGAAAGTATCGCCTATGCGAGGATTGAAGAGGTTCGGACAGAAAGGAAAACTAAGTCCAAGATACGTCGGGCCATATGAGATACTGGCTAAGCGTGGAAAAGTAGCTTATCATTTAGCACTACCACCATCTATGTCAAGTGTGCATGACGTATTTCACATATCCTTATTGAAGAAGTATGTCAAAGACCCAACACATGTGTTGACAGTGGATTTGCCGGAATTGACTGATGATTTGACATTTGAAGTAACACCAACAGAAATTACTAGTCGAAAGGTTCAACGTCTACGTAACAGAGATATCTACTATGTTAAGGTCACATGGAAAAGTATAGACATGGAAGAGGTTACATGGGAAGAAGAAAATGTTATGAGAAAGCAATACCCAGACTTGTTTGATTCAGAAGGTACGTACAATTTCGAGGACGAAATTTTTATAAGTTGGGGGGAGTTGTAAGACCCGTGTCAAACTAACCCGATCTTACCACCTTGAACCAGGTTTACCCATCATGGTCGAGTCAAATGGACCAAGGGCATGAAGGAGATCGAGATCCCAGGTATAAAATCGACCCAAAAATACTTAATTTTAGGGGAGGGTCGCACACCCAGTTAAGCAGGGTCGGACCTCCCAAAACAGAAAGTCAGACCCTCAGTTTTGAATGGAGGGTCGGACAGCTTAAGACCCTAGGGTCGACGGGATCATCGACCCTCGGTTTCTGATGAAACTGAAATTAGGAAATTTCCTAATTTTTGGTTGGGATTCCTTCCAAATCTCAATGGGATTATTATAGGACATTCCTAGTCTATTTAAAGGACGTCCCTAAGCCACTTTCACTCCTTTCACAACCCTAATTGAATTGAGAGAAAGAGAGAAGAAGGAAAAGAGGAAGAAAGGAGGCTAGGAAGAAGGCTTAGCAAAAAGGAGAAGAATTTGCAAAGAAAAGTAATCTTCTCAGGTATGGATACTAATCCCATGAGTTTCTACAGACCTTAGGTTAAATATGGTTGAGTGTAGGATTTCGAAGAAACCCAAACCATCCATTGGTTAGGTTTTCATAGAAAACCATAGGATGATGCACGAAAACTGTTTAGATGGATTATACATGGTTCTAGACCATGGAATGACTGTTGAATGAATGTAGAAGTAAGCCATAGGACCCCAAACACGAAGAATGGATTGAAAAGTGGAAATTGGACCAGAGTGCACCAAGGGTCACACCGAGGGTCGATAGACCATCCGACCCTAGGTGTTTCTGACCATCGACCCTCAGCATTCTGGAAGTTCGGGGAATGGAGGGAGGGTCGATAGACCCATCGACCCTAGCATCGACCCTCAGTTGACAGAATGGTTTTAAATTCTGAATTAATTCTAATTAAATTCTATCGACTTGGTTAGGTTTGCTAGCAATATAATTACGTTATAACGGTGATTCGAAAGCTTGGAAAAATATCTATTAGCAAGCTAAGGTGAAGAACCTTAACCCCAAACTAAATTAGTTAATAATAAACTGTTTTCTATTTCTTGAGTCATATGCCATGTTTGATTCTATGCGAATATGTTTGTAATGTGCATACAGCATGCCATCCAATATTTCTATTACTTGTTCATGCATATTTACTTTATTGTTTATAACATGATGATGATGATGATGATAGGAATAGGTATGTGCTTGTATGTGTGTGGTTGATGTACTTGATGCGCGCGAGTATCAGGGGAGGTGTGATGAGAACGTCAATAAACGTTAATCTTTGGCGGGTCTCAGCACTTTAGCTCTATCTCTAACTCAAGTCTTGTGCATTGGCGTCGTCGTATCGCCATTACCTTAGCAGAACTATTATGTCGTAGAGTATCAGGGGAGGTGGTCTCGGTCCTTGTAGTCTCTGACTCTACCGGGGGGCCTTAGCTCTATCTCTATGGATGTTCTGAGGGATGCTGGGGTGAGGCCTTGGATACACTGTTTGGCATTAGGATTGGTTAGTAGCGAGCCCAGTTTGCAAGCCCTCGCTAACAGGGGCTTACGTGTTGGTATATCATTATATAGCAATAAACGTTAACCTTTGTTGTATAATGTTATGGTAGGGTGGATGGGGACGACGATAAACGTTAACCTTCGGGCGGGCTTCCACACCCTGTGTATAGAGGCGGTGTCAATAAATGTTAACCTTTGACCACCCAACCTTTCTATTGCACATTGCAAACTATAAACTAAGACCAAAGATATAAATTGATTTTTGCATGCATATGTACTGTTGCATTGTTTTGGCTACTCACTGAGCCGTGTTATGTGCTCACCCCTCGACGTCGAATATTTTTAGTTGATGATGCAGGTTATACAGTTGAAGATTTTATGAACGCGTCAGTGTATGGAAATGTAGTAGCTATGGAAGTTGGAGCTGAAGATGATACACACGACTCCTCTTGCGAGTGCAACTCGTGTGTATTCGATTAGATGTTTTTATAGGTTTCTTATTGGATTTATAAGACATGTATTTGGTACTTAATTATTTATGTCTCAGTTTAAACACAGAATAATTTGCTATTATTTATGAATACCATTTTAGTTCTCAGTTCATTTATTTATAAGACTTCCGCTATTGTGTATTTACTCTGATTATGATGGTGAGTATATGAAGGTTCAGGTAACGTGGGGATAGCCTACTTGAGATCCTGGTTGAACCGTTGGTTATTTAGCGGTTCATCACACCATTCTGAAATGTGCGGAATTGGGGTGTGACAGGTATACACATACCGATTGCACATACTAGTCTGACTGACTCAGACCGGTATAGTCAGACCGGTATGAAGTTTATACAGTTTTTCACAGGTTTTCATACTTGAAAATTTAGTGGTTTGTCACCCGGCTTCGCCTTCCGGTCCGATAATGATTGGAATACCTGTCACCATATAAAACCATGGGTTAGACCCGATTTTTATAACACGGTTCTTACAAGTAACTCACGGCTAGGAAAATCCTACAAACCTGCCAGCTCCACCTACAGACCTGGCTACAGCCGTAATGAATTTGGCACAACAACTGCAGCAAATACAACAAGTACAAACTACTATGCAAGCTGCCATAGGCATGGTTTTTCCAGCTGCACAAACGACACCGATGCCAGCAGGACAGGCAAGCACAGTACCAGGGGGAAGTAACACAGTACCCCAGGTACCTCAAACTCCCATCATGCAGGCTCAAGTACAAAACCCTAAAGTAGCTCTAGGTGGATATCAATACCAACCACCTATGTATGGGGCTTATGTTCCTCATCAACTAGACCACTCCAGACTAGTTGAGCGTTTTCTGAAGATGAAGCCCAAGGAGTATAATGGTAAGCCAGCTGATCCGTTGTGGCCAGCACACTGGATCGATGAGATGGAGAGGAATTTTATGATGATGACGGTGAATAAAGAGAAGAAAGTATTGTGTGCAACGTTCATGTTGAAAGGCGATGCACACTACTGGTAGAAGTCCACACGGACGTATCTATTGACAAAGCACGCCCAACTGACCTGGGATATATATAAGGAGGCATTCTTTGAGAAGTACTTTCCTAGAAGTTTCAGAGATTCTATGGAGAAAGAGTTCCTGAGTTTGTATCAGGGGCAATTGACTATGGATGCATATCAACAGCGTTATGAGGAGCTGTTCTTCTTTGCACCCTCCAGCATGCAAGAAGAAAACACAAAGACCCGAAGGTTCGTCATGGGACTCAAGGGAAGCATCCGTGAACATGTTCTGGGACTTGAGAAGAAAGTCTACAATGAAGTTGTACATCGCGTGATAGAGTCGAGCCAGAAAGAGAGCTATTTTGCTCAAAACAGGGGTATTAAAAGGCCAAATGGAAATTCTTACAACAGAAGGAACACCAAGGTATTCAAACCCTTCCATACTCAAGGCTTCAATGTTGTAGCCAAGACCACTTCAACAGCCCCACCGCAACAAAAGCAAAATGGTGAAGGAATAAGATGTTTTAACTACAATCAAGTAGGGCATGTCTCAAGAGAGTGTACTAAGCCTAGAAAACAACTACAGCAAGGTCGAGTCTATGCTGTTACATCTGAGGATGTTGCTGCATCGCCTGATGTGGTCACAGGTATGACCGGATCCTTTCATTTTGTGTTACATTGTGTGAGCATGTAGACTAAATTAAAACAAATCACAGGTATCGTACCTATTATGGCATTCCTGCCAGAGTACTCTTTGATTCAGGTGCTACTCATTCTTTCATATCTGTGTCATTTGGAAAGAAGCTGAACCTACCACTCAAATATCTAGACTATAAACTGCTTGTACGGTCAGCGATGGGATTAGAAGTGGAATTAGAAATAGGTTATGGACCATGTCCAGTCCTTATTGACGAGAAAACTCTAGATGCAACCCTGATTCAACTTGAAATGGTAGACTTTGACGTCATCTTGGGAATAGACTGGTTAGCTTGGCATTCTGCAAACCTATTATGTGCTGAAAAGAAGCTGACATTTAAAGACAAGGAAGGAACAGAGTTCAGCTTTGCGGGAACCAAACTTCCCCGTAAACGAAAACTCATACTCTCTGCATTAAATGCTAGGAAGTGCCTTGAGAAAGGAGCAGTTGGGTATCTAGTATCTGCGGTCGATCTTACCAAGGAAGCACCACGAATGGAGGATATTGATGTTGTGCGTGACTTCCCAGATGTATTTCCTGAAGAGTTACCAGGATTACCACCCGACCGAGCGACAGAGTTCGTTATAGATCTTATACCCGGAGCCGCACCAGTATCTAAAGCACCTTATCTAATGGCACCTACTGAACTAAAGGAATTAAAGGTACAATTACAAAAACTATTGGACAAGGATTACATCCGACCTAGCATATCACCATGAGGAGCGCTAGTATTATTCATAAAGAAGAAGGACGGTAGTGTTTGACTGTGTATAGACTACCGGAAACTGAATAAGCTAACAATCAAGAATCGATAACCATTGCCTCAGATCGATGACTTGTTCGATCAGTTGCAAAGTGCCAAAGTGTTCTCCAAAATCGATCTTCGGTCAGGCTACCATCAGTTGAAGATCAAAGACGGTGATATTCCCAAGACAGCATTAAGGACCAGATATGGACATTATGAATTTTTGGTCATGTCTTTTGGATTGACAAACGCACCAGCAACTTTAATGGAACTTATGAATCGGGTATTCCATGATATGTTGGATATGTCGGTTATTGTATTCATTGATGACATATTGGTCTACTCCAAGGACAAGGAAACTCATATTAAGAATCTAAACGCCGCTCTGCAGCGATTACGGAAAGAGAAGCTTTATGCTAAATTTACAAAGTGTGAGTTTTGGCCAAATGAGGTCACATTCCTAGGCCATGTTGTATCCGCTGAAGGAATTAAAGTGGATCCTAGCAAGATCGAAGCCATCATAAAGTGGGAAGCACCAAAGAGCGTTGCAGAAATTAGAAGTTTCCTAGGTCTAGCTGGTTATTATCGACGATTTGTGGAAGACTATTCCCGAATTGCCGTATCTCTCACCAGTTTGACTAAGAAGGGCGAAAAGTTTGTTTGGACTGAGAAATGAGAGAAGGATTTCCAAACATTGAAGGCTAGATTGATATCTGCTCCGATCTTGACCATTTCGATTCTAGGACATGTAAGCACCCCATTTTTGCCATCCCCAGCCATGAACAAGAGTCTTGATGGGCATATTCAGAAGGGTTGCGGGTCAATTCAAGGTTTGGACGATAAGTGGTGATTTCAAAGCTGATTTTTGCGGGCCCTACAGCAAGGTCATGAAAATACCTTCGAAATGATACCAGAATCACTCAATTCCGATATCAAACGAAGAAGATGTCGCGATTTTAGTCAGATTGAATTTGGCTTACCAAATCCAAGGGCTTTTCTAAAAATTATCATAAATTAAGGATTTATTGGGCAAATTATCATAATTAAAATTGATCAGACTTCAATTCTTCATATCTCGATCATCCGAAGTCCGAATCAGGCGATTTAAGTACCAGTGTGCTCCATTACCTGTCCTCTTCAAAGTGGACGTAAAGAATTTTGGGCAGAAATTGCCAGCGGGTCCCATGCAAAGTTGCCGGCCGAATTATCGTCAAAACTTCAATTCTTCATATCTTGATCATCCGAAGTCCGAATCAGGCGATTCAAGCGCCAGTGTGCTCCGTTACCTGTCCCCTTCAAAGTGGACGTAAAGAATTTTGGGCAGGAGCCGCCAGAGGGTCCCATGCAAAGTTGCTGGCCGAATTATCGTCGAAACTTCAATTCTTCATATTTTGTTCATCTGACGTCTGAATCTGACGATTTGAGCACCAGTGTGCTCCTTTGTCCGTCCTCTTCAAAGTGGACGTGGAAAATCTGAGAAATAGGTCGTCAAATTTTTTTATGCGGAATTGCAAGCTGAGAGGACTCATAATAGAGAGAGAAATCAACCCAGTCCATACTTACTCAGCCCAACCAAGTTCAAACCCAATTTAGTCCAACCCCATCGAACTCGACCAGTCCAGCCTTACCCAGCCTAGACCGGTCTGGACCGAGTCAAGTCAATCCATGTGCATTTTTTTTTTTTTTATTTTTATTATATTATATTTTTTATATATATATATATATATATATATATATATATATATGATTTTATATTATATAATATATATCTCTTATATATATTATAATATATGCTCATATATATTATATTATTTTATATATGAATTGGGTGGGATTTAAATCAATAACCAAGAGAGAGGAAGAGGAGGAGGAAAACCAGAAAAAAAGAAAAAAAGAGGAGAGTGGAACCGGAACCAGAAAAAAAAAAGAGAGGAGAAAGGAGGGGATGGAGGTTGGCCGAGATAAGCCAAAAAAAAAAAAAAAAAAGAGAACCGAAGAGGAGGAGAGGAGGAAAACCAGAAAAAAAGAAAAAAAGAGGAGGAGGAGAGTGGAATCGGAACCAGAAAAAAAAAAGAGAGGAGAAAGGAGGGGAAGGAGGTTGGCCGAGATAAGCCAAAAGAAAAAAAAAAAAAAAAAAAAGAGAACCGGAGAGGAGAAGAGAGGCAAACCAGAAAAGAAAAAAAAAAAGAGAGGAGGAGGGAGAGTGAGACCCGAGAAGGGGGGAGAAGAAAGAGAGAGAGGCAGAGGGGCGGGGAGGAAAACAGCAAGCAGCAGAGGCTGCCGCTGCCGTGGATGAGAAAAGAGCAGCAGCTCTGCTGCTGGTCTGGTCCATAGAGTGAAAAAAAAAAAAAAAAAAAAAGAAGAGTGAAACCAGAGAGGAGAAGAAGAAGAAGAAGCGGTAGCAGCAGTACCGGCAAATGGGGAAAGAGAAGATGAAGAAGAAGAAAGTTGAAGGAAAGAAGAAGAGGTAAGAAATTTTTACCTGTTACATACCTGAATTGATCACCTCATCAGCTCTATCATTAGCCCTTGATCTAGAATCTAAAGCTGGTTATATATTTATTGTGATGATTGAAAATTAATCTGAACTCTTGATATGATGAGCTGAACCCTTGAATAATGCCATGCAATCTGCCCCCTTTATTCCAACCATGATTTATTTTATCGATCCGATCATGAATGTTTGGAATCGTTATGAAATTGATGAATGTTTGGAATTGCTATGAAATTAATGAATTATTTTGAAATTGATCCAGTGGATGCTTGAAGTAATTGAATGAAATTAATCCCATCACTTACTTGGAATTATTTATGGAATTGATCCGACCATGATTTTTATGTAATTGGTCCGATCATGTGATGGAAATTGTAATTGGTCCGACCATGTGATGCGAATCTTAATGTGATTGGTCTGACCATATGATCGAAATTTTAATGTGGGTGATCCAACCACATGATCTGAATTTTACGAGAGTTGATCGTGACCATATGATTAGAATTTTAATGATTTGATCATAGCCATTGATCTGAAATTTTGATGTGATTTTAATTAATTCGAACCGTTAGATGATCTTTGGAAGTGATGTTAATCAATCTGAACGGCTGGATTGTGATCTTGACAATCTGAACCGTTAGATGGTCTTTGGAAGTGCTTTTAATCAATCTAAGCGGTTATATTATAATGATGAACGATCTGGGCCATTAGATTATCTTTGGGAATGATTTAAATGAATATGAATGGTTAGATTATGATCTTAAGCGAATTAAACCGTTGGATTGTCATCGTAAGTGATTTTGGTGAATCTAAACCGTTAAATCTTGATCATGAGTGTTTTTGTTGAATCTGAATGGTTGGATTATGATCTTGAGTGATTTAAACCGTTGGATTATCATCGTGGAAATTTTAAGTGATGTAAATTGTTGAATCTGGATCATAATTGATTTAGACGGATCTGAACCTTTGATTTCATAGTCTGATCATGATAGGAGATCTAAGCCATAGATCATAGCTATTTTGATAAGATATGAGTCATTGATCATGATTATAGCTATTTGATGAGATCTGAGCCGTTGATCTTGGCTGTTTTGATGAAATCTAAGTGTTGATCATGATCATCATTTTTTGAAGAGATATAACCGTTAGATTGATGATCTGATATCGTCTATGTTGTTATATCCATGCATCTATCATGTCCCTTGATTACATTGTCATATTATGCGCTACCCTATTCACATGCTTACAATGTTAGCTTTGTGCACACTGCCATGCTGATCTGTTGCTGTATGCTATGCTTGAATGATGTTTATGTCGGCAAGAACTTACTTTTCGCTACACCCTAGTCGAACTGCCATGCATGTACACCGATAGAAGACACTCCCTAGGTGTGGGGGGACGTGCCATCATGGGAAGGGTAATAATGGAAAAATGATAAAATTCTTAATCAAGAATCATGAAGCCTAGCCCAACAATTCTAAAATCAGGGTTGTAAGTGACAAGGGTAGTTTAGGACGATCCCTACCCCTCAGTTCATTTCCCCTAGGATTCAGAATCTAGATAGATGTAATGTGATTCCAACCATAGGTCATCTAGGATCATCATTCGGTCCAGTTGGACCACCTATATTCTGACCCAAGTGGGTCACCCAATGAACAGTGCCGTTCGAACTACGCGGATCCTGATTCTCAGGTCAATACCCTGAGATACGTAGGTAGTCTGGGAAACTCCTAGATACGGTTCCACACATCAATCAATGTGCCCTCATACATCACTCCCTGAGAGTACAAACATCACTCCCTCAGAGTACAAATCCTTACTCCCTGAGAGTACAAATCCTTACTCCCTGAGAGTACAAATCCTTACTCCCTGAGAGTACAAACCCTACTCCCTGAGAGTACAAACCTTACTCCCTGAGAGTACAAACCCTACTCCCTGAGAGTACAAACCCTACTCCCTGAGAGTACAAACCCTACTCCCTGAGAGTACAAACCCTACTCCCTGAGAGTACAAACCCTACTCCCTGAGAGTACAAACCCTACTCCCTGAGAGTACAAACCCTACTCCCTGAGAGTACAAACCTTACTCCCTGAGAGTACAAATCCTACTCCCTGAGAGTACAAATCCAACTCCCTGAGTGTACAAACCCTACTCCCTGAGAGTACAAACCCTACTCCCTAAGAGTACAAACCCTACTCCCTAAGAGTACAAACCTTACTCCCTAAGAGTACAAACCTTACTCCCTGAGAGTACAAACATCACTCCCTGAGAGTACAAATCCAACTCCCTGAGAGTACAACCTTACTCCCTGAGAGTACAAAACCTTACTCCCTGAGAGTACAAGCCTTACTCCCTGAGAGTACAAACCTTACTCCCTGAGAGTACAAACATCACTCCCTGAGAGTACAAACCTTACTCCCTGAGAGTACAATCATCACTCCCTGAGAGTACAAGCCCTACTCCCTGAGAGTACAAACCTTACTCCCTAAGAGTACAAACCTTACTCCCTGAGAGTACAAATCCAACTCCCTGAGAGTACAACCCTACTCCCTGAGAGTACAAACCTTACTCCCTGAGAGCCACACCTCACTCCCTGAGAGTACAACCCTCGAAACGAGCTACGTCGTACCTGATTTCCAGGACCTCTGGAATACGTAGGCAACTTGGAGGACTCTCCAAGTACGGTACCCCATCTTAGTATCCTTAGGTCCTCCATATCCATATCCGTATCCATATCCTCGTTCACTTCGATCCATTTAGGCTATCACTAGATTCAATCTCAATCATCATCAAGCATAAACTTTAACTTGAATAAATTGAATCTAAGAAAGGTTAATCATAATCCACATCCATAAACCTTAATCACTTTCTTTTTCGAACTACGTTTTTGGACTTGATTTCCAGGATTGGAATACGTAGGCAATTTGAGATGTTTTGGACATCTCAGATTCAGTCCATCACCGAACCATCTTTGGTTCGGTTCATTGTATATTATTTTATTTGTTTTCTTACTTCGAGAACATGTTTGGCTGAACTTAAGCTAGAAGAACTCAGCAACTTGGCATAGGATCCCCCATGAGCCCTAGTCATCATCCATTGACCATGAACAGTCAGATCCATAGATTCTAAGGAAAGTAGAATCACATAGGAGGCCGATTTTCGGATCGGGCAGTTTTGGGTGCCTAACACCTTCCCAAACTGTACTTTGAACGCTTACCTGTTCTCTGTTGGACCAAAGCCGATATGTTGGGTCATGAGTCAATAGAAGTCTTATCTCAGGATGAGGCTACATTTTAGGTCCTAGACCTTAATCTAGGTGGCGACTCCAAATCATTCACCGTCCATTCAGCGTGGGTGGACATCACTATCCTCACAGTGGCGACTCCGCTGGGGAATCCACGTTCAGATTCCTAATTCACTTTCCTTACATTGATTGACTGACATTGGATGCTAGATCTAGGGCTACTATATTTATGATTGTACATATTGTTTTGGGGGGTTTGGGTTCAGTCACACATCGTGCTATTAGCCGACCCGGGTCCTCATGAATATGGGATCGCCCGCTAGGTAAAAAGCACAACCTTGACACGTACCTTGTAAAAGTATCGACTGTGGAGAGCCTCTGACATTTGTTTCTCGGGTCCGCCCGGGGAGGCGTTATACTTCTCTAGGTCGTTTGACATTTTGCAAAATGGTATATCAAAAGGAATCGAGGGGCCCATGATTCACCGTGTAGACGGGAATAGGTCCACTCCTCCTCGTCAAGGTAGCCTTTGCCGGTCCTAACCCAGAGTGAGCCACATGCGTGTTATTTTTGGTTCATCCCTGAACCGACTATGTAAATTCCAACTCGATTACGACATCTATGCCTATGGCGTTGAAGTTCTGCCCGTTTTGATTCTCGATCTATCAATATGTTTGGATTCACACTTGAGGATTCAATGTGTCGAACCTTTCATTATTGATACATCAAGTCTTAAAAATGATCGGAAAATCTCTATCATGGCATGGATATTACGATCGAACGGGAGTTTACCAGTTTGTTCAATCATGAACCGCCTTTGCTAACTTATCCCTTATGAAAGTTTAAGGATGAGCATATTTGCTTTAATTTCTTTGTTTTTGATAAACCAAGTGGTTGGGCCTTGTCACCCCAATGACCCGTTTTGGGTCAAGAGGCTCAAATCCGATCACATGGTCATTCAAAGCGACTAAATTGGTACAGATAATGTTTGTTTAAGGGGTTTCATAAGAGAGCTAACATTTGTATGGTCGAGTCAGCTCTGTTTGTGCATGTTAATTCCTTTCTGTCCTGTCTCCATCCCAAGAATCCTAATACTTGTCAAATTTGGCCTTTTTCTGGGACCTATATCAGGAGTCACCCTAGTCAACAATCATTTCTACCTCGTGGGTAAGAGATCCCATCGCTGGGAGACTATCAAGAGAATCCACACCTGAACCCATTTGCCCAGCCTCGGTAAGACCAGTTGAAGCTATGAGTGAAGGACAGAATCCCACCCAAGGGGCAGCAGAAGCTAGGATGGCAAAGATGGAAGATGCCATAGCCATGATGGCCACCTTAATGAAGAAAATGGATGCAAAACTGCAATCCCAAGAGTCAGGGACCGAAAGAGTGGAGACACCGCATTTACCTTCAAACTCTACACATGAGGAGGTAGAAGAAATCGAGCACAGAAAAGCCCCAACCATACAGAAGGCTCTCACGGTTGAGAAATCAAGAGAAGAGGATGGCCCATACAAAGATAGGTTGAGCCAAGTAGAGAAGATTCTGAGAGGTTTGAAAGGGGTAGAGAGTCAGATCATCGATGCTGAAGGTTTATGTTTCTTCCCGGAGGTGAAGCTGCCTCCTAAATTCAAATGGACCACAGAAAAATTTGATGGGTCGGGTGATCCCAAAACCCATCTAAGGTCCTTCACCGGCCTACTGAAACAAGGCCAAGGTTTCACTGATGAGCAGTTGGCACAAGCATTCCAATTCTCACTGACAGGTGGGGCCCATAGGTGGTTAATGAATCTGAATCCGTCACAAATCCACTCGTGGTCGGATATCACCAGGGCATTCATAAACTTCTATTCTTACAATACTGAGATTGAGACCCATAGGAGGCAGCTTGAAACCATGATACAGAAGTCAGATGAAACATTCACAGAATACTTGTCCCGCTTCAGGTCATTGGCAGCAAAACTTTGGGACCGGCTGTCTGAGAGGGATCAGGTCCAAATGATGATGAGGGGCTTGAACAAAACCTATAAGACCTATATCTTTGGACAAGCTATACTCACTTTTGAAGGACTTTTGGTTGCGGGACAGCAGGTGGAAGACGCCATCAATCATGGAGATGTCCTACCAACCAAGACAGAAAGGTCAGAATTTGGTTTGAATCGAAAGTCATACCCATCCAGGGGTTCAGGATCTAACCCACCTGCAGCATCGAAGCAAGTGGCTGCCACAAGCTCAGCACCATTGATCGTAGAGACTACAGCTCCTTCCTCTACTACACAAAGGCCAGGACCTAGAAGACAGTTCACAGATCTGGGCATGACCAAAACGTCGCTCTTGGACAAGTTGGTTAAAGGTGGAAAGCTCAAAATTCTGGAAACACGGCCTGTTCCGAACCCGTTACCTCACTATTGGCGCCTAAATGAGTTCTGCAAGTACCATAATCAAAGTGGGCACGATACTGAGTATTGCACTGCTTTGAGGCATGCCATACAAGATCTTCTGGATTCTGGAAAATTCAAGCTCCAACCAAGGCAAGCATCTGTCACAAACAACCCCCTTCCTCATCATACTGTGAATTTTATAGAATGGGGGGAGGTGCATTTAACTGAAACAGTCCAATTTGTGAAAGGAAGAAGTGCCACACATGGTGACGATGTGAGCCTAGTTTCCATCGAAGAAGTAGGGGGTGAATATGAAGCATACTTCCCAGAAATTCCTCAACATACGGTGGCAGGGACAGAGTCAGAAGAGCCGCTCATTATCTACCAATCAGACGATGAAGCAGAAGACACTTATATGACTGACCAATCTATGGAAATGGAGGTAATCTTTCCAGAAGACCATCAGTACTCATTGGCAGAAGTAGATTCAGAGGAACCTCTCATCATCTATTTTTCAGAAGATGAGTCAGAGATAGCTCAATTGAACAAGCAGTTTGTGGAAATGGAAGTAGTCTTCCCAGAAGATGAAGAAGAAATAGCAGAAACCAGGACCGGTAAGAATTTCAAACCAGCTCACCTTGCAGTTGAGAACCCAGCTCATTTAATGAGAGAGAAAAACAAGGGTCAGAATAGTCAACCAGAACCTCAGGACCCGGTATTGAAGCAGCTTCAAAAGACTCAAGCAAATGTGTCCATATGGGGGCTACTGATGGCCTCCAAAACTCATAGAGATGTGGTCCTCAAGTCTTTGGCGAGCATTCAAGTCCCAACTTCAACTGATTGTCATGAATTGGCAAAAATAGTGGGAGGAAAGTATGCAGTAAACTCCATCGTCTTTGGAGATGAGGATCTTCCCCCAGAAGGCAAGAATCATAACAATCCTTTGTACATCACCATCAAGTGCAGGGGTAAAAGCATCTTTCAAGTTTTCATTGACACCGGGTCAGCTCTAAATGTGTTCCCCATTAGCACCTTCAAGCAGTTGGGATTCAGTGAATCTGAGCTCAGGCCTTCCGACATGACCATCAAAGCATACGATAATACAAGGAGGGCTGTCTTGGGTGTTTTCACTGTGCCCATACAAGTCGGACCTGCAGAGTTTCTGACTGAATTCCAAGTCATAGATATTTCATCATCCTTCAGTATACTTCTTGGCAGACCTTGGATACATATGTCTGATGCAGTAACATCTAGTTTGCATCAGAAGGTCAAGTTTGTCCACAATGGCACCACAGTGACGATATTTGCAGATTCGGCAGCTGTAAATGCACTAGCCACCAGACAGAGTAATATGGGATCAGGAAAACATGGACCCCACGATCATCCTATCAGAGGGTTTCAGATCAGTAACATCTTAGCTGCCACAGAACCAAATCCCTCAGGTACGCATTTGTCATTTTCATTTCGTCAGTTACTTAACATGTCTTATTTCCCAGGTATGGGCCTTGGTTCAAATCAACAGGGTAATGTCAACATGTTGTCTCTGTTAATCAATGAGTACAGATTTGGATTGGGGTATACCCCCACCATGCATGATTTGAGTATGATAGAAGAAAAGCAGAGGAGAGCCGATGATGCATTTTGGAGGCTCGAAAGGAGGAAGTATGGGAGCAACAGCGAGGGTAGGAGAAAGGCAACAAGCATGGGTCGTAGAAAATGGCAACCTCAAAGGACAGATGAACCAGTCTTTCAAGCACAATTCGGCAAGTTGGATGAAGATGAACAAGTCGTTCCTCACTCAAAGACACTCAATGGGTATTTTGTCAAAGAAGGAGAGGATTTTGCATTTTGTGGTTTCTCCGAACCATGGCTAGACGAAAACCTTCAAAGACGAGTACCCGGCTTTGAGATATTTTTTTACTGCACCATTGATTGGATAGAGCTAGAGCAGATCAAGATCCAAAGGCATGTAGAAGAGCAAAAGTCAGAGACGGGGTCAATCAGCATCGGTAACTTGTTCAGCGAAGACCAAGTTTTAATGCTCAATGGAGGAGATCATGATGGAAATCCCGATCCACAACAGTTCATCCTTCCGATCAATGGAATAATCCCTAATTGGACTTGTTTAGATACTTTTGTCTACCCAAAGGAGTTGTCATGTAATCTTGATAGTATAGCCATGTCTGGTTCCGTAGTCCAAGAGTTTTCAGTTAGGGTCGAGTCTTTAAAAAGCTTTGAGTCCGTTCCATTTGGAACCTCCTCCTCTGTACCTCTGTTTTCAAGCATTAATGAAAGAAATATTTCCAATTATACTGCGTCTACTTCTTCCAATCCCCTTTCTTTTAACTCTAACTTTGATGATGATGAAAGTGATGAACTTCCTCTTGAAATTCTACAATCCATCGAAGCCTCAGAAGAGAAGAAAGCTCAACCTGCCGGTGAAGATTTCAAGGTGATCAATCTCGGCACAGAAGAGCAACCGCGAGAAATCAAAATTGGCATGACCCTAGCAGATGAGGAAACTGTCCAATTGACAGAGCTATTGGTAGAATTCCAGGAGGTGTTCGCATGGTCTTATGAAGATATGCCAGGGATAGACCCAGAAGTGGTGCAACATAAGATACCTCTGATCCATGATGCTAAGCCACATAAGCAGAAGTTGAGGCGCTTAAAACCCGAGTGGACACTAAAAGTTAAAGAAGATATAATGAAACAGTTTGACGCCGGGTTTTTATAGGTATCAAAATACCCAGAATGGTTGGCTAATGTGGTGATTGTGCCTAAGAAAGATGGTAGACTGAGAGTATGCGTGGATTACAGGAATCTAAATAAAGCCAGTCCCAAGGATGACTTTCCGCTGCCAAAGATAGATATCCTAGTTGATAACACGGCTAACCATGCACTCTTGTCATTCATGGATGGATTCTCGGGGTATAACCAGATTAAGATGGCGCCTGAAGACAAGGAGAAGACCGCTTTCACTACAGATTGGGGTACCTACTGCTACACCGTAATGCCGTTTGGACTGAAAAATGCGGGGGCGACCTATCAAAGGATGGCCACGACACTGCTACATGATCTGATCCATAAGGAGGTCGAGGTATACATGGATGACATGATTGTAAAATCACTTACCAGAAGAGACCACATCACAGCATTGAGAAAATTCTTCGAGAGAATCAAGCAGTTCAAGCTCAGGCTTAACCCACAAAAATGTGCATTTGGGGTGACGGCAGGCAAAATGTTGGGTTTCATGGTCAGTGAGAGAGGGATTGAGATAGATCCTGCTAAGATAAAAGCAATATCTGAAATGCCACCCCCGTCTATAGAGAAGGAGATAAGAAGTTTCTTGGAGAGACTCCAATATATCAATCGGTTCATCGCACACCTCACTGCAACGTGCGATCCAATTTTCAAGCTACTAAGGAAGAATCAACCCAAAGAGTGGAACCCCAGATGTCAGTTGGCCTTCGACAAGATCAAGACTTATCTGTTAAATCCACCTGTGTTGGCCCCTCCAGTCCCTGGGAAGCCACTGCTCCTTTACCTATCAGTATTAAATGACTCCATGGGGTCAATGATAGCCCAACATGATGACGATGGACGAACAGAAAAGGCCATATACTACTTGAGCAAGAAGTTTGCAGGCTATGAAGCCAATTACTCACCACTAGAAAAGACATGTGCAGCTCTAGTTTGGGTAACCAAAAGGTGGAGGCATTATATGCTGTCATATTCCATCGTGCTTATCTCAAGAATGGACCCTCTGAAATATCTGTTTGAAAAACCGGCACTGACGGGAAGATTGGCTAGATGGCTCCTAATGTTATCCGAATTTGACATCACATATGTTACACAGAAGTCCATCAAAGGGAGCGCGATCGCGGATCATCTGTCTGCCCACCCAGTTGAAGACGATTTTAGAAACCTGGAAGATGTATTTCCTGATGAGGAAGTTCACATGGCTGAAGAGGAGCTAAGGCAAGACACATGGATGATGTTCTTTGACGGCGCAGCCAATCATCGAGGGCACGGAGCAGGCGCACTTCTCATAGATCCGGAAGGTGAATTTGTACCTTTCTCCCTCCATTTAGAGTTTGAATGCACGAACAACACGGCAGAATATGAAGCTTGCATCCTGGGACTCAAAGCAGCATTGTCCATCGGCATCAGGAAAATAAAAGTCTATGGAGATTCATCTATTGTGATTTACCAAGTTAGAGGAGATTGGAAGACAAAAGATGAAAAACTGATACCTTATCAACAGCAAGCAAGCAATTTGGCGAAGAATTTCACAGAGATCGAGTTCGACTATTCTCCAAGAGACACAAATAAATATGCTGATGCATTGGCCACTTTGGCTTCAATGATCGGTGATGATCCTGTTGAACACACAAGGCCCCTGGTAATAGAAAGAAGGAGACAACCAGCATATGCAGAAATCGATGTGCTGACAATTGATGGTAGATCTTGGTTCGCACCCATAGTGGACTTTATCAGAGAAGGTAAATACCCAACGGAAGCAACGTCGGGAGAGAAGAAGTCATTAAGGCGATATGCTACACAATTCATCCTCTGTGAAGATATCCTTTATAAAAGATCCTATGATGGGGTACAATTGGTCTGTGTCGATGAAGAACAAGCACAAGTCCTTATTGAGCAGATACATCAAGGAGTTTGCGGACCTCATATGAATGCCAGGATGCTCGCAAAGAAGATTCTAAGAATGGGGTATTATTGGAATACAATGGAAGCAGACTGCGCGGAGTTTGTGAAGAAGTGTCACAAATGCCAAATCTTTGCCAATCTGATACATATACCACCTACAGAATTACACACTCTCAGTTCGCCCTGGCCATTTTCAACTTGGGGTATAGATGTGATCGGAAAGATTCACCCAAAGGCATCAAATGGGCATGAGTTCATTTTAGTAGCCATCGACTACTTTACCAAGTGGGTGGAGGCTCAATCATATGCCAAGCTCACTACGAATAAGGTAGCCAAGTTCCTTCAAGAGCATATCATCTGTCGGCATGGGATGCCTCATGCTCTAATCTCATATCAAGGTCAACACTTCAGAGGAAAGGTACAAGAATTGTGCGAGAATTTCAGTATCCAAAGGCACCGTTCTTCTCCTTATCGGCCAAAAACTAATGGAGCAGTAGAGGCCGCTAACAAGAACATAAAGGTCATCCTCCAGAAAATGGCAGAGTCACACACTGACTAGGCAGATAAGTTACCATATGCACTATGGGCCTACAGAACTTCTATAAGGACTTCTACTGGAGCCACACCATATTCTCTGGTATATGGTATGGAGGCAGTACTCCCGGTAGAAATGGAAGTACCATCCTAGAGGATCCTAATGGATTCCCAAATCCCTGAGGCTGAATAGCTTCAATCCCATTATGAAGAGTTGAGTCTCATTGACGAAAGGAGGATGAAAGCAGCTGATAATGCAAAGAAATACCAACAGAGAATGGCCGCAACTTTCAACAAGAAAGTCAGATTTCGTCACCTGACGGTAGGAGATCTTGTATTAAAGGAACAAAGAGCACCTATCCATGACCCTAGGGGTAAGTTCCGTCTGAACTGGAGCGGGCCATTCATAGTGAAGGAAATTTTACCAGGAAAGGCGGTTCGACTGATAGATCTGGACGGTGAAGAGCTACAATATCTGACCAACCTCGATCAGTTGAAGCGGTATCATGTTTGACCTCTTCACTCTCCAAAAAAAAAAAAAAAAAAAAAAAAAAAGGAGGGTGCAATTGGTCATGAAAGTCGACCATTTTGGATAAACTTCACGACAGGTTTGGGCTGGATTCTCTAAAGAGGCTATTGCACCCTACTACTCAGGATTGGTTCCATCATTTTGTCATTATTAAAGGAAGAACTTCCTGCTTTCTGGCTAGGACTCTTTCATCCGTTCATCTGTCCAATGGATTTCCCAAGAGTCGCATAACAAGCCCATCTTTCATATATTTTGATATCAACCCTTGTGGGTGTGTCATTCTGAAAAAATGGTAATGATAATCTGGCTGGAACTCTTATCTGTCGTTCATTACATTCAACGGCGTCCAAAGGTTCCAAAGAGCCCTTCATTCTATAAGCCCATAAAGTGGTATCTCCTCAGAGAGATCGACCATTCCACATAAACAACCAAAAGATCCTCCTGATGGGAATCTCATCTGGATAGCTTCATATCAGCCAAGTGTGGCCTTCATCTTCTCTCACCTGACTTGAGACTCAGAAACTTAGGTCCAGAAAGGTCATACATATACACACATTTCATGCACAACTCACTAAGGTTTTCAATGTGTCTAACAATTGCAGTAAGAGAAAGTTCTAATGATTGCCATACTAATCTTGTCCCAGGTCGGATTTTTCTACAGGTCATTCTAGAGCCTATACTCGTCAGACGACATGGAAAAAATGGATAAAGCATTGCGAAATTGGAGTTGGCGTATGGAATTCACTGAAGATCACTCATTTTTAATGAAGAGCCATTTGGATGTCCTCCTCCAGATGATGACAATAAAGTTGTGTCCAAGTTTGCTGAAAGCAGCAATCCAATGCTGGAACCCAACGACTCATGTATTCAGATTTGGTAGTGCGGAATTGTGTCCTACTATTGAGGAATTCAGAGCATGCCTCATGTTTCCACCAAAGGGTATGATGTTTAGACCATCCCCTAAGAAAGACTACAAGGGATAAGAAATTTCTTTGGCTGGAATGAAGAGGAAGTGAGTATGTTCGTTCAGGGCCAGAGGCTGAAATTGCGACCCATGATAGAGGCTTATGCATGGTTAGAACCTTAGGATGACGAAGCAAAAGCACGGAGGAGACGAGTATATCTCTATTGCATCATTGCTCGAACATTATTGCAGAGTCAAGAAGGCACAGGGTCTCCTATCATTATTGATCTCATCAGACATGCAGAGGGCAAAAGAGATATCGTACCCACCATATTAGCAGAGACATTGAGGGGACTTGATCTTGCGGCAGACCTCCAAGGCCGATGTCGTTTGGAGAAGTTCAATGGATCGTTATATTTGCTTCAAATCTGGTTGGTCGAGAGGTTGGGTTTGGTAGAAGAACTCGGGACATCGAACCTTGACCGTTATCAAATGGTGAAAAGAGCAGATCCTACTACCTATCAAGTGGATACAGATTGGCCATCTCGTCTAAAGCAGATGACCATTTCAAGCATCCGATGGAAGTGTAGCTGGTGGAATGCAGAGAAAGTTGTTACAAACACTCCAGGTAGTGCAGATGTTCAGATCATGGGACTGACACACACTTCGTTTTATTCACCTGCAAGGTTGGTCCATCAATATGGGGGTGTTGAGAGACATTAGCAAGATGGGAACTAGTTGTGAAGCTCCCAAAGAATTGGACCTCGATATGGTTAAGGCTATTGCTTCTGGGTGGGATCAACGGACTCTTCAGAGGATTTTTTAGACTTGCCTGATATATTTGAATGTTTTGAAAACTATGTAATCAGACAAAGTTTAGCCCCTATGAGCATCATTTCAATTTCCAACAATCCTCCCAGTCTCATTCGAAGTGTGCATACTAACTGTCATTTGTTTCGATTGCATGATGTGAATGATAAAGTGTTTTTGCTAAGTCCTAATGTTAATGTAATTGCCATGGCATTTATGTGAAAGTGAAGTTGATAGATCTGATGATATTGCCTTTCGAAAAAAAAAAAAAAAATCATCTCTCCCACAAGAGACAAAAATGCGCTTCTTTTATCTTTACCCTCAATTGATACAATCTCGGGTAAAGAGGGGTATCTGTAAGCACCCCATTTTTGCCATCCCCAACCATGAACAAGAGTCTTGATAGGCATATTCAGAAGGGTTGCGGGTCAATCCAAGGTTTGGACGATAAGTGGTGATTTCAAAGCTGATTTTGGCGGGCCCTACAGCAAGGTCATGAAAATACCTTCGAAATGATACCCGAATCACTCAATTCCGATATCAAACGAAGAAGATGTCGCGATTTTAGTCGGATTGAATTTGGCTTACCAAATCCAAGGGCTTTTCTATAAATTATCATAAATTAAGGATTTATTGGGCAAATTATCATAATTAAAATCGATCGGACTTCAATTCTTCATATCTCGATCATCCGAAGTTTGAATCAGGCGATTCAAGTGCCAGTGTGCTCCATTACCTTTCCTCTTCAAAGTGGACATAAAGAATTTTGAGCAGAAGCCGCCAGCGGGTCCCATGCAAAGTTGCCGGCCGAATTATCGTCAAAACTTCAATTCTTCATATCTTGATCATCCGAAGTCTGAATCAGGCGATTCAAGTGCCAGTGTGCTCCGTTACCTGTCCTCTTCAAAGTGGACGTAAAGAATTTTGGGCAGAAGCCGCCAGAGGGTCCCATGCAAAGTTGCTGGCCGAATTATCGTCGAAGCTTCAATTCTTCATATTTTGTTCATCTGACGTCCGAATCTGACGATTCGAGCACCAGTGTGCTCCTTTGTCCGTCCTCTTCAAAGTGGACGTGGAAAATCTGAGAAATAGATCGTCAAATTTTTTCATGCGGAATTGCAAGCTGAGAGGACTCATAATAGAGAGAGAAATCAACCCAGTCCATACTTACTCAGCCCAACCAAGTTCAAACCCAATTTAGTCCAACCCCATCGAACTCGACCAGTCCAGCCTTACCCAGCCTAGACCGGTCTGGACCGAGTCAAGTCAATCCATGTGCATTATATATATATATATATATATATGATTTTATATTATATAATATATATCTCTTATATATATTATAATATATGCTCATATATATTATATTATTTTATATATGAATTGGGTGGGATTTGAATCAATAACCAAGAGAGAGGAAGAGGAGGAGGAAAACCAGAAAAAAAAAAATAGGAGGAGGAGAGTGGAATCGGAACCAGAAAAAAAAAAGAGAGGAGAAAGGAGGGGAAGGAGGTTGGCCGAGATAAGCCAAAAGAAAAAAAAAAAAAAAAAAGAGAACCGGAGAGGAGGAGAGGAGGAAAACCAGAAAAAAAAGAAAAAAAGAAAAAAAGAGGAGGAGGAGAGTGGAATCGGAACCAGAAAAAAAAAGAGAGGAGAAAGGAGGGGAAGGAGGTTGGCCGAGATAAGCCAAAAGAAAAAAAAAAAAAAAAAAGAGAACCGGAGAGGAGAAGAGAGGCAAACCAGAAAAGAAAAAAAAAAGAGAGGAGGAGGGAGAGTGAGACCCGAGAAGGAGGGAGAAGAAAGAGAGAGAGGCAGAGAGGCAGGGAAGAAAACAGCAGCAGCAGAGCTGCCGCTGCCGTGGATGAGAAAAAAGAGCAGCAGCTCTGCTGCTGGTCTGGTCCATAGAGTGAAAAAAAAAAAAAAAAAAAGAAGAGTGAAACCAGAGAGGAGAAGAAGAAGAAGAAGCGGTAGCAGCAGTACCGGCAAATGGGGAAAGAGAAGATGAAGAAGAAGAAAGTTGAAGGAAAGAAGAAGTGGTAAGAAATTTTTACCTGTTACATACCTGAATTGATCACCTCATCAGCTCTATCATCAGCCCTTGATCTAGAATCTAAAGCTGGTTATATATTTATTGTGATGATTGAAAATTAATCTGAACTCTTGATATGATGAGCTGAACCCTTGAATAATGCCATGCAATCTGCCCCCTTTATTCCAACCATGATTTATTTTATCGATCCGATCATGAATGTTTGGAATCGTTATGAAATTGATGAATGTTTGAAATTGCTATGAAATTAATGAATTATTTTGAAATTGATACAGTGGATGCTTGAAGTAATTGAATGAAATTAATCCCATCACTTACTTGGAATTATTTATGGAATTGATCCGACCATGATTTTTATGTAATTGGTCCGATCATGTGATGGAAATTGTAATTGGTCCGACCATGTGATGGGAATCTTAATGTGATTGGTCCGACCATATGATCGAAATTTTAATGTGGGTGATCCAACCACATGATCTGAATTTTACGAGAGTTGATCGTGACCATATGATTAGAATTTTAATGATTTGATCATAGCCATTGATCTGAAATTTTGATGAGATTTTAATTAATTTGAACCGTTAGATGATCTTTGGAAGTGATGTTAATCAATCTGAACGGCTGGATTGTGATCTTGACAATCTGAACCGTTAGATGGTCTTTGGAAGTGCTTTTAATCAATCTGAGCGGTTAGATTATCATGATGAACGATCTGGGCCATTAGATTATCTTTGGGAATGATTTAAATGAATTTGAATGGTTGGATTATGATCTTAAGCGATTTGAACCGTTGGATTGTCATCGTAAGTGATTTTGGTGAATCTAAACCGTTAAAACTTGATCATGAGTGTTTTTGATGAATCTGAACGGTTGGATTATGATCTTGAGTGATTTAAACCGTTGGATTATCATCGTGGAAATTTTAAGTGATGTAAATTGTTGAATCTGAATCATAATTGATTTAGACGGATCTGAACCTTTGATTTCATAGTATGATCATGATAGGAGATCTAAGCCATAGATCATAGCTATTTTGATAAGATATGAGTCATTGATCATTATTATAGCTATTTGATGAGATCTGAGCCGTTGATCTTGGCTGTTTTGATGAAATCTAAGTGTTGATCATGATCATCATTTTTTGAAGAGATATAACCGTTAGATTGAGGATCTGATATCGTCTATGTCGTTATATCCATGCATCTATCATGTCCCTTGATTACATTGTCATATTATGCGCTACCCTATTCACATGCTTACAATGTTAGCTTTGTGCACACTGCCATGCTGATCTGTTGTTGTATGCTATGCTTGAATGATGTTTATGTCGGCAAGAACTTACTTTTCGCTACACCCTAGTCGAACTGCCATGCATGTACACTGATAGAAGACACTCCTAGAGTGTGGGGACGTGCATGTAGGCACCCACATTCATGGGAAGGGTAATAATGGAAAAATGATAAAATTCTTAATCAAGAATCATGAAGCCTAGCCCAACAATTCTAAAATCAGGGTTGTAAGTGACAAGGGTAGTTTAGGACGATCCCTACCCCTCAGTTCATTTCCCCTAGGATGCAGAATCTAGATAGATGTAATGTGAATCCAACCATAGATCATCTAGGATCATCATTCGGTCCAGTTGGACCACCCATATTCTGACCCAAGTGGGTCACCCAATGAACAGTGCCGTTCGAACTACGCAGATCCTGATTCTCAGGTCAATACCTTGAGATACGTAGGTAGTCTGGGAAACTCCCAGATACGGTTTCACACATCAATCAATGTGCCCTCATACATCACTCCCTGAGAGTACAAACATCACTCCCTGAGAGTACAAATCCTTACTCCCTGAGAGTACAAATCCTTACTCCCTGAGAGTACAAATCCTTACTCCCTGAGAGTACAAACCCTACTCCCTGAGACCAAAACCCTACTCCCTGAGAGTACAAACCCTACTCCCTGAGAGTACAAACCCTACTCCCTGAGAGTACAAACCCTACTCCCTGAGAGTACAAACCCTACTCCCTGAGAGTACAAACCCTACTCCCTGAGAGTACAAACCCTACTCCCTGAGAGTACAAACCTTACTCCCTGAGAGTACAAATCCTACTCCCTGAGAGTACAAATCCAACTCCCTGAGAGTACAAACCCTACTCCCTGAGAGTACAAACCCTACTCCCTAAGAGTACAAACCCTACTCCCTGAGAGTACAAACCTTACTCCCTGAGAATACAAATCCTACTCCCTGAGAGTACAAATCCAACTCCTTGAGAGTACAAACCTTACTCCCTGAGAGTACAAACATCACTCCCTGAGAGTACAAATCCAACTCCCTGAGAGTACAACCTTACTCCCTGAGAGTACAAAACCTTACTCCCTGAGAGTACAAGCCTTACTCCCTGAGAGTACAAACCTTACTCCCTGAGAGTACAAACATCACTCCCTGAGAGTACAAACCTTACTCCCTGAGAGTACAATCATCACTCCCTGAGAGTACAAGCCCTACTCCCTGAGAGTACAAACCTTACTCCCTGAGAGTACAAACCTTACTCCCTGAGAGTACAAATCCAACTCCTTGAGAGTACAACCCTACTCCCTGAGAGTACAAACCTTACTCCCTGAGAGCCACACCTCACTCCCTGAGAGTACAACCCTCGAAACGAACTACGTCATACCTGATTTCCAGGACCTCTGGAATACGTAGGCAACTTGGAGGACTCTCCAAGTACGGTACCCCATCTTAGTATCCTTAGGTCCTCCATATCCATATCCCTATCCATATCCTTGTTCACTTCGATCCATTTAGGCTATCTCTAGATTCAATCTCAATCATCATCAAGCATAAACTTTAACTTAAATAAATTGAATCTAAGAAAGCTTAATCATAATCCACATCCATAAACCTTAATCACTTTATTTTTCGAACTACGTTTTTGGACTTGATTTCCAGGATTGGAATACGTAGGCAATTTGAGATGTTTTGGACATCTCAGATTCAGTCCATCACCGAACCATCTTTGGTTCGGTTCATTGTATATTATTTTATTTGTTTTCTTACTTCGAGAACATGTTTGGCTGAACTTAAGCTAAAAGAACTCAGCAACTTGGCATAGGATCCCCCATGAGCCCTAGTCATCATCCATTGACCATGAACAGTCAGAACCATAGAGTCTAAGGAAAGTAGAATCACATAGGAGACCGATTTTCGAATCGGGCAGTTTTGGGTGCCTAACACCTTCCCAAACTGTACTTTGAACGCTTACCCGTTCTCTGTTGGACCAAAGCCGATATGTTGGGTCATGAGTCAATAGAAGTCTTATCTCAGGATGAGGCTACATTTTAGGTCCTAGACCTTAACCTAGGTGGCGACTCCAAATCATTCACCGTCCATTCAGCGTGGGTGGACATCACTATCCTCAGAGGACAGCCATTTATTTTGTACACTGATGCGTCAGGATTGGGATTAGGATATGTACTTATGCAAGGAGAACAAGTAATTGCTTATGCCTCAAGACAATTGAAGACACATGAAAAGAACTATCCCACTCATGATTTGGAATTAGTGGCAGTAGTACATGCTGTCAAGATATGGAGACATTACTTGTACGAAGAGAAATTACAGATTAAATCAGATCATAAGAGTCTTACTTATCTCTTTAATAAGAAGGAGTTGAATATGAGACAAAGAAGATGGCTGGAACTATTGAAAGATTATGATTGTGATATCCAGTATCATCCGGGAAAAGCTAATGTGGTTGCTGACGTGCTGAGTAGAAAGGCAATGATAAAATCTCAAGGAGAGGTTAGCACAACTGCCGCAATGTGTACTACCGGAAAAATGTTCAATTACGGTAATGAGCAGGTTGTGAAAGATGCACCAGGTGAATCAACCAACCAAGGGTTTATTCATCGGTTTTCAAGTATGTTTGCCACATTGAAGATTGTACCTGATATAATTGATGAAGTGAAAACAGCTATTAAATCAGACCCTTATCTAAGAACGGTACAAGAGGACATTGAAAAATGTAGGACTATTCCTGAGTTCGCCTTGGACAATGAAAAGGTACTGAAGTACAAAGGAAGAATATGTGTATCTGAAACAGAAAGTTTGGACATTAGACACCGACTAATGAAGGAAGCCCATACCACCACCTTTTCGATACATCCTGGAAGTACAAAAATGTATCATGATTTAAAGAAATTATATTAGTGGAGAGGAATGAAAGCAGATGTAGCTAAGTTCGTGTCTCAATGCCTAAATTGTTAGAGAGTGAAGGCTGAACAACAAAGACCTGCAGGACTGTTACAGTCGTTATCGGAACCAGCGTGGAAATGAGACTGCATCACTATGGACTTCATCACCGGGTTACCATTAACTCCCCGAGTGGTTGACGCGGTTTGGGTGATTGTAGACCGCCTGACTAAAACGGCTCGATTTATAGCTATATGACCTCAGTTTTCACTGGAGAGGTTAGCTAAGTTGTATGTGGATAATATTGTCAGATTACACGGTGTACCTGAAAGCATTGTGTCTGACAGAGATCCACGATTTACTTCAAAGTTTTGGGAAGGATTGCAAAAGGCTATGGGTACAACATTGAAGTTCAGTACTGCATTCCATCCTCAGACAAACGGACAGTCGGTGTCACACCCCAATTCTGCACTATTCAGAACGGTGTAATGAACAGCTAACAAACCAACGGTTCAACCAGGATCTCTAATAGGCTATGTCCATTAAAAATAAAATCATACACATCCACAACCATAATCAGAGTAAATACACAATAGCGGAAGTCTTATAGTAAATGAACTGAGAAATCTAATTGTGATAATCATAGATAAAGTATCAATTTATGTTGTATCAACTGAGACATAAGTAAATAAAAAATCAATTACATTCCCTTAATAAATTCAAATGAAAATCTAATCGAATACGCATGAGTTGCACTCGCATGAGGGATCATGCGTATCCTCTAAGTCTTCAGCTTCCATTGCAGCAACACGCCTGTACACTAGAGCACTCATATAATCTTCGACAGTGGTACTTGCATCATCAACTAAAAATATTCGACGTCGAAAGGGTGAGCACACATCATGGCTCAGCGAGCAAACAAAATAATGCAACAAACATATGCATGCATTCAATTCATATTTATGGTCTGGTAGATAAGTTTGCAATGCGCTATAGAAAGGTTCGGTGGCCGCCTCGCCTCTATACACAGGGTGTGCAAGCTCGCCCAAAGGTAACATTTATTGTCGTCCCCATCGATTCTACCATAGAATAGATATAGAGCTAAAGTGCTGAGGCCTGGCCTATGATACTTCCCCTGATACTCTGCCCATATCAACACGTAAGCCCCTGCTAGCGAGGGCTCATAAACTAGGCTCACAATTAACCAATCCTAATGCCAATCAGTGTACCCAAGGCCTCACCCCAGCATCCCTCAATACGTCCACAGAGATAGGGCTAAGGCCCCCCGGCAGAGTCAGAGACTACACGATCCGAGACCACCTCCCCTCATACACTATGATGTAATAGTTCTGCTAAGGTAATGGCGATACGACGATGTCAGTGGACAAGACTTGAGTTAGAGATAGAGCTAGAGTGCTGAGACCCGGCCTATAACACCCCCCTGATACTCCCTCGCATCAAGTACACCAACCACACACATACATTCACATGCCTATTCCTATCATCATCATCATCATCATGTTATAAATAATAATTTAAATATGCATGAACAGTAATAATAGAAATATTGGATGACATGTTGAATGCACATGCAAGCATACACGCATAGAATCAATCATGGCATTGGACTCAAGAATGAAACAATTTATTATTAACCAATTAGTTTATGTCTTGTTCCCTCACCTTTGCTTGATTGTAGATCCTCTTTCAAGCTTTAAGAATCAAGTAAATATCACTATTATATCACTAGAAGACCTAATCAAGTCGATAGAATTTGATTAGAATTAATTCTGATTTTAAAAAGCTTCCTATTAACTGGGGGTCGATGCCAGGGTCGGAGGTTCCATCGACCCTGGGTGCTACCACCCAGATTCTGGACTTCCCGAACACTGGGGGTCGATGTTAGGGTCTGGTAGGATCGATTCTCCATCGACCCCCCATGCGACCCCCCATGGGTTTAGTCAAAATTCTCATCCTACAGTCCATCTTTCGTGTTTGAGTCCTATGGCTTGCTTCTACAATCCATTCCATACATGTTCTATGGTTTAGAACCATAGTTTATTCACCTACATGGTTTTAATGATCTCCTCCATGGGTTTTCATGAAAACCTAACCATGGATGGATGATTTGGATTTCTCCTAGATCATCCCCTCTTCACTATCTATTCTAAGGTCTGTAGAATTACATGGAGATTGTATCCATACTTGAGAAGAATTAGGCTTGTTTCTCTGAAGCTTCTCTTTGATCTTCTTCTCCACTTTCCTTCTCTTCTCCTTCTCTTCTCATTCTCTTCTCTTTCTTTCAATCCAATTAGGGTTCTAAAAGGAGTGAAGGAGGCTTAGGGACGTCCTATTTATAGAGTAGAAACTCCCAAAATAAGTCCCATTGAGATTAGGAAAGAATCTCATTGAAATTTGAAAAGTTTACAATTCACGGTTTCTGTCGGCAGACCTAAATTGTCTGACCCCCGGTTAAAAACTCAGGGTCTGACTTTTATATTGGGGGGGTCTGACCCTGCCTAGCTGGGTGTGCGACCCTCCCCCTATTTTAATGTTTTTGGGTCAATTTAATAGCTGGGATTGTGATCTCCTTCACGCAGTTGATCCATTTGGCTCGACCATGATGGGTAGACCTGGTTCAAGGTGGTAAGACCAGGTTAGTTCGATACGGGTCTTACAACTCCCCCCTACTTATAAAAATTTCGTCCATGAAATTGTTCATACCTTCCGAGTCAAACAAATGAGGATATTGCTTTTGCATGGCATTCTCTTCTTCCCATGTGATTTCTTCCATATCTCTACTTCTCCAGGTGACCTTAACATAATAGATATCACGGTTGCGTAGTCGTTGAACCTTTCGACTAGTGATTTCAGTTGGTGCTACTTCAAATATCAAATCTTTAGTCAAATCAGGTAAGTCTATTGTCAAAACGTGCGTTGGATCCTTGACATACTTCTTCAATAAGAAAATGTGAAATACGTCATGCACACTTGACATAGATGGTGATAGTGCTAACTGGTAAGCCACTTTCCCACGCTTAGCTAGAATCTCATATGGCCCAACATACCTCAGACTTAATTTCCCTTTCTGTCTGAACCGTTTCAATCCTCGCATAGGCGATACTTTTAAGAATACTTTATCACCCATGACGAATTCAAGGTCTCGGCGTCGAGTATCTGCATATTGCTTCTAACGATTCTGAGCTGTTCTTACTCTTTCCTTGATAATGTCGACCACTCGACAAGTCTCTTCAACAAATTCCGGTCCAACAATACTACGTTCTCCAACTTCATTCTAAAACAAAGGAGTTCGACACTTTCTGCCATACAGTGCTTCATAGGGTGACATCTGTATAGTAGCCTGATAGCTATTATTATAAGCGAACTCAATCAATGGTAACTTTTCATCCCATGATCCTTTAAAATCAATTACACATGCTCGAAGCATATCTTCTAGAATTTGAATTGTACGCTTTGACTGTCCATCTGTCTGTGGATGGAATGCAGTACTAAACTTCAATGTTGTACCCGTAGCCTTTTGCAATCCTTCCCAAAACTTTGAAGTAAATCGTGGATCTCTATCGGACACAATGCTTTCAGGTACCCCGTGTAATCGTACAATGTAATCCACGTACAGCTTAGCTAACCTCTCCAGTGTATACTGCGGTCGTATAGGTATAAAGCGAACTGTTTTAGTCAGGCGGTCTACAATCACCCAAACTGCGTCAACTACTCAAGGAGTCAATGGTAATCCTGTGACGAAGTCCATAGTGATGCAGTCCCATTTCCATGCTGGTTCCGGTAACCGCTGTAACAGTCCTGCCGGTCTTTGTCGTTCAGCCTTTACTTTATGACAATTTAGGCATTGAGACACGAACTTAGCAACATCTGCTTTCATTCCTCTCCACCAATATAATTTCTTTAGATCATGATACATTTTTGTACTTCCAGGATGTATCGAATAGATGGTGGTATGGGCTTCTTTCATTAATCGGTGTCTAATGTCCAAGCTTTCTGTTTCATGTACACATATTCTTCCTTTGTACTTTAGTACCTTTTCTTCGTCCAAGGTGAACTCAGGGTTAGTCCTACCTTTTTCGATGTCCACTTGTACCGTTTTTAGGTAAGGGTCTGATTTGATAGCTGTCTTTACTTCATCAACTATATCCGGTATAATCTTCAATGCGACAAACATATTTGAAAACCGATGAATAAATCCTTGGTTGGCTAATCCATCTGGTGCATCTATCACAAACTGCTCATTACCATGACTGAATACCTTCCTGGTAGTACACATTGCGACAGTTGTGCTAACCTCTCCCTGAGATTTTATCATTGTCTTTCTACTCAACGCATCGGCTACTACATTAGCTTTCCCTGGATGATACTGGATATCACAATCATAGTCTTTCAATAGTTCTAGCCATCTTCTTTGTCTCATATTCAGCTCCTTCTGATTAAATAGATAAGTAAGACTTTTATGGTCTGATTTAATCTGAAACTTCTCCCCGTACAGATAATGTCTCTATATTTTGACAGCATGTACTACTGCCGCTAGTTCCAAATCATGAGTGGGATAGTTCTTCTCATGTGTCTTCAGTTGTCTTGAGGCATAAGCAATTACTTGTTCTCCTTGCATAAGTACGCATCCTAATCCCAATCCTGACGCATCGGTGTACAAGATAAATGATTGTCCTGGAATCAGAATGGTCAAGATTGGAGCTGATATCAATCTAGCCTTCAAGGTCTGGAAACTCTTCTCGCATTTATCAGTCCAAACAAACTTTTCACCCTTCTTTGTCAAACTGGTGAGGGGTACGGCAATCCGGGAATAGTCTTCCACAAATCGTCGATAATACCCAGCTAGACCTAGAAAACTTTTAATTTCTGCAACGCTCTTCGGTGCTTCCCACTTTACAATAGCCTCGATCTTGCTGGGATCCACTTTAATTCCTTCAGCGGATACTAAATGGCCTAGAAAAGCGACTTTCTTTAGCCAAAACTCACACTTTGTAAATTTGGCATAGAGTTTTTCCTTCCATAGTCGCTGCAGAGCGGCGTTTAGATTCTTAACATGAGTTTTCTCGTCTTTGGAGTAGACTAATATATCATCAATGAATACAATAACCGACGTATCCAACATATCGTAGAATATCCGATTCATAAGTTCCATAAAGGTTGCCGGTGCGTTCGTCAATCCGAAAGACATGACCAAAAATTCATAATGTCCATATCTGGTCCTGAATGCTGTCTTGGGAATATCACCACCTTTAATCTTCAACTGATGGTAGCTTGAACGAAGATTGATCTTGGAGAACACTTTGGTACCTTGCAACTGATCGAACAGGTCATCGATCCGAGGCAATGGATACTGATTCTTAATTGTCAGTTTATTCAGTTCTCGGTAGTCTATACACAAGCGAACGCTACCGTCCTTCTTCTTCACGAATAATACTGGCGCTCCCCATGGTGATATACTAGGGCGAATATAATCCTTATCCAGCAGTTCTTGTTGTTGTACTTTCAATTCCTTCAGTTCAGTAGGAGCCATTCTATAAGGTGCTTTCGATACTGGTGCGACTCCAGGTATAAGATCTATAATAAACTCTATAGCTCGGTCGGGTGGTAATCCTGGCAGTTCTTCAGGAAATACGTCTGGAAAGTCATGCACGACATCAATATCTTCCATTCGTGGTGTTGTGCTTGCCTATCCTGCTGGCATTGGTCGTGTCTGTGCAGCTAGAAGAGTTATGCCTATGGCAGCTTGTATAGTAGCTTGTGCCTGTTGCATTTGCTGCAGCTGTTGGGCCAAGTTCATTACGACTGTGGCCAAGTCTGTAGGTGGAGCTGGCAGATTCGTAGGATTTGTCTGCCTATTTATGACGGACGGTGCCGTGTTCGTGTTCCCTTGTGTTTCCGGGTGTGTCTAGTTATCTTCCCCCACAAGTGGTGGTGGTGGTGGGATAGAGTTACGGCTTTGTCTGGTTACTCTGCGTCCCGCCATTAATTAACCTGATAGTGGGATTGCCTGAAAATCATTGAACACGAAAGACAATCATTAAATACTTCATTCTCATATTTTAAAATCACTAACAAATGCAAATTTCAAATTTTTCAGATCATTCTGTCGAAAATGCTATATTTTCACTACAGGGTCGATGGTGGGGGTCGATGGGTGTCCGACCCTCAGTATGCGACCCTGAGAAATCACCCATTCTTCCCGAGAGCCGGGGGTCGATGGGGGGTCGGAGGATGTCCGACCCAGGGTGTGACCCCTGGTACTCTGTCAGATCACCGAGAGCCAAGGGTTGATGCGGGCGTCGATGGGTGGGTCGATGGTTTTAGTCGAATTTTCCAACCCCCGGACTAAAAATCAGATTTTTAAGCTCCGATTCAAATTCCATTTCCCATTCTTTCTTCTCCGCTTTGACTCGTCTCGTCCCTCTGAGTTGCTACTTTTAGTCCTAGGGTCGGACAACTGAAACCCTAGGGTCGATGGGATCTGCGACCCCAGCATTGACCCTAGGATCACTGACAAAAACCGTAAATAGGAAACTTTCCTAAATTCAAGGGGATTCTTTCTTAATCTCAATGGGACTTATTTTGGGAGGTTTTCCTCTATAAATAGGACGTCCCTTAGCCTCTTTCACTCCTTTTGAAACCCTAATTGAAAGTGAGAGAAAGAGAAGTGAAGGAGAAGAGAAGGAGAGTTGGAGAAGAAGACTAAGGAGAAGAAATTCAGAGAAATCTCTGAATCTCAAGAAGCTTAAGGTATGATTACATTCTCCATAAATTATGTAAGACCCTATAATAGTATATAAAGAGGATATGATCTAGGAGAAACCCAAATCATCCATCCATGGGAAGATTTCAATGAAATCCATGGAGGGAATCATGGTAAATAAAGTAGGTGTTTAACCTGGAGTTTTAAGCCATAGAACAAGCATAGAATGGACTATGGAAGGAAGCCAAAGGACCCAAATATGAAAGAAGAGACTGTAGAATGAAAGGTCGACTTAAACCAGGTGCGGTCGCACGTAGGGTCGACTGGGAACCGACCCTACTAGACCACAGGATCGACCCCAAGCTCTCGGGAGTCCAGGGAAGCTGCGGTCGCACGTAGGGTCGATAGGACAACCGACCCTAGCATCGACCCTATACCCTGGGGTCGCATAAACCTGCGACCCAACCTGCGACCCATCCTGCGACCCTAGCTTTACAGCAAGCTTAAAACTGTCGGAATGAATTCTAATTAAACTCTATCGACTTGTTAGGTTTTTCTATTGATATAAAGTTGATTCTTAAAGCTTGAAAGAGGATTTACACTCAAGTAAAGGTGAGGGAACAAGACCTAAACTAACTGGCTAATAATAAACTGTTTTATTTTATCGAGTCCAACACTATATATGATTCCATGCTTGTATGCGTGTAATGTGCATTTAACATGTCATCCAATATTTCTATTATTATTGTTCATGCATATTTACTTCATTGTTTATAACATGATGATGATGATGATGATGATGATAGGAACAGGTATGTGAATGTTTGTGTTTGGTGGGTGTACTTGATGCGGGTAGGGGATGGTGCAACCGGTACTTCAATGCCATTTTCATTGGGTATATTGTACCATAGCTCTATTCAAGTCTTGTCCACTGACATCGTCGTATCGCCATTACCTTAGCAAAACTATTACATCATAGGGCATCAGGGGAGGTGGTCTCGGACCGTGTAGTCTTCGACTCTATCGGGGGGCCTTAGCTCTATCTCTATGGACGTATTGAGGGATGCTGGGGTGAGGCCTTGGATACACTGTTTGCCATTAGGATTGGTTAGTTGTGAGCCCAGTTTGCAAGCCCTCACCAATAGGGGCTTACGTGTTGGTATGGTGCAACCGGTACTGCAATGCCATTTCCATTGGGTATATTGTACCATAGTAGGTGCATGTGGAGTCGACAGTGCCGTTTTCATTGGACGGTTTCACACACTCGTGTATAGAGGTGAGGCGGCCTCTGAACCTTTCTATAGCACATTGCAAACTTATATACCAGACCACAGTTATGAATTGAATTGCATGCATATGTTTGTGCATTGTTTTGTTTGCTCATTGAGCCGTGATGTGTTCTCACCCTTTTCGAATTCGAATATTTTAGTTGATGATGCAGGTACTACTATGGATGATAATATGAATGCTCCTGCATACGGGCACGTTGCTGCAATGGATGCTGAAGATGTAGTGGAGACGCATGACTCATCATGCGAGTGCAACTCATGCATTTTTTATTAGATTTTTATTTAAAATATTAAGAAAATGTAATTTGATATTTTATTTATTTATGTCTCGGTTGATACAACATAATTAGATATTTTATTTATGATTATCACTGTTAGATTCTCAGTTCATTTAATATTAAGACTGTCGCTATTGTGTATTTATTCTGATTATGGTTGTGGATGTGTATGGTTTAAGTTAAAGGACATAGCCTATTTAGATATCCTGGTTGAACCGTTGGTTTATTAGCGGTTCATCACACCGTTCTGAATAGTGCGGAATTGGGGTGTGACAAACATCATCGTATTCCCATTACCTTAGCAGAACTAGTACGTCGTAGGGCATCAGGGGAGGTGGTCTCAGACCGTGTAGTCTCTGACTCTGCCGGGGGGCCTTTACTCTATCTCTATGGATGTATTGAGGGATGCTGGGGTGAGGCCTAGGATATAATGTTTGACATTAGGATTGGTTAGTTGCGAGCCCAGTTTGCAAGCCCTCGCTAATAGGGGCTTACGTGTTGGTTTGGGTAGGGCATCAGGGGAAGTGTCATGCGGTGTTTGATCCGGGCACTTTAGCTCTATCTCTATTCCATGATGGGTGCATGTGGGATGGCAATGGTGTTTGATCCATTGGGCGGCTTCACACACTCGTGTATAGAGGTGCGGCGGCCACCTATCCTTTCTATTGCACGTTGCAAACTTATGAACCAGACCAAAGAAATGAATTGAATGCATGCATATGTTTCTTGCATTGTTTTGTTTGCTCACTGAGCCATGATGTGTGTTCACCCTTTCAACGTCGAATATTTTTAGTTGATGATGCAGGTCCTACAGTAGAAGATTAAATGAATGCTCCAATGTACGGACATGTTGTGGCAATGGATGCAAAAGCTATGATGGAGTTGCATGATTCGTCGTGCGAGTACAACTCATGCGTTTTTTATTAGATTTATTTGTTGGATTATTCATAATCATTAAATTATTTTATTTTATGTTTTCAGTTATTTGAGATAATTGGATACTTTATTTATGATATCACTATTAGATACTCAGTTCTTTAAGATTAAAGACTTCAGCTATTGTTTATTTATTTTGATTATGGTTGTGGATGTGTATGGTTTAAGCAAAAAGGACACAGTCTATTCAAGATCCTAGTTGAACCGTTGGATCATAGACGGTTCATCACACCATTTTGGTTGGTACAGAATTGGGGTGTGACAAGACTCAGTGAGTTGGAGAAGAATGTGGCAGCTCTAATGGCAGGGCATACCAATATGGAGAGGACACTTACCCAATTGGTTACCCTAATGTGTGAAAAGAACAAGGGTATTCTGCCCAGCCAACCAGAGACCAACCCATGCTATCACCCACAACCAAATAGGTCAAACCCTCAAGTGAATGGCATAGAGAGTCAATCAGGGTCCTTTAAACAATGCAATACAGTCCATGCATTACGGAGTGGCCAAGAGTACCTACGGGATGAAGCACCAAAGAACAAACCTACAGTTGCTCCCGTTAATGTTCCCCAATCTAAGGCAGCTACTGAGCCTCTTTCTTCAAGTTCGTCTGATATACCTGAAAGACCCAAAGAGACTGTCCCAGATAGAGTTTTTACTCCACCAGCCCCATTCCCTAATAGGTTGGTAAACCAAAAGAAGACTGCTTTAGTTGATAAAATTTTAGAGGTCTTCAAATAAGTAGAATTGAATATCCCACTTTTGGATGCAATTAATCAAATTCCTATTTATGCAAAAGTCCTTAAAGACTTATGCACACAAAAGAGGATTAGTCAAATTCTTAAAAAGGTATTCTTGGATGCACATTTAGGTTCCCTTCTGAACCATCCTGTGGCAGCCAAATACAAGGACCCTGGCTGTCCTACCATCTCTTGCATCATAGGCAACACTTTTATTGATCATGCTCTACTAGACTTAGGTGCAAGTGTGAATCTTCTACCTTACCATGTTGACCAACAATTAGGATTGGGAAAGTTGAAACCAACGTCCATCTCACTTCAACTAGCTGATCGCTCTGTAAAAACTCTTAAAGGAATGGTAGAGGATGTTTTGTTAAAGGTAGGAGAATTTCTTTTTCCTGTAATTATTGTTTTAGAAACACATCCTGTCTCCAATAGGGATCAAATCCCTATCATTTTAGGGAGACCGTTTCTGGCTACAAGCAATGCATTGATAAATTACAGGAACGGTCTCATGAAACTGTCATTTGGTAACCAAACTGTTGATTTAAATGTATTTAAGCTGGGTAAGCAACCGAATGAGGAAGTACATATGCTCCAAGAATTCCCTGACAGAGACCACTTTTGACATTGACTTTGACTCAGAATTCTTGTAGTGTATGGAAGAGTTGGGAGGAGTAGAGGGTACTTTCTTCAGAGGCATGGAGTATCCACACACCTGTGGAACCTCTAGCACCTCTATCCACTTCCAATCCCAAGCCCTCAATGGTTGAACCACCTAGCTTAGAATTAAAGGAGTTACCATCCACTTTGAAGTATACCATCCTAGGACCTGACCAGACTCTTCATGCTATTATTGCATCTTATTTGACTTCTAATAAGGAAGAAGAGTTAGTCAAACTCTTACAAAATCATAAGGAAGCCTTAGGTTGGACTGTGACTGACATCAAAGGTATTAGTTCGTCTATTGTTCAGCATCATATACACCTTATGGAAGATACCAACCCCTCAAGGGAACCTCAGAGACGGAAAAATCCTATGATGAAGGAAGTCATTAAGAAAGAGATTCTAAAGTGCCTAGCTCATGGGATCATATATCCCATATCTGACAATGAGTGGGTAAGTCCGGTACATGTGGTACCAAAGAAGTTCGGAGTCACTGTAGTTGCTAATGCTGACAATGAATTGATTCTAACCCGTATCCAAACAGGATGGAGATTCTGCATAGACTACAGAAAGAAGAATACGATAACGTAGAAAGATCACTTCCCTTTGCCTTTCATTGACCAAATGTTAGAAAGGTTGGCCAGACATGAATACTATTGCTTCTTAGATGGATACTTCGGTTACAATCAAATCCCCATTGCCTTAGATGACCAACACAATACCACTTTCACATGCCCCTATGGAACCTATGCTTACTGACGCATGCCTTTTGGGCTATGCAATGCCCTTGCCACTTTTCAAAGGTGCATGATGAGCATCTTCTCAGATATGGTAGAGCAATATTTAGAAGTATTCATGGATGATTTTCTGTGCATGGGTCTACTTTTTCTAATTGCCTACATAATCTTACCTTAGTTCTTGTTAGGTGTACGGAGAAAGATTCAGTTTTAAATTAGGAGAAATGCCACTTCATGGTAAAACAGGGCATAGTGTTGGGTCACATCATTTCCAAAGATGGGATCATGGTTGACAGAGCCAAAGTAGAATTGATTGAAAAGTTATCTGTTCCCAAATCTGTTAAGGACATTCGCTCCTTTCTAGGACATGCCAGTTTCTATCAGAGGTTCATTAAAGATTATAGTCAAATTGCTTATCCTCTCACCTCTTTGTTGCTAAGACCAGCTCTTTGATTTTAATGATGCCTGTCTTGAGAGTTTTAATCAACTCAAAAAGATTTTAACCACTGCCCCCATTATTCAGGCACCCATATGGATATAGCCCTTTGAGCTTATGTGTGATGCTTCTGATTTTGCATTAGGAGCTGTCCTTGGGCAACGGATTAATAAGTTACCCCATGTAATTTATTATGCAAGTAGGACTTTAAATAATGCACAGCTTAATTACACCACCACTGAAAAGGAATTCTTAGCTGTTGTATTCGCTTTAGAGAAATTTCGTGCCTACTTGATAGGATCCCATGTCATTGGGTATACGGATCATGCCGCTCTCAAGCATCTCTTGTAGAAAAAGGATGCCAAAGCTCGTCTCGTTAGATGAGTTTTGCTTTTACAAGAGTTTGACTTAGAGATTAGGGATAAACTAGGAATAGAAAATCAACCACTTATCCCGATTGCCTAATTCTTTGACTGTCGATTCACCAGTCAACGAGTCTTTCCCAGATGAGCAGTTGTTTGCAGTATCTAGTGAACCTTGGTTCGCTGATATTGTAAATTACTTGGTAACGGGTGCGACCCCTTCCTATTGGTCCGCCCAGGATAGGTATAGATTCCATTCTCAAGTCAAGTACTATTTTTGGGACGATCCATATCTGTTCAAGACTTGCCCCGATCAAATTATCAGGAGATGTGTATCTGACCATGAACAACAATCTGTGTTGTCTTATTGTCATGATCAGGCATGCGGTGGTCACTTTGGGCCAAATAAGACTGCGGCCAAGGTTTTACAGTCTGGATTCTACTGGCCTAGTCTTTTTAAGGATGCCTTTAATTACTGTAAGGCATGCCCTTCTTGTCAGACTTTAGGCCGCATTACCAAGCAGAATATGATGCCACTAAACCCAATTCTAGTGGTTGAAGTTTTTGATGTTTGGGGCATCGATTTTATGGGTCCATTCCCAAAGTCTTTTGGGAATGAGTATATCTTGTTAGTTGTGGACTACGTGTCCAAATGGATAGAAGTTGTTGCTACTAAGACCAATGACCATAAGGTAGTCATTAAATTTTTAAAGGATAATATATTCTCCCTATTTGGTACCCCTCGAGCTATCATTAGCGATAGGGGGAAACACTTCTGTAACAAACCATTTGAGGTCCTTGTTCGAAAATATGGTATTACCCATAAATTGGAAACCCCTTACCACCCTCAGACCAGTGGATATGATGAAGTGTCCAATTGACAAATCAAGCAAATTTTGGAAAAAACTGTCAATCCTACTCATAAGGATTGGTCCATTCGCCTCATAGATGCTTTGTGGGCTTATAGAACTGCTTTCAAGACCATTCTTGGTCAATCCCCTTACCGTCTGGTGTACGAAAAAGCCTGCCATCTACCAGTGGAATTGGAACATCAGGCATTTTGGGCAATTAAGAAATTAAATTTTGATTTGTCAGATGCTAGCACTCATAAATGACTCCAGCTCTCTGAGTTGGATGAATTGAGAAATGATGCCTACGACAGTGCCCACATCTATAAAGACAAGACCAAGGTTTATCATGACAGACATATCCTTCGAAAGTCTTTCACCCCTGGCGACAAGGTTTTGCTTTATAATTCTCGTTTGCATATTTTTCCTAGTAAACTTAGATCTCGTTGGGAGGGCCCTTATATTGTTCAAAATGTTTTCTCATCGGGTGCAATTGAGATTTTAAATCCAGGTACAGGTGCAACCAGCAAAGTGAATGGCCAGCGTTTGAAGCTATTTTTGGAGCTTCCACACGACTCTACTGAAGAGGTCATGGATCTTCATGAGCCTTTTTACACTAATCCTTGATTCAAGGAGTTCTTCCCCTTGTCCTTGTCTTTTATTTTTCTGTATACATTGAGGACAATACATGATTTAAGTATGGGGGAAGGGTTGAAATTTCGTTAAAAAATGAATTTTGAGCTTTCATTGTAAATTTTAATTTTTTAACTTTGATTTTTGGGAAAGTCAATCACTATTTCTATGGTTTTGACACAAAAGAGGAAGGAGAAAGAGACCTAGGAAACTATCACATACGAAGTAATGAAACCCTATGTGAGGATAGTACTTAGGCTGTATTTTGATATGGGAATTAAGTTAGAAAATACATCTTACCTTTCCTGAAGGGATAAATATTTTATGGTTATAGTTGGTAATTTCAACTTTTGAATAAAGCTAACACCTCCTTGTACTATAAAAAAAATCATAATAAGAAAATAATAATATAAGAGTTTTTTGTTCTTGGAAATATACAGGACATTCTGCCTCAGGAAGCGAGGTGTCTTGATTGAAATTCCTTGGATACAGCTCTTATTAAAAAAAACGTACTCTTTAGCATCAATGTCTTTAAAGATATATGCCAAAAGCGAAACTACATAGTAACATGGGAATGCATAACCACCTGCACTTCTCAAGCCAATTGTAGTGGAGTAGCTTAAAGAGGAAGAAAAAAAATACAAGTGTTGAAAGCTATTCTTGGGTCTTGGTTACCAGTATGTTACAAAGGGTTTACCCTAAGGAGAGATATGTTTGGAAGATATAACAAGGTTTCCTAATTGAGATGCAACCTTAGTGTTTGAATCATATGAGATAACAAAGTTCAAGTGTGGGGGTTTCTATGTTTTCTTGATCCCAAGTTGAGTGTCTTGACTAATAAGATGTGTGTGTGCTCTCTTTCCTTAATACCAAAATTAAAGTTTGAAATTTCTATATGAATTTTGTGTCTTTATTCTCTGAAAATACTCACGAGACACAACTCGTCCACAAGGGGTGACCTAGGGGTTTAAAGGCTTGTTGCACGTGCTAAGTGCAATCGTGATTCCTACGAAAGTGAGTTAGGATTTTATTTTATTTTTATATTTTTCTTTGCTCGAGACTAGCAAAGCTCAAGTGTGGGGGAATCTGATGAACACATTTTATGTGTGAATTTAGGGCATAAAATGTACATCTCTTATTCTATTTATGATGTTTCTCGAGTATTTAATGTTGATTTTATGTTTGTTGGGTGTAGGTGAAAGAATGAAAAATTTTGAGCTTGAAAAGATCATTTTATGAATTTTTGGTGATCCTGTCCAGTTAACTCACCCAGTCAACTCAGCAGTCGGGCATAAGATGAATTTTATGAGGAGAGCCACAAATTTTGTATATAAGATCAGCCTTGGACCAAGTCAAAGAGTAGCCCAATCTCATGCGAAAGATTTCATTCTCTTGAGAAAATATTTCTTACTTATTTGGAATCAAATTTACAAGATTGATATGGCATGGAAGAATGAAAAACTCCAATCGGTTATGGAAGTTTTCAAGAAGAGATAATGATGCTAAAGATATGATGAATTGGTGCAAGATTTTTTCTACTCAAGAATCGTCCACATACAATGAACCTACAAGATTGGAATTTGGTTACCAAAATTATCTCTACAAAATCTCTTATAATCCAATTGTAAAGATTGATTGTGATCTTTACTTACTTGTATATATATGTGATGCTCAGCAATAGAAAAACCATCCAAGAATTCTATTATGAGTTTTTTTTTTTAGTTTTGAGAATTTATGAGAGAGTTTGAGATTCTTAGTTTTTTCTTTTCAAGTTGTGTTTTTCTTGCTTAAGTTTATTTTTATTTATTTATTTATTTTTAAGTTTTAATTTCAGATTTAAAACTCTGTAGTAGGATAGATAAATATAGGTTGTACCACATTACTAATTTAATTTAAGGGAGAAGGCTCCATTTGTAATCGTTTGCATATCGCCTTGTAGTGATAACAAGATGACGAGCAACGACAGAGAAATCTTCTATCGAGATAAATTTTTCTTACATTCTTTTACTTTTAATTTCGTTCATTTCTTACAATAGATCTGTGTTACTTTATGGTAAGTGGTTTTGTAAATTTTTGTACCGTTATGAATGGTTATTATTGTTTTTATTGCTTGATTAATTTTTATTTGAAGTGATTAAAGTATTAATTCAATCATATCCCTTTGTTACGCTTTGCCTTATTTGAGTTAGGATAATAGTGATTCCTCCCTGAGATGAACCCGTTACTGCACGATACCATGCACTTGTGGTTACATACATATTTAATCCATACCATTGAGATAAACATTGTTGTATATCCTTAATTACAGTATCCAAAAATATATCAACAAATGCCTTGATCCCATTTAAACAGTAAACCGCTTCAAGGCTATCCAATTCAACCTGCAAAACATAGTAGCCTTGTTGCATTGCCCAACTCAAAGCTAGAAGAACAGCCATAGCTTCACCTACAACAGAAGAAGCAAACCCCACATCCTCAACAGCAGCAAACAAGGGATGCCCCTGGTGATTTCTGCAAATGAAACCAATAGCACTATGAAAAGCATCCAAAGATAGAGCCGCGTCAATATTTATTTTGATAATTCCAGGTAATGGAGGTGACCAAGTACCTTAAGAAGATTCCATTGGTATCCTTATACCGGCATCCATGAAGCTCCCAAGGTGATGCAACCCACAGAATTCGGTGAAAGCATTTTGAGCTCTATGGAAAACTTCCATTGGAATGGACTCTATATTCTCAAAATATAACCGATTACAAGAATTCCATAATGTCCAACACATAAAAGAAATGAAAGATATAAATAGTCTTCTTTGGGGTTTAGGCATTGAAACTAAAGCAGAACACATATCTGCAAACCATTGAGAGAATAAAATGGAGTGGTCATTTGGAACAAGTATGGAAAGTTGACTCCCCAACCAAGCGGCCTTAGAAAATGGACAAAATAGCAAAATATGGGCTATACTTTCCATGCCATTACCACACTTGTGACAGACCACATTAACATTGATATTTTTCCGAATTAAGTCTAGACTAGATGGAAGGGCATGAGAAGAACATCGCCAAAGGAACTGTGTTATCTTTGGCAGCGTTTTACATGACTAGATTGTTTTCCACACCACATTGGGCACTGATAGCCAAGGATCGAAGCCATTTGTAGAGGAGCGAATAAGGCCATCATGAAAATAGGAAGTAACTAACATATGGTAGGCACTTTTAATCGAGAAAACTCTAGACTTAGAGACCTTCCAGATCAGAATATCAGGGGTAGAAGTGATAGATAATGGAATACTTCTAATAGCCTGAACCTCATGAGGTTGAAATAAAGCCGCAAGAAGCTCCACTTTCCATGATCTGGTTACAGCATCGAAAAGGTCCAAAACCTAGATGAGTGAATGGTGTTGAAGAGGTACAAAAAATGGCCTATTATTTTCCAAATTTGGAACCCACGGATCATCCCAAATGCAAATCTGATGGCCATTTCCAACCTTCCAAATAAGCCCTTGTTTCAACACCCTCAATCCTTCACAGATATTCCGCCATAACCAAGATGGTCTAAAACCAACTTTTGCCTCAAGAAACTCGAAAGATGGATAATATATGGCTTTTATAAATTTGACCCTTTGAGCATTTGGGGATTTCCAAATCTGTTGTCAGGCTAACTTAGCTAATAAAGTTTGGTTGTGAAAAACAGGGTCCCTTATACCCAATCCCTCTTTATTTTTTGGAAGACACAACCTAAACGATGAAACCCAATGATACCCTTTAACCCCACTCCTTGACTCCAATAAAATTTAGCCATTCCTTTCTGCAATTGATGAAGTAAGGTGGTAGGTAATTTAAATAAGAAACAAATAAAATTTGATCGAGGTAAAGCCACTGACTTAATGAGAATTTCCTTTCCAGCGGTAGACAAAAAAAATTTTTTTTTTTTTGAGTTTTTTGGGGGGTTTTTCTTATTGATTAAATAACCTCTTCTTTGATAACCCAAAATCTGTGGGAACTCCCAAATATTTTACCGGTAATTTGCCATGGGGAATCTTCAAAAGCCTAGAGAACCACAGACAAAAGCAAAGAGGAGTATTAGGGCTAAAACACATAGATGATTTAGAATTATTAATGTGCTGTCCTAAAGCCCTACAATATAGATCCAGAGCATCTTTTATTTGCAAAACATTCTCCAGATTGAGCTTAGAAAATAAAATGATGTCATTAGCAAACATCAAATGATTGATAGATTATGTTCGACCTTTAATTCTAATTCCATGCCCACCTCCAAGAGAAGGAGCCAAAACAGAAGATAAATAGTGGGCATATAGAATAAAAATGATAGGAGACAGAAGGTCCCCTTGTCTAATCCCCCTGAAAGGCCAAAATGACCCCCTTTCAGTACTATTAATCAAAAGAGTGTAAGAAACTGTACATATGCACTGCATCACTAAATCAATCCATTCTGATGCAAACCCCAATTTATGGAGAACCTTTTCAATAAAGCCCCATTCTAGACGATCATAAGCCTTATGTAAATCTAGTTTAAGGGCTAAATACTTAGTTTTCATAGCCTTTTGATGGCATACAAAAATGAAACATTTCATGTGCCATTATAATATTATCATAGATTTGTCTACCCATAACAAAAGCTGATTGGTTAGATGCTATAATATAATCCAGATGTGGTTTCATACGGTTTACCATTAATTTGGAAATCACTTTCATGCAAAAAGTACATAAACTAATAGGCCTTTATTGATCCAATGTTTGTGGATGCTGGACCTTTGGAATAAAACACAAATAAGTATGGTTCAGTTCTAAAGGCAAAATCCTAGTAGTAAAGAAGTCCACCACAAACCTGTGAATAGTGGTATGAGTAGTATCCCAGAAATGCTGAAAGAAATGTGATGGTAAACCATCTAGGCCAGGGGCTTTGAAAGGGGAAAAACCAAACACGACCTTTTTGATTTCCTCCAAATCTAGCATTGATAATAAAGCAGCATTAACTTCAGATGTTACTTTAGGAACCACTGAATTCATAAGTGCAGAAAAATCTTGATTGAATACTCCCGTACCAGTAAAGTTTGAAGTAAAATGAGAAAGAAAAGCATCATATATTTGTTGCTCTTTCGTGGTCCACTCACCCGAGGATAATTTTAGTCGATAAATGCGATTCTTGTGGTGCCTATGGATTGTGGTGGCATGAAAAAATGCAGTATTTGCATGCCCATGTTGCAACCAATTGAACCGTGATTTTTGCCTCCAAAACAGTTCTTCCTGTGAGAGTAGTTCCGCAAGTTACCCTTGAAGTACTATTTCCCGCTACTGGGCTAAATGGCCCTAAGGGTGAGTTTGTACTGCCAGAAGCTGAGCCTTTACATTCTCAATATTTATTTGAAGATGGCCAACGAAATGATGTTGAGTTTGGTCAATCTTTTGTTGCCTATGCTTCGGGCCGATTAGTCTCATCAACAGACCAACACCGTTGCACAACTCATCGGCAATCTGAATGACAAGACCACATGCCTTCATACTGAAATGGATGCTTGGCCCAATTTAGGTGTCAAAACAGAGTTAAAAGTAAAGGGTTGTGGTCAGAACCGATTTCCATCTGGACATAAACTGCTGCCTGATCAAAAGTTGTACACCACAAAGAGTTAGCAAACATTCAATCCAATTAAATACTTACATTTGCCAGTCCCTGCCAATGGTTAGTCCAAGTAAATTTTGGACCATGGGATTGGAGCTCCAAGAAGTTAATTAATTATTTGTTGGAATGGTGTAGCATCATGTTAAGAGAAATCCTTACCACCTTGTTTCTCATGCCAAGAAAGAAATGAATTGAAATTCCCACAGCACAGCCATGGGTTTTGACGATTCACCGATAGAGATTCCAATTGCTGCCACACGCCTTAGATGTTTGACTGGGTCACCATAAACACAAGTGAGAAAGAAATTTGGCTAAGATGGTAGACTCACCTGGCAGTCAATGATCCTTGAAGAACCAAATAAAATCTGAATGGATATATCTTTTGTCTAGAGCAGAGCCAACCCCCTGTTGAATGGATGGGCTCGATGACCAAATGTTGGGAAAGGAAGGACTTGTGGAATATTTTTCCAATTTCTGTTCTAAGGTCTGAATTTCCATAAAAAAAAACTATATCTGGTCGTTCCTTATTGAGGAGGTGAAAGAGTGTGCGAACTATCGAAGATCTCCCCAATCCCTGACAGTTCCGACTTAATAACTTCATTGGTCCCCGTGGGACTGATTCCCCCTAGCCTCCATGGGGCCACATGTTAAAAAATATCCAATCTCAGATTGAAATTCCTCTGATTCTGCCAACTCTTGCCTTGGTCTCTTGGAACGTGACTGTCCAAGAACCTCCATCACCATGGACAAAGGAACTATTGGGTAAGCAATGGATAAAGGAATCGGTAGCCGTAACAGTAGAATGACCCTTCTTGAGATTGGGATTTAACCAAGGATAAACGAGACATGCGGGGAGCAAGGTTCAAAATTGCAGATGCCAGAGAAGGATTATGCGCTACATATTCAGTGATGAGTGCTTGTTGGGTGACTGATAAAGAGATGGGTGGCTGTTGTAGAAAATCCAATAGTTATGGGTGGGTCTCATATGTGGATCCGAGTGCTGGATCTGAGTGTGGAAAATGCCCATATGCTAAATCAAGTAACTTTACCTTTGTAGAAAGATCTGGAGTCTGAGTGTCTGAAGAAACCATAGGCTGGTCTCCACGTAGCACTGAAATATCTAGATCAGAAAAGCAATATGGAAAAGGGTAAGTTTGGTAATTTTACTTCATGCATTGTAGAGGAAAGTATTGCAGTGATCGGATGTCCTTGAGTCTTAGTCGGAGACTTCGCCACCGGCATGGAAGAAACATCATAGGATAGTGCAGCAGATGTCTCAGGACCGAGGATAATCTATACCTACTCTAGAAGACGTTTTGAAGGAGCTGTGGCCTTAAGATCCATCGAGAAACAGCTTTTAGGCATTTCAGAAAAGGGGACTGGCTCAGCACAATGATGAGAGTGAAGGTGTAACTCACAATCCTCGTAATATGTTGCAAAACGATCATATTCATGCCCTATAAGACCACAATAGTAACAAAAAATGGGTAGCTTTTCATATCGGAGTAAGATCATTATGTCTGTCTGTAGCTTCCGCTTGAGAGTAAAGGAATCTCGCAAAGGGGTGGCAATCGACCACTGATAACGGACTCGGAGGTATAAGACTCGCTTCCTCGCAGAGAGACCATCATGATATGTGCAAGATGCGGATGGGATTGCCCAGCATTTTTGCAATTTTGGAAGTCATAGCATCCGTCATCAACTCTCAAGGTAGACCAAAAAATTGCACCCAAATAGGAAATGAAGTAAAATCCCAATTACCTTGGGCATTCCAGTGGTCTAAAACAACCGGCCAGATGTCCCGTAGCAGGCCAAGGGGCTTCCATCAAGACATTGAGTAAATCCATATCATATTGGAAAGAAAATGGTAAACATCTGGTTGCAGCATAGCAGCATAAACACCTGATCATATATTCCACGCCACAGGTAAGCCTTCCAGAAGTGCTTGTCGACGAATAAGTTTGCTGGCAAGAACTTTTCCAACAAAGGTTAACGCCGGATTAAAACAGATAGAAGGATCCTCGTCCTCAGAAATGATCAAAATCTCCGACGATGAGCCTGAACTGGTACTCAAAACATTAGTTTTAGGTAGATCGAAGGGGGGGGGACCAGACTCCACAATGTTGCTTTCAGGTGGCCCCTCAGATGAGGAAGCTGACAATGAACTAGGCTCCATCGAACACCTTTAACACAAGAAACAACAGTAATTTTGGAAATAGGCACCACTAGAAAGAGTAGCCAAGATTGTACAGATTCACAATCGCAAAAACCCTAAGCAAGCCTCAAACGCGGAAATAGAAAATACGCCTCAAACGCGGAACAAATGGTTATCTGGATCTAAACTAAACTACCAATCTTTAGCTTGAGTTTACAGAACTATAATGCCTATATAGCTGACTCCTAAATTTGGCGAGCCTTGTTTAAGTTGTGTCTTATAGTTTTTTGTTTTTTGTTTTTTGTTCTTCTTTTTTTTTTTTTTTTTTTTTTTTTTTTTTTTTTTTTGACTGTTTTCTGAACCGGGAGGAGTAACCCGGAGCACCCTCCACCGGTTAGGTGGGGGCAGGTTAGTAATCCCCCCAATTTATTGGGGAAATTGGATGATCGACATCTGGTGAACTACCCTCCGGTTAGTCATCCGGTTTGTATCACTTGTAGGCTAACCTTCTTCCAATAGGTCAAGTGGAGGGTATGGCGGACGATTGTTCGTTCGGTTATTCCATTGGTTAAATACTTAGAAAAATTTTCTAAGTTACAAGTATACCGGAAGCACTAAAGCGGTGTTACGTGACTTCAGTCATTTTGAATGACTTCAATTAATTTTTTGCTCAAAAAGTCCAATTAACACGACTCTTGGTCATCTTGAGTATTGAAGCAGATGTAGGGTTTAAGTTGCTAGTCCACCGGTTCCGTAGAAACCATAACTCTATAAAATGCTCGTGGGTTCCCATTTAGAGCCCACAACAAGGTTATTTCAGGAGAAAAGAGAGAGAAAGAGGCCCCTCTGAATCTCCCAAGGTCTCATTCCCTATTCTTGGAGGTTCCTTGGTTACATTGGGCGGCATCCCCCAATATCTTCTGCCTAGGTATGTTTTCTTTCTCCTCCCTTGTGTTAACTTCATTTTCCTTTACCATACCTGGGGTTTTCCTCAAACGTTGTATGGGAATAAGGGAACCATCATAGGTCATCCCATATAATGAAAACTTCTTGGTGTTGTGGTATTAGTTCCCACACCAAAGTTTTCTCCTAGTTTTCCAGAGAAAGTCATATCCTTCCTAACTGCCATTTCCACTTGTCTTACCTACAGACACTATGGCCTGTGGCAAAGTGGGTAAGATTGTCCCAGCCAGAAGGTTTAACATGCCATGCTTCCTCTTATAAGACTGTAGCCAAAAGTGGGTAAAGTTTAGCACAGCCAAGATTGAGGCAGGTCGTTACATTATCCTGGAAGAGTTAACCAGGTTTGCTACTGGGGTGTATTTTGATACACTAGGTTGGACCCCAGTCTTGCGCATTAAAGATGATGTGTACCCCAACTTAGTGAGGCACTTCTTTTGTAACTTGGGCCACACTGTTGATAGGGTGGGCATACTTCATCTTACTAGCATTGTCACACCCCAATTCTGTACTATCCAGAATGGTGTGATGAACCTCTAATAAACCAACGGTTCAATCAGGATCTCTAATAGGTTGTGTCCGTTTGCTTAAACCATACACATCCCCAACAATAATCAGAGTAAATACACAATAGCGGAAGTCTTAAATATTAAATGAACTGAGAATCTAAATGTGATAAAATAAATAATTTAACCAATTATTTTCAAAATGACTAAGACATAAACTTAAATAATTAATTCAAATACATTGTTTGTATAATCCAAATAAAAGTCTAAGCGAAAACACAGGAGTTGCATTCGCATGTCGAATCATGCGACTCCATCATCACTTCAGCGTCCATCGCCGCAGTTTTTCCGTACACAATAACATTTATATAATCTTCAACCGTGCTACCTGCATCATCAACTAAAATATTCGACGTCGAAAAGGGTGAGCACACATCACGGCTCAGTGAGCAAACAAAACAATGCAACAAACATATGCATGCATTCAATTCATATATGTAGTCTGGTTTATAAGTTTGCAATGTGCAATAGAAAGGCTCGGAGGCCGCCTCACCTCTATACACAAGTGTGAAGCTGCCCAATGAATATCGACATTGCCATCCCACATACACCCACCATGGAAATAGTGTACCCAATGAGTATCAGCATTGCTGTACCACATGCACCCATACCAACACGTAAGCCCCTGTTGGCGAGGGTTTGCAAACTGGATTCGCAACTAACCAATCCTAATGTCAAACAGTGTATCCAAGGCCTCACCCTAGCATCCCTCAATACGTCTATGGAGATAGAGCTAAGGCCCCCCGGCAGAGTCAGAGACTATACGGTCCGAGACTACCTCCCCTGAGGCCCTACGACGTAATAGCTCTGCTAAGGTAATGGCGATACAACGATGTCAGTGGACAAGACTTGAGTAGAGATAGAGCTAGAGTCTGGTGATCAAGAAAAACCACAGTGTCACGTCCTCCCCCTGATGCCCTACTCGCATCAAGTACGCTAACCACACACAAACATTCACACGCCTATTCTTAGCTTCATCATCATCATCATGTTATAAATAAACAAAATTAAATATGCATGAATAGTAATAGCAGAAATATTGGATGACATGTTAAATGCACAAAACACACATACACGCATAGAATCAATCAATCATGGTATCGGACTCAATAAGCAAAAATAGATTTTTATTATCCAATTAGTTTAGGTCTTGTTCCCTCACTTGACACTTATTTGATAGTTCGCTCAACGTTACAAGGTCCAAACGTGCTATCACAAGGTCCTACACGATATTAGGGTTTAGTTATAATAGGTTTACGTTGGTCGGAAACCAAGAATGACAAAACACATCTCACAGAGCTGACCGGTCACAGGTACCGGTCACAGCACTGTGGGAAAAACTTGCGACCGGTATGGTCGGCCGGTCCCCACAGACCAGTCCCCGAGAGGTACCGGTCGTGGTACCGGACGCATATGGTGCGACCGGTATGGTTCGACCGGTATGTCTCTGGAAGACCATACACTTGGTTCTTGCCTTCCGTCGGTCACCCTCTATTGATCGTGGGTTTCTCCTACACATCCTAGGTCTAAGCATTGAGTTAGAGTTGTTTCCAACTCCATTCAAGTCCTAGTTTCGATGATCTCAACCTAGAACTTGAATCTAGGGTTTATCGACTAAATTAGGGTTTTATGGCAACATAGGGTTTAGATCAATACCTCGCTTTGCATGGTATTGATCCAACTACAACTAACCATTCTAGATTACTTATGGTAGAGGAAGGTTTGAGCACTTACCGTTGACTTGCGGTAACTTGTTCTTCGTCGAACGGCAATGTCGGCTCTTCCATTTCCTTCCTAGCTTCTTCTCCTTCTTCAACCTCTTTCTTCTTTCTAGGGTTTGTGAGGATCATGGAAGAGATTTTAGGAGGTTTAGAGGGGTTTATATAGGCTAGGTTTAGGTTTAGGAAGCCTCCTAGCATTAGGAAAGTCCTTCAGTTTGAAATTTGGAAAGTAGGACCCACAGAGATCCGTTTCCGGATCTTAGTGGTCTGCTGCTCAGGCTATACCGGTCGACCGGTACCATCGACTGGTATGAATTAATTCATACTTAATTTGGTCTGTTTCGTACCTGTTTGTCATCCGCTCGTCCCGTGTGGCCTGGTGATGATTGGAAGACCTGTTACGACATGAATTCAAGGTTTAGTTCGGGTTCATGGAGTGCGGGTCTTACAACTCCCCCACCCTTAAATGAAATTTCGTCCCCGAAATTTGCATGTAGGCTTCACAACTCCCTCACCCTTAAAATAAATTTCGGCCTCGAAATATGAACGTACCTTGGTCATCGAAAAGGTTAGGGTATTCCTTTCTCATCCCATTCTCTTCCTCCTAAGTAATTTCTTCTACATCTTGGCTTTTCCAATGCACTTTCACATAGTGGATATTCTTGCTTCGGAGATGTTGTACTTTTCGGCTTGTGAGCATCACAGGTACGACTTCAAACGTCAAGTCCTCTGTCAAGTCTGGTGGGTCTGCTGTCAAGATGTGCGATGGATCCATGACATACTTCTTCAATAACGAAACATGGAACACATCATGAACGCTTGACATGGATGGTGGTAGAGCCAGTTGATATGCCACATTGCCACGTTTGACTAGAATCTCATATAGCCCGACATATCTCGGACTTAGCTTTCCTTTCTATCCGAATCGTTTTAAACCCCGCATAGGTCATATACCTTCAGGAATACCTTATCACCTATGACGAATTCAAGGTCTCTGCGTCGAGTATCTGCATACTGTTTCTGACGATTTTGAGCTATTCTAACTCTTTCCTTGATGATGTCGACTACTCGACAAGTTTCTTCAACAAATTTTGGTCCAACGATGTTACGTTCTCCAACTTCATTCTAAAACAAAGGAGTTCGACACTTTCTACCATACAGTGCTTCATAGGGTGACATCTGTATAGTAGCTTGATAGCTGTTGTTATAGGCGAACTCGATCAATGGTAGTTTCTCATCCCATGATCCTTTAAAATCAATTACACAGGCTCGAAGCATGTCTTCTAAAATCTGAATGGTACGCTCCGACTGTCCGTCTGTTTAAGGATGGAATACAGTACTGAACTTCAACGTTGTACCCATAGCCTTTTGCAATGCTTCCCAAAACTTTGAAGTAAAGCGTGGGTCTCTGTCGGACACAATGCTTTCAGGTACACCATGTAATCTGACAATGTTATCCACATATAGCTTGGCTAACCTCTCCAGAGTATACTATGGTTGTATTGCAATAAAGCGAGCTGTCTTAGTCAGACGATCTAAAATCACCCAGACCATGTCAACCACTCAAGGAGTCAATGGTAACCCAGTGACGAAGTCCATAGTGATGCAGTCTCATTTCCATGCTGGTTCTGGCAGCGGTTGCAACAGTCTTGCAAGTCTTTGTCGTTCAGCCTTCACCCTCTGACAATTTAGGCATTGAGACACGAATTTAGCTACATCTGCTTTCATTCCTCTCCACCAATATAATTTATTTAAATCATGATACATCTTTGTACTTCCAGGATGTACCGAATAGGCGGTGGTATGAGCTTCCTTCATTAGTCGGTGTCTAATGTCCAAATTTTCTGTGTCAGGAACACATATTCTTCCTTTGTACTTCAATACCTTCTCATCATCTAAGGTGAACTTAGGAATAATCCTACCTTTTTCGATGTCTTCTTGTACCGTTCTTAGATAAGGATCTGATCTAATAGCTGTTTTCACTTCATCAATTATATCAGGTACAATCTTCAACGTTGCGAACATATTTGAAAATCGATGAATAAACTCTTGTTTGTTTGATTCATCCAGTGCATCTATCACAAACTGTTCATTACCATAATTGAATACTTTTCCTATAGTACACATTGCTGCAGTTGTGTTAACCTCTCCTTGAGATTTTATCATTGCTTTTCTGCTTAACGCGTCAGCAACTATATTAGCCTTTCCTGGATGATACTGGATATCACAATCATAATCCTTTAATAATTCCAGCCATCTTCTTTGTCGCATGTTCAACTCCTTCTGATTAAAAAGATAAGTGAAACTCTCATGATCTGATTTAATCTGAAATTTCTCTCCGTACAAGTAATGTCTCTATAGCTTGACAGCATGTACTACTGCCGCTAATTCTAAGTCATGAGTGGGATAGTTCTTCTCATGTGTCTTTAGTTGTCTTGAGGCATACATAATTACTTGTTCTCCTTGCATAAGTACACATCCTAAACTCAAGCCTGACGCATCTGTATACAAGATAAATGGCTGTCCTGAAATAGGAATAGTCAAGATCGGAACAGATATCAATCTAGCCTTCAATGTTTGGAAACTCTTCTCACATTTATCAGTCCAAACAAACTTTTCGCCCTTCTTAGTCAAACTGGTGAGAGGTACGGCAATTCTGGAATAGTCTTCCACAAATCATCGATAATACCCAGCTAGACCTAGGAAACTTCTAATTTCTGCTAACGCTCTTTGGTGCTTCCCACTTCACAATGGCTTCAATCTTGCTAGGATCCACTTTAATTCCTTCAGCGGATACAACATGGCCTAAGAAAGCGACATCCTTTAACCAAAACTCACACTTTGTAAATTTGGCGTAAAGCTTCTCTTTCCTTAATCGCTGCAGAGCGGCTCTTAGATTCATGAGTTTCCTTGTCCTTGGAGTAAACCAATATATCATCAATAAACACAATGACTGATGTATCCAACATATCATGGAATACCCGATTCATGAGTTCCATAAAGGTTGCGGGTGCGTTAGTAAATCCAAAAGACATGACTAAAAATTCATAATGTCCATATCTAGTTCTGAATGCTGTCTTTGGAATATCTCCGTCCTTAATCTTCAACTGATGGTATCCTGACCGAAGATCAATCTTGGAGAACACCTTGGCACCTTGCAACTGATCGAACAAGTCATCGATCCGAGGAAATGGGTACCGATTCTTGATTGTCAGCTTATTTGGTTCCCGGTAGTCTATACATTGTCGAACACTACTGTCCTACTTTACAAATAATAGTGGCGCTCCCCATGGTGATATGCTAGGTCTGATGTAACCATTATCCAGTAATTCTTGTAACTGTACTTTTAATTCCTTTAATTCAGTAGGAGTCATTCTATAAGGTGCTTTAGATACTGGTGCGGCTCCGGGTATCAGGTCTATAACAAACTCTGTCACTCGATCGGGTGGTAGTCCTGGTAGTTCTTCAAGAAATACATCTGGAAAGTCACGCACTACATCAATATCCTCCATTCGTGGTGCTTCCTTGGTGAGGTCGACCACTGATACTAAATACCCAACTCCTCCTTTCTCGAGGCATTTCCTAGCCTTTAATGCAGAGAGGATGAGTTTTCGTTTACGGGGAAGTTTGGTTCCCGCAAAACTAAACTCTACTCCTTCCTTGTCTTTAAATGTCAGCTTTTTTTCTGCATATAATAGGATTGCTAAATGCCGAGCTAACCAGTCCATTCCCAAGATGACGTCAAAGTCTGCCATCTCAAGTTGAATCATGGTTGCATCCAAAGTCTTCTCGTCAATAAGAACTGGACATGGTCCATAACCTTTTTTTAATTCAACTTCTAATCTCATAGGCGATTGTACAAGCAGTTTGTAGTCTAAAGATTTGAGGGGTAGATTCAGCTTCTTTTCAAATGATACAGATATAAAAGAATGAGTAGCTCTAGAATCACAGAGTACTCTAGCGGGTATGCCATTAATAGGTATGATACCTGTGATTTGTTTTAATATAGTCTACATGCTCACACAATATAACACAAAATGAAAGGTTCAGGTCATACCTGTGACCACATCAGGCGATGCGGAAGCATCCTCAGATGTAACAGCATAAACTCTTCTTTGCTGTAGTTGCTTCCTGGGCATAGGACATTCTCTGGAATAATGTCCTACTTGATTGCAGTTATAGTATTTTAGTCCTTCATTATTTTGCTTTTGTTGCGGTTGAGCTGCTGGAGTAGTCTTGGCTGCAGCATTAAAGCCTTGAGTACGGAAGGATTTGAATGTCCTTGTATTCCCTCTGTTGTATGAATTTCCGTTTGGCCTTTTAATACCCCTATTTTGAGCAAAGTAACTCTCCTTCTGGCTCAACTCTATCACTCGAGCAATATGTACTGCTTCATTGTAGACTTTCTTTTCCAAGCCCAGAACATGCTCAGGGATGCTCCCCCCTGAGTCCCATGATGAACCTTCGGGTCTTAGTATTTTCCTCTTGCATGCTTGCGGGTGCAAAAAAAAAACAGCTCCTTATAACGTTGTTGGTATGCATCCACGATCATTTGCCCCTGATATAAACTCAGGAACTCTCTCTCTCCATAGAATCTTTAAAACTTCTAGGGAAATACTTCTCAAAGAATGCCTCTTTATATATAGCCCAGGTCAATTGGATGTGCTTAGTTAACAGATAAGTCCGAGTGGACTTCCACCAGTGGTGTGCATCGCCTTTCAGCATAAAGGTTGCACACAGTACTTTCTCCTCCTCATTTACCGTCATCATCATAAAATTCTTTTCTATTTCATCAATCCAGTGTGCTGGCCACAAAGGATCTACTGGCTTACCATTATATTCTTTGGGCTTCATCTTCAGAAAATGCTCGATCAGTCGGGAGTGGTCCAGCTGATACGGGGCATAGGCCCCATACATAGGTGGTTGATACTAGTAACTGCCTTGAGCTACCTCAGGATTCTGTACTTGGGCTTGCATGACTAGTGTTTGAGGTGCATGGGTACCGTGTTACTTCCCCCCAGTACTGTGCTGGCCTGCCCTGCTGGCATAGGTGTTGTATGGGCAGCTGGAAAAGCCATCCCTATAGCAGCTTGCATATTGACTTGCACCTGTTGTATTTGCTACAGCTGTTGTGTCAAGTTCATTACGGCTGTAGCCAAATCCGTAGATTAGGCTAGCAAGTTTGTAGGATTTACCTGGCCACTAGCTACTGGTGGTGCCGTATTCAGATTCTCCTGTGCTTCAGGATTTACATGGATGTCTTCCTCCACAGGTGGTGGTGGTGGAATTGGGTTACAACTTTGTCTGGTCACTCTTCGCCCAGCCATTTCCTGTTCTGGTGGTGGTAGTGTCTGTAAACAATCATAGCACATGTGAGGCAATCAATATAAGTTGTTCTCAGGTTAAAAATCCAACTAATCAATATAATTTCAAATTTTTCAGATCATTTTGATAAAATACTGTATTTTCCATCGTAGGGTCGATGGTAGGGTCGGTCCTTATGCGGCCCTAGGGTATGCGACCCTGATAAACACTGTCAGCTTACCGAGAGCCTAGGGTCGATGGTAGGGTCGGTATATGTTCGACCCTAGGTCCGACCCATGGTTCTCTGTCAGATCACCGAGAGCCTAGGGTCGATGGTAGGGTTTGACATAGGGTCGCACATTTTGGTCGAATTCTGTGACCCTACGATCCAGAATCAGGTTTTTAAACCCGATTTTGGATTCATTTCCCATTCTTTCTCCTTTCTTCCAACTCAACCCGTTTCCCTGAGTTGCTACAGTATCAACCCCTAGTGTTTGGTGATCTTTTCTACTATTTGCGACTTCCGCTCCTTCTCTAAAGGTATGCTCTCTACTGTTTCCGCATATTTAAGCTTTCTAAACTAGATTTTTGTCCATTTACATCGTTTTCTTCAAATTAAACCTTTTCTAATCATAAAAATTTAATTTTTATTGGGGGCTTTTTCTATTGGTCACCCAATAGACGAAAGCCCTCAAATATATTCGAGTTTCATCGGTTGGTTATCGAGATTCTTGAAATTTTCCATTTTTGACCTAATTTTTGAGATTTTTTGAATATATTGAAATTTCTTCAAATTCGATCTTTCTAAATTAAATTTCCAACTGTATGAGCCTTGCAAGATGGTTTAGAACCTATGTAAGTCCTCTTGCCCAAGTGTTTGGGTGAAAAGTGAGGTTTTTGACCAATTTATGCCGTTATAATGCTGAAATTTTTGGGTTTTTCACCATTACTGATCTATTATTTGTTTTTCTTTGTTTTGGTAGATAATATGACTCGTACCAAGGTGCCTAGGGCTCATGACCCAGTTCGTTTTCGCTCCAACGAGGCCGAAGCTCAGTATGCTCGCTATGAGCGTAAGAAAGTAGAGGGGCATCGCTGTGTGGACTTGGCTAGTCTAGCCTTGTTCAACGTGGAAGGGGCATTTGGTGACATGGGCTGACTCCTTGTGATTACCTATGATGCTTGTACCCGTCCGGATTTGGTGAGACAGTTCTATTGCAATCTCTAGGTAGTGGGGGATTGCAATGACACAGAGAGGGGTAGGGAGCTCAGGATCACGAGCTACGTCAAAGGGGTAGAGGTTTCCTTTGACTGCCAGCAGTTGGCTGATCTTTTGGGCATATCAAATGATGGCCCTTTGGTGTACTGTGCTCCCAGAGAGCCCCAGTTCCTTCCCTTGGAGATGCGTGCTGAGATTGACAGTCAGCTTATCAGAGAAGATCGCTGGTGGAGATGAAAGTGATCAACCTACGTCCAGAGCCTTGGGTGTACTGCAAGATCATCCAGCACAACCTGATACCCCAGAGTGGACACTATGAGAGGATCTCCCAGTTGACCCAGTATGTCATCTACTACATTTGCACTAGGCAGCTTGTCTGCCTACCTTACATTATCCTGAGGACGATGATCCGTGCTACGCTGCCTGGTCAGATAGGCAACCTGCCCTACGGATGTCTGATCACTACTCTGCTCACCCACCTAGGCGTTGATTTAGTGGATGAGAGGATTCAGGAGAAGACCTTCTCATCGGTTCTGGACTGGGAGACCATCTGTAGGATGGGTATGCGGGATTCTCAGGTCAGTGATGATGAGAGGAACGCTCTGGTGCGTCCTCGTACTTGGGTAGAGGTAGCAGACGCTGAGGCGACAGCAGCAGCCGGAGCAGGGGTTCACGAGAGTGATGCTGAGGATGAGGATCGCATGTACATGGATCTAGATGCTATACCTCCTCCATCACCTCCACATTCTATTGGAGCTGATCCATCTCGGGCTCCTTCACACATGGCTGGTCCGTTACACCCACCATCTGATGATATGACGGGATTACTGCGTGAGATCAGGGAGGCTCAGCGCGTGACGAACTTGAGAGTGGGAGAGCTTCTAGATGCTCAGCGCACGACAGATAAGAGAGTGGGCAAGCTTTTGGATGCTCAGCGTGAATCTGATCAGTGGATGGCCGAGTTGACAGCTAGTCTTTAGACGACCCAAACTCAAGTAGCTTGGTTGACTAGAGTATATGCTAAGGACTACGACAGAGATCGCGAGGCACCTCCTCCTCCATCACCTCCAACTCCATGATGTATATTTTCTTTTTATCATTTTCTTTTATACTACAGAGTAACTATCCGGGTTGTGGACTGTACTCTGCTTTGGATATGTATAAACGTATTTTTTATTTGATGTATATAAAATTTGTTTCTCCTTTTTATATATGCATTATTCCTTTTTCTTAATTTTTGTCTCAAACAACACAGGTGCTTACAGTGTGTTCTTATTAAAGCTTTTAAATTTTATCCTAACTCAGTTTACGAACTTTTGTGGAAATATACTAGTTTAATAGATAGGGCCTGAGAGCTCTGATATCAAGTTGTCACACCCCAATTCCGTACTATTCAGAAAGGTGTGATGAACCGCTAATTAGCCAACGGTTCAACCAGGATCTCGAATAGGCTGTGTCCGTTTGCTTAAACCATACATATCCACGACAATAATCAAAGTAAATACACAATAGCGGAAGTCTTTATACTAATGAACTGAGAGTCTAACATTTATAAAATAATAAATTATCCAATTATTCTCCATTGACTAAGACATAAAATAAAATATTTAATTAATTACATCGTCTGTATAAATTGAATAAAATTCTAATCGAAGACACAAGAGTTGCACTCACATGACGAATCATGCGACTCCACCATAACTTCAGCGTCCATCGCCGCCGCATGTCCATAATAGGAGCATTCATATAGTCATCAACCGTGGTACCTACATCATCAACTAAAAGCATTCGACGTCGAAAGGGTGAGCACACATCACGGCTCAGTGAGCAAAAAAAATAATACAACAAACATATAGATGCATTCAATTCATATCTTTGGTCTAGTTCATAAGTTTGCAATGTGCTATAGAAAGGTTCGGTGGCCGCCTCGCCTCTATACACAGGGTGTGTAAGCCCACCCAATGGATCAAACATCATTGTCATCCACATCCACCCCACCATGGAATAGAGATAGAGCTAAAGTGCTTAAGACCACACCGCATCACACTTCCCCTGATGCTCTACCCATACCAACATGTAAGCCCCTCTTGGCGAGGGCTTGCAAACTGGGCTCGCAACTAACCAATCCTAATGTCAAACAGTGTATCCAAGGCCTCACCCCAGCATCCCTCAGTACATCCATAGAGATAGAGCTAAGGCCCCCGGCAGAGTCAGAGACTACACGGTCCGAGACCACCTCCCCTGATGCCCTACGACGTAATAGTTCTGCTAAGTTATTGACGATACGACGATGTCAGTGGACAAAACTTGAGTAGAGATAGGGCTAAAGTGCTTAGGACCGCAACGCATCACACTTCCCCTGATGCCCCACTCGCATCAAGTACACTAATTACAAACAAACATTCACATGCCTATTCCTAGCATCATCATTGTAAGACCCGCACGCCATGAACCCGGTCTAACCTTACATTTCGTGTCGTAACCCATCTACATATCATGGTCGAGCCAAGTGGACCAAGTGTGTGAAGAAAACCAAGACCCAATATGAAAATTTACTCAAAAATAGTCAAAATGAGGGTAGGGTCGTAGGTTTTAACAGGCAGGTCCGACCCCCCCCCCACCATTGACCCGGGACCAGGGGTCGCAGGGGTCTACGAATTGTCCGACCCCCCCCCCCATCGACCCCCGATAATCGAAAAAAACAGCACGAACCGAAAATTCGAAAACTTTCCTAATTTCAATTGGAACCTTTCCTAAACTCAATGAGACTTATTTTGGGAGGTTTTATTCTATAAATAGGACGTCCCTAAGCCTCTTTCACTCCTTTTAAAACCCTAATTGGATTGAGAGAAAGAAAAGAGAAGGAAGAGAAGGAGAGGAGAAAGAGAATTGAAAAAGAAGACCAAGGAAGAGGAAATTCAGAGGAAACTCTGAATCTCAACAAACCTAAGGTCTAAATACATTCCCCATGATTTATTTAAGACCTTAGAATGGTTTATGAAGAAGGTATGACTTAGAAGAAACTCAAATCACCCATCCATGGTTAGGTTTCAATGGAAACCATGGAGGAGATCATTGAAACCATGTAGGTGAATAAAGAATAGTTCTAAACCATAGAACATGTATATAATAGACTATAGAAGCAAGCCATAGGACCCCAAACATGAATGAATTGACGAAATTTGATAGTTTCGACTCAAACCATGGGGAGTCGCACCTAGGGTCGATGGAACATCTGACCCTAGCATCGACCCCCAGCATTCGAGAAGTTCAGGAAAGGAGGGGTAGCACCTAGATCGATGGAACATCCGACCCTAGGCATCGACCCCCAGTTAACAACAAGCTGTAAAAATTAGAATAAATTATGATTAAATTCTATCGACTTTGTTAGGTCTTTTATCAATATAATATTGATATAGAAGTGATTCTTAAGGCTTGAAGGAGGATCTACAAACAAGCAAATGTGAGGAAACAAGACTCTTAACTAATTGATTAATAACAAACTATTTTTATTTCTTGAGTCCAATGCTATACTTGATTCTATGCGAACATGCTTGTAATGTGCATTCAACATGTCATCCAATATTTCTATTTATTGTTCATGCATATTTACTTTATTGTTTATAACATGATAATGATGATGATGATAGGAATAGGCATGTGAATGTATGTGTGTGGTTGGTGTACTTGATGCGAGCGAGTATCAGGGGGGTGTCATAGGCTGGGCCTCAGCACTCTAGCTCTATCTCTAACTCAAGTCTCGTGCATTAGCATCGTCGTATCGCCATTACTTTAGTCGAACTATTACGTCGTAGAGCATCAGGGGAGGTGGTCTCGGTCCTTGTAGTCTCTGACTCTACCGGGGGGCTTTAGCTCTATCTCTATGGACGTTCTGAGGGATGCTGGGGTGAGGCCTTGGATACACTGTTTGGCATTAGGATTAGTTAGTTGCGAGCCCAGTTTGCAAGCCCTCGCCAACAGGGGCTTACGTATTGGTATGGCACTGTACAGCAATAAACGTTAACCTTTGTTGTACAATGTTCATGATTTGGGTGCTTGTGAGTCTACGATAAACGTTACCTTCGGACGGCATCACACACTTGTGTATAGAGGCGGGGTCAATAAACGTTAACATTTGACCACCTAAACATTTCTATTGCATATTGCAAACTTTAAACCAGACCAAAGATATGAATTGACTGCATGCATATGTTTGTTGCATTGTTTTGTTTACTCACTGAGCTCAAGTTGGAGAGCTGACCCTCGCGCGTGAAATTTTTTTTAGTTTCTAATGTTGCAGGTACTATGATTGAAGATTTTGTCTACACGCCAACATATGAACGAGTGGAGGCTATGAATGAGCAATCTGTGGAGAACGAACATGGTTCGTTAAGCGAGTTTTTCAACGGTGGATACGTTTAGTGTTTAGTTTTCGTATTTGGAAATTGTAATATGTATTAAGTTATGTTTTGGTTACTTGGAAATAAATGGAATATTAATTGTTTATCATGATTAGACCTTAGTTTATTATCTGTAAGACTTCCGCTATTTATTTTATTACCTTTGATTAATGTGGAATGTGTTTTGGTTTATCATATGTGGGATAGCCTATTGTGAGATCTTGGTTGAACCGTTGGTTTATTGACGGTTCATCACACCATTTTGGTTAGAGTAGAATTAGGGTGTGACAACTTGGTATCAGAGCTCTCTCAGGCTTTTCCATTAAACCTGAATACTTCCATTGGAGTCTATGAACTGAGTTAGGATAAATTAAAAGCTTTAATACAAACAAACCATAAGCACCTGTGTTGGTTGAGACAGAAATTAAACAAGACGATAATGTACATATAAAAGGTGGAACCATATATATACACTCAAATAGAAAGAGAAGACCAAAAAATTATCCTAATAAATAAATAATATAGGGTATTATCTATAAGTTGGAAAGTTATCCAAGTATACAAGGATATAGTACAGTAGCAAGTAGGGAGCTTCTGTAAAGCAGAAAAGTGAATACCGAGTTGGTACTCACAAGATGTGAAACTTGATGTATGACAAAGGAAGAAGAAAATGGCTAGTAATGCCTAATTCCCTGCAAATGTAAAGGGAAAGATCTCGGGCCGAATCCAACAGAGATAGGAGAATAACGGTCCTACATTAAGAATAAGAGTAACTACAAGAAGATAAAGCTATACCCCTGGGTGACATGGAGACTCAGAGTGAAATCCACTACACGTTGATCCATTACCCGCTGAGCATTAAGATGAGGTTACAACTTGACCCCAGCACTATCTGGGTCGAGAACGGATAATGAAAACACATCTGAGTTGGTAATCAGATTAGAGCAAATAAGAGGAAGTGAACAACCAGGCCACTCCAGCCAACCACCTGGACTACCAATTACCTTGGTCACGGTTGTAATAAACTTGGCCCAATAAAATACAAGAGCAACCACAAATGAGACCGACTATGCAAGTTGCTATCCAAATTGCCAATGCTACATCAACACCTCTACGTCAAACTAAGTATGGTACCAATTGGTAGCATCACTGTACCCCAACACATGTTAGCTATAACACAGTGCCTACCATACAGAAAGTCCCAGTAATGTATACCCCAGTGCAGAAATTTGGAGCACAACAAGCAGTGTATCAAGGTGGTTACCCTTATCAGCCACCGATATATGGGAAAATTGCATCATGGTAGAATGATCCGAAAAGGATTGAGAAATATTTTCTGAAGATTAAGCCTCAAACGTTTTCAACAAGGATCAAATCTATTGTGGCCATATATTTAGATAGGTTTATATAGGATGTGGTGCATTATTGATTTACTCTTATGATTATAGAGGATGCACATACCAGATTTTAATTTCTCGGGCCTTGACAGGATACCTTCTTGATATAACCTGTCAATTGGAGTTATAGATATTGTTTCTTTAGTATTAGTCCTGATTATACCAATCTGAACCATTCTCATGATCGACAACATGAACAGAGATATGAACTGAATGAACAGTTAAATGTTTAATCATGTTGAACGTACATCTTTTCGATTTTATCTGATTTACTGATGTATGAAAACTTTCTCTAGATTTATTCTTATAGTGCCTTGACCAATGGCATTATATATACTCAATAGAACATGTAACCATGAGGTTAAGAGTTATAAAATTTCTATTTTCATATATTTGGACCACTGTGCAACTTGACGATCTTTTAATACCGGTTGGATTACCACAGATTTACTCATGATCCTTTAAACCTAAGTTCACTAGATAAGACAAGTGTCCTACATCATACTAAATTGGAAGAAGGAAATGAATTGTTTTTGGATAAACATTCTGAGTTATACACTCCCTGATCTTTGTTGATAAAGATGTTAGTGATAATGGAATTATTGGAAGAAGGATGATTGGATTCAGATTAAATGCTCCGATGAAGTAATGGAGAATCTATTTTGAGATTGCTAAATGGATGGATATGAGTCATCTCTATAAAAGAGTGCATGAGCAAAAATGAGAACTATCAAGGGTAGCCAGTAAAGAAATAGATAGCACTCTAGTAGAGTTAAAGATGGCTATATCAGTATGAAATTTTGACAAGGTAGAAGATTCCTAAAGGCAAATCTAAAAGTGGACACAAGGATAAAGTCAAAAAAAAAAAAATCATGGCATTAATAGTAATCGGTTTAATACAATGAAAATTGAGTTATGCCCAATGTCGAGTGATATGATTAAGTAAAGACCAAAAGAGTTTGGCTGAATTAATGAATTTATAAGCATATATCCTAATGCTTAGAAGTAGACTTGGGATATGAAGTAACAATCACAAGATATTTTTCGAGGTATATGAAAGAGAGATCAGGGTAGAACAGCAAGGATAAAGGAAATATAAGCTAATGAGTTTTTTAAGATATAAGATTTTGACGATAGTCTTTGAAAAACTAAGAGATGAAGGAACAAGCCCTTAAGACCGTTACACCAGATTTCTCTAGTTTAAGCCCTTTTGGGACTAAATATTGTTTTAGATGAGTGTTATGAACAATGATTGAATCATATTAATGGATGGATGAAATTTGGACGAAACCTAATTATACTTGAGATGGCAGACTTTAACGTCATCTTGGGGATAGACTGGTTGTCTCAACACTCTACAAAGTTGTTATGTGCATAGAAGAGGTTATAATTCAAGAATAAAGACGACATATAATTTAGTATTATTGGAAGTATGTTGCCTAGGAAGTGAAAGGTGATCCTCTCTATGCTAAGGGCGAAGAGATGCTTTGAAGAGAAAGGAGTTGGAGATATGGTATCTGTGGCATACGTTACCAAAGAAGCATCACAGATGGAAGATACTGATGTGATGCATAAATTTTCTGATGTGTTTCCAGGAGACTTACCTGGGTTACCATCTGATCATGTGACCGAGTTCGTTATCGACTTGTTACCAAGGACGATACTTGTGTCAAAGGCACCTATAGAGTAGCTCCTACGGAGTTGAAGGAACTGAGATTCAACTACAAGAGTTATTAGACTACGGTCCTAATCGGCTAAATATTGCATCATGGGGAGCGCCAACGCAATTCATGAAGAAGAAGGATGGTAGTGTCCGATTATGTATAGGCTACTGAGAATCAAACAGGCTCACGATCAAGAATCAATATCTACAACCTCAGATCAATGACTTGTTTAACTAGTTGCAAGGAGCAAAGGTATTTTCTAAGGTTGATCTTCGATCAAGATATCATCAGCTGAAGAATTTGGACAATGATATCTCGAAGATAGCTTTTAGAATCGGGATTCACCAATTATGAGTTCTCAATTATGATGTTTGGATTAACCAATGCCCTTACATCTTTTATGGAGCTGATGAACTGGGTGTTTCATGACATGTTGGACACGTTGGTCATAGTTTTCATAGATGATATTTTGATTTATTCCATGAATGAAGCAACTCATACAACGGATCTTGGAGTAGCTCCACAACAGTTGAAAAGGGAAAAAGCTTTATGCCAAGTCCAAGAAATATGAGACATGATTAAACAAAATGATCTTCTTAGATCACGTAGCATCATAAAAAGGGATTAAAGTGGACCCTATTAAGATAAAGGTAATCATATGGTGAGAAACACCTAAAGAGTATTATGAAGATCAGAAGTTTCTTGGGTTTAGCTGGTTATTACTGATGATTTTGGAGAACCACTCTAAGATCGCAAAACTTTTTATCAAGCTAACTAGGAAGGGAGAGGAGTTTAATTTGACTGACAAGGGTGAAGAATATTTCCAGATTCTAAAGTAAGATTGATATCAGCTCCCATCTTGATCGTTTTGGCACCAGGGAAACCTTTTACCCTATCCATCGGAGCTTTCGGATTGGATCTAGGATGCGGGTTGATGTAAGGTAAATAAGTGATTTCATATGCTTTAAGAAAACTGAAAGAGCATGAGAAGAGTTACCCAACTCATGATTGGAGTAAACAATTGTGATTCATGCAATCAAGACTTGGAGACATTATTTAAACGGAGAAGAATTTTAAATCAGATCGGATTACGAGTGTTTTATTTATCTCTTCATTAGAAAGAGTTGAACATGAGGATAAGGAGATGGTTAGGAATACTTGAAGGATTAAGACTGTGAGATTCAATGTCACCCGAGCAAGGCTAATGTAGTAGCTAAGGCCTTAAGCAAAAAGGGAATTATGAAGTCCGAAGAAGGACCCAGTATAAATGCTGCCTTATATTCCGCAGCAACAGATTCAGATTTGGAAGAAGAGTAACATATAATAGAAGCTAGTGATGATCCAATTGAGCGAGAACTTATGGATGAATTATGAAACAATAGTTCGGTTACGTTTATGGTATTAAAGACCATCTATGAATTGATGGATGAAATAAAAGTAGCAATTTTGTTAGATCTGTATATAAGAACAATGCAAGGAGATTTAGAAAAAGAAAAACCTAACCCTAAGTTACTTTGGATGCGGAGACGGTACTCAGATACAGAGGTAGACTCTGAATACATGAAGGTAAAGACTCGAATATCATGAAGAGGATAAGGATAAGAGCCCATTGTACTCCATATTCAGGATATCCTGGAGTACCAATATGTATCATGACCTGAAGAGATAACAAATGTGGCTTAGTGCGTGTTCCAGTGTCTGAATTATCAGCAAGTAAAAGCTGAAAGACAAAGACCACCATGGCTTACAATAAAAACTATCGGAGCCAGTCTGAAAGTAGAATTGCATTACAATGAATTATGTCACTGATTTGCCACTGACTATCAGATCGATTGATGAATTTAGGGTGATTGTTGATGAAAATAGATCATTACATTGCTATACGACCTCGGTATGCTTTGGAGCGGCTAAATAGGCTATATGTGGATAATATTACCAGATTGAATGGTATGCATGAGAGCTTAGTGTCAGTCAGAGGCTTATGCCTTATCTCGAAGTTTTGGGAGGATCTACAGAAAATAATGGAGACAAAGTTGAAGTTTAGTACCGCACTTTACCTCAAACCAACGGATAGTCGGAGCGGACTATACAGATCCTAAGAGATATGCTCCGAGCTTGTAAAATTGATTTCAAGGAACTTGAGTTGAGAAGGTATCGTGAATTGAAGTTGCTATTAAGATACCATGTAAATGTTACTTATGAGGTAGATACGATAGAAATGTCAAATTCCTTTCTTTTGGAACGAAGTTAGTGAATGAAAAGTTTTAAGACCTAAGTCAATTGCAGAAAACTGTCGAGTGGCAGACAAGATCAAAGAAAAAGGGGCCAAGACAGCTCAGGATTGTCAAGAGAGACACCAAGACCTTGAGTTCGCCATAAGTGACAAAGTGTTGTTTTTGAAGATATCACTTATGCGCAGTTTGAAACGATTAGACAAGAAGGGAAAGTCATAATTTATATATGTGTTGGATCTTATAAACTTTGGAGAGACGTAGAAAAGTTGCATATCAATTAGCGTTACCGCTGTCCATGTCTAGTGTGCATGATGTATTTCGTGTGTCTCTATTGAAGAAGTACATTAGAGATTCATATCAAAGGTATTGACCACGAAATCACTGGATTAGATAGAATGTTTGACTATTGAAGTGGTACCAGCCTAGTTCACTAGTGGGAAGGTACAATGTTTCCAAAGCCAGGATAATTATTATATGAAAGTAACCTGGCAAAGACAAGACATGGAGAAGAGTGCATAGGGGGAAGAAGATGCAATGCGGAAATAGAATTCCCACCTATTGACTCTGAAGTAAATTCAAATTTTGAGGACAAAATTTATTTTAAGGATGGGGGAGTTGTAAGATCCGTACGTTCAAATTTCGAGGACGAAATTTCTTTTAAGGGTGGTGGAGTTGTAAGACCCGCACGCCACGAACCCGGTCTAACCTTACATTTCATGTCGTGATCAGTCTACATATCATGGTCGAGCCAAGTAGACTAAGTGTGTGAAGAAAACCAAGACCCAATATGAAAATTTACTCAAAAACAGTCAAAATGAGGGTAGGGTCACAGGTTTTAATAGGCAGGTCCGACCCCCCTATCGACCCCCACCATCGACCAGTGACCAGGGGTCGCAGGGGTCTATGAATTGTCCGACCTCCCCATCAACCCCCTCCCCCATCGACCCCCGGTAATCGGAAAAACAGCATGAACCAAAAATTAGGAAACTTTCCTAATTTCAATTGGAACCTTTCCTAAACTCAATGGGACTTATTTTGGAAAGTTTTACTCTATAAATAGGACGTCCCCAAGTCTCTTTCACTCCTTTTACAACCCTAATTGGATTGAGAGAAAGAGAATAGAAGGAAGAAAAGGAGAGGAGAAAGAGAATTGAAGAAGAAGACCAAGGAGAAGGAAATTCAGAGGAAACTCTAAATCTCAGCAAACCTAAGGTATGAATACATTCCCTATGATTTATTTAAGACCTTAGAATGGTTTATGAAGAGGGTATGACTTAGAAGAAACCCAAATCACCCATCCATGGTTAGGTTTCAATGGAAACCATAGAAGAGATCATTGAAACCATGTAGGTGAATAAAGAATAGTTCTAAACCATAGAACATGTATGGAATGGACTATAGAAGCAAGCCATAGGACCCCAAACATAAGTGAATGGACGAAATTTGATAGTTTCGACTCAAACCATGGGGGGTCGCACCTAGGGTCGATGGAACATCCGACCCTAGCATCAACCCCCAGCATTCGGGAAGTTCAGGAAAGGAGGGGTAGCACCTAGGGTCGATGGAACATCCGACCCTAGGCATCGACCCCCAGTTAACAGCAAGCTGTAAAAATTAGAATAAATTCTAATTAAATTCTATCGACTTTGTTAGGTCTTCTAGCAATATAATATTGATATAGAAGTGATTCTTAAGGCTTGAAGGAGGATCTACAAAAAAGCAAAGGTAAGGAAACAAGACTCTTAACTAATTGATTAATAATAAATTATTTTTATTTCTTGAGTCCAATGCTATGCTTGATTCTATGCGAACATGCTTATAATGTGAATTCAACATGTCATCCAATATTTCTATTTATTGTTCATGCATATTTACTTTATTGTTTATAACATGATAATGATGATGATGATAGGAATAGGCATGTGAATGTATGTGTGTGGTTGGTGTACTTGATGCGAGCGAGTATCAGGGGGGTGTCATAGGCTGGGCCTCAGCACTCTAGCTCTATCTCTAACTCAAGTCTTGTGCATTAGCATTGTCGTATCGTCATTACTTTAGCAGAACTATTACGTCGTAGAGCATCAGGGGAGCTGGTCTCGGTCCTTGTAGTCTCTGACTCTACCCGGGACTTTAGCTCTATCTCTATGGACGTTCTGAGGGATGTTGGGGTGAGGCCTTGGATACACTGTTTGGCATTAGGATTAGATAGTTGCGAGCCCAGTTTGCAAGTGTAAGACCCGTGTCAATCTAACCCGGTCTTACCACCTTGAACCAGGTTTACCCATCATGGTCGAGTCAAATGGACCAAGGGCGTGAAGGAGATCGAGATCCCAGGTATCAAATCGACCCAAAAATAGTTAAATTAGGGAAAGGGTCGCATACCCAGCTAAGCAGGGTCGGACCTCCCAAAATAGAAAGTCAGACCCTCGGTTTTGGAGGGAGGGTCGGACAGCTTAAGACCCTAGGGTCGACGAGATCATCGACCCTCGGTTTCTGCCGAATATAAAAATTAGGAAATTTCTATATTTTTCGGTTGGGATTCTTTCCAAATCCCAATGGGACTTATTTTAGGATGTTATAGCCTATTTAAAGGACGTCCCTAAGCCACTTTCACTCCTTTCACAACCCTAATTGAATTGAGAAAAAGAGAGGAGAAGGAAAAGAGGAAGAAGAGAGGCAAGGAAGAGAACCTAGCAAAAAGGAGAAGAGTTGCAGAGAAAGATTAATCTTCCCAGGTATGGATACTAATTTCATGAGTTTCTACAGACCTTATGATAGTTATTGGGGAGAGAGTGATCTCGGAGAAACCCAAACCATCCATCCATGGTTAGGTTTTCGTGGAAAACCCTAAGAGAATGCATGAAAGCCATCTAGGAGGATGATTTATGGTTTCAGACCATGGAATGAGTGTTGAATGGAATGTAGAAGCAAGACATAGGACCCCAAACACGAAGGATAGATTAAAAGTGGAAATTGGACCAAAGTGCACCGAGGGTCGCACCCAAGGTCGATAGGCCATCCAACCCTAGGTGTTTCTGACCATCGACCCTCAGCATTCGGGAAGTCCAGAAAGAAGGGAGGGTCGATAGACCCATCGACCCTAGCATCGAACCTAGCATCGACCCTCAGTTAACAGAATGGTTTTTAAATCTGGAATTAATTCTAATTAAATTTTATCGACTTTGTTAGGTCTTCTAGCAATATAATAACATTATAAAGATGATTCTAGAGCTTGAAAAAGTATCTTGTAGCAAACTAAGGTGAGGAACCTTAACTCCAAACTAAATTGGTTAATAATAAACTATTTTCTATTTCTTGAGTCCTATGCCATGCTTGATTCTATGCGAATATGTTTGTAATGTGCATACAACATGCCATCCAATATTTCTATTACCTGTTCATGCATATTTACTTTATCGTTTATAACATGATGAGGATGATGATGATAGGAATAGGCATGTGCTTGTATGTGTTTGGTTGATGTGCTTGATGCGAGCGAGTATCCGGGGAGGTGTGATGAGAACGTCAATAAACGTTAACCTTTGGCGGGTCTCAGCACTTTAGCCCTATCTCTAACTTAAGTCTTATGCATTGGCATCGTTGTATCGCCATTACTTTAGCAGAACTATTATGTCATAGAGTATCAGGGGAGGTGGTCTCGGTCCTTGTAGTGTCTGACTCTACCAGGGGGCCTTAGCTCTATCTCTATGGGCATTATGAGGGACGCTGGGTGAGGCCTTGGATACACTATTTGGCATTAGGATTGGTTAGTTGCGAGCCCAGTTTGCAGCCCTCGCCAACAGGGGCTTACGTGTTGTTATGGCACTATATAGCAATAAACGTAACCTTTGTTATATAATGTTCATGATTGGGTGCATGTGAGTTGACGATAAACGTGATCTTCGGGTAACGTCACACACTCGTGTATAGAGACAGAGTCAATAAACACAACCTTTGGCTACCTCAACCTTTCTATAGCATACTGCAAACTTTAAACCAGACCAAAAATATAAATTGATGTGCATGCATATGTATTGTTGCATTGTTTTGGCTACTCACTGAGCCGTGATGTGTGCTCACCCCTCGACGTTGAATATTTTTAGTTGATGATGCAGGTTATACCGTTGAAGACTATATGAATGCGTCTGCGTACGGGAACGTGGCAGCCATGGAGGTTGAAGCTGAAGCGGATACACACGACTCCTCTTGCGAGTGCAACTCGTGTGTATTTGATTAGATATTTTATAGGTTTCTTTGTTGGATTTATTAAGACATGTATTTGGTATTTAAATATTTATGTCTCAGTTGAAAACAGAATAATTTGCTATTAAATTAATGATAACATTTTAGTTCTCAGTTCATGTTATTATAAGACTTCCGCTATTGTGTATTTACTCTGATTATGATTATGGATGTGTGTAAGTTTAGATAACGCGGGGATAGCCTATTTGAGATCCTGGTTGAACCATTGGTTTATTAGCGGTTCATCACACCATTCTGGTTAGACCAAAATTGGGGTGTGACAGCAAGCCCTCGCCAACAGGGGCTTACGTGTTGGTATGGTACTGTACAACAATAAACGTTAACCTTTGTTGTACAATGTTCATGATTTGGGTGCTTGTGAGTCGACGATAAACGTTACCTTCGGGCGGCGTCACACACTTGTGTATAGAGGTGGGATCAATAAACGTTAACCTTTGACCACCTAAATCTTTCTATTGCATATTGCAAACTTCAAACCAGACCAAAGATATGAATTGACTGCATGCATATGTTTGTTGCATTGTTGTGTTTACTCACTGAGCTCAAGTTGGAGAGCTGACCCTCGCGCGAAATTCTTTTTAGTTTCTGATGTTGCAGATACTATGATTGAAGATTTTGTCTACACGCCAACATATGAACGGGTGGAGGCTATGAATGAGCAAGCTGTGGAGAACGAACATGGTTCGTTAAGCGAGCTTTTCAACGGTGGATACGTTTAGTGTTTAGTTTTCGTATTTGGATATTGTAATATGTATTAAGTTATGTTTTGGTTACTTGGAAATAAATGGAATATTAATTATTTATCATGATTAGACTTCAGTTCATTATCTGTAAGACTTCCGCTATTTATTTTATTACCTCTGATTAATGTGGAATGTGTTTTGGTTAATCATATGTGGGATAGCCTATTGTGAGATGCTGGTTGAACCGTTAGTTTATTGACGGTTTATCACACCATTCTGGTTGGAGCAGAATTAGGGTGTGACAATCATCATCATCATGTTGTAAATAAACTATATGCATGAACAGTAATAATAGGAATAGTAGATGACATGTGATATGCACATTACAATCATACAATCATACAATCATAGAATCATACATGGTATTGAACTCAATAAACGAAAACAGTTTATTATTAGCCAATTAGTTTAGGTCTTGTTCCCTCACCTTTGATTGAGTGTAGATCATCGTTCAAGCTTTATGAATCACCTTTAAATCACTAGAAAGGCCTAATACGTCGATAGATTTTAATTAGAATTAATTTCAACAAATTTAGACTAGCTGAAATCGTAGGGTCGCAAGTAGGGTAGCACCTAGGGTCGGTTACCAATCGACCCTAGGGTGTAGGGTCAGACGTAGGGTCGGTTACCAATCGACCCTACGTGCGACCACACCATCCCTGGGACTTCTCGAGGGCATGTGGTCGATCCTGTGGTCTTGTAGGTCCATTCTAAGATTGTTCTATGGCTCATAACTATGATTTTTACACACTTTTTTTTTGGGTAAGTAGATAATTTTATTAAAACCCAAAGAAAGAGAAACAAGACCAGCCTAGAAGGCCCAAACAACAACCATATACAAAAACTCACTGCCTACTACAAGAGAGACACCAACATGGACCTACAAAGTAAATCGGACCAGGAAACAGCAAACAAAACAGATTTGACAGATGGACGACCTAATGCACATCAATACTCCAGCTAGTTGCAATGAACTCCTCTTCCTAGTTAGAAGGCTTGGAGAAAGAAGAGGAAAGAATTTTAGTCTCAACCTCCCTGATAATCATCTTGGTCAACACTTCCTTCGATCTTGATATTCTAGAAAAGATTCTTGAATTCCGCTCCTTCCATAAGTGATATATGATTCCATTAAAAGCAATCTTCGGGATGATCAACACACTGTTACTCTTTGCTTTGATGAGGGCCAACTTTTCCGCTTCATTAGTGCAAGTAGTAGGCCGTAACTATCTCCTCCTACACTTTGACATGCAATTTGTCCATATGAATTTAGAATACTCACATTCAAAAAAAATGTGACTTACACAATCACTCCCATTCTCACATAAACAGCAGATGGTAGGGATAGAGATATTCTGAATTTGAAGCTGATCAGCAGTGGGAAGGGCATTAAGACACGCCCTCCAAGAGACAACCGAATGCTTTGGTATGTTTGAGGGGTACCAAATGGCCCCATGCCAAGACAATGAAGGACCATGGTTCCTCACAGCCCTCCACCCCTCCTTAATGGAATACACAGCTCCACTCCCATTTTCTTTCACCCAGTATATTTGATCCATAGAGGAAGATGGCTGCCACTGGAGACTCTCCAAATCAAACCAAATGTTTCGAATACTAGGGATATCATTGTGAGGGCATGATTTCCAACTCGTCCCATCCCAAAGATCACTCACCTTGGCCATTTTGCTTTCTCTAGGAATAACATTTTGGGCATCCGAAATCCTATTCCATAGGGCTTCCCCATTCAACCACGGATCAAGCCAAAAATAGAAGGAATCTCCTGATTCCCTATGGTACTCCACCTTAGATTTTAGCATCTCTCTATGACGAAGAAGGTTCCTCCATATCCAAGATAGATTTTTGGAATTCTTGATGGTCCAAATTGAATCTCTCTTCAGAATAGCTCTATGATGATTACTTCCATGGATTCCTTTGGAACTTGTCCATGGATCGATGATTTGGGTTTCTCTTAATGCTAACTTCTTCCTAATCTATTCTAGGCTCTTACTTTATGAAGGGACTTAGATTCATACCTAAAGTTGGCTGAGATTCAGAGGTTTCTCTGAACTTCCTCCTCTTTCTTAGTCTTTTCTTCAATTTTCCTTCTCTTCTTCTTTTCCTTCTCTTTCTCTTTTCTCACTTTCAATTAGGGTTCTAAAAGGAGTGAAAGGGGCTAAGGTACATTCTATTTATAGAGAAAAATCCTCCAAAATAAGTCTCATTGAGTTTAGGAAAGAACCCCTTGGAATTAGGAAAGTTTCATAATTTACGGTTTATGTCTGTCATCGTAGGGTCAGACGTAGGGTCGCAGGATCCGTCGACCCTACGTTCACTTTGTAGAACATCACAAATGAAGAATAATGGCCTTGGAATCATCTGAATCCGACGTAGAATGACAAAGATATGAAACTTTGAAGTTCTAACGATAATTTTGCATGAAAGCTTGCATGGAGCACACCGGTGACCTTAGTCCGAGATTTTTCACGTCCACTTTGAAGAGGACTGAAAATAAGGAATATTAGCCTTTGAATCATCTAATTCTGATATCAGATGACCAAGATATGATGTCTTGAAGTTTGAATGATAATGCATGCATCATACGATAATTACGTAAACGCCCTTGCACTTTCAAACTGCGATATCTTCCTTGTTTGAAGTCAGAATTTGATGATTTCGGTCTCATTTCGACAATAATTTCACGACCTATTCATCCAAGTAGGTAATAGCCCATGACCCTACTATGGGGTTCATTAGAGAATCACCAACCTTTGGGTTAAAGGTCGAAAACCTACCATATTGGTTCACTTATGCTGAGGGTGGCAAAAATGAAGTGCTTACAATAGTACATTCTTGTACCCCTCCACTGTGGTACCTGTATCATCAACTAAAAATATACGATGTCGAGGGGTAAGCACACATCACGGCTCAGTGAGTAAATAAAACAATGCACAAACATATGCATGTAGTCATATTTATATCTTTAGTTTGGTATAAGTTTGCAAATGTACTATGATAAGGATAGTTTGCAACCACACCTCCATACACGAGATGTAAACACACCCAGTGGATCATTCACCACCGTCGCCCCACATTACTCACTACAAAAGAGATAGAGCTAGAGTTCTTGGATCACACATCGTTAGAACCCCTTGATACCCTACCCGTACCAATATGTATGCCCCTACTAACGAGGGCTTGCAAATTGGGCTCGTAACTAACCAATCTTAGATGTCATCATAAGTTGTATCCAAGGCCTTACCTAAGCATCCCTTAATATGCCCATAGAGATAGAGCTAGAGTCTGACAGTTAGGATAAACCACAATACCGTGTCCTCCCCTTGATACTCTACGGCATACTAGTTCTGATAAGGTAACAGTGATACGATGATGTCAATGCGAAGAACAGAATAGAGATAGGGCGCGAGTCTGGTGGTCAGGATGAACCACAGTACCACGTCCTCCCCCTGATACTCTACTCGCATCCAACACACCAACCATACTCACATAAACACATGTCTATCCTTAGCATCATCATTATATTATAAGGAAACAGAAATAAATATGCATGGGTAGATATATAACAATTATTGGATGACATGTAAGATGCATAAACAATCACTTAAGGCATGGCATCATATTAGATAGCAAAAAAGAAAAAGAAAAGATAGTTTGTTATTATCCAATTAGTTTAGGTCTTGTTCCCTCACCTGTAAACGATGTTTGATCTCTTTCCAAGCCTTGGAAGTCACTTTGAATCAATTGGGAACCTAAGAAATTTATGGATTTAGGTTAGGATCCGATTGTACCAAGTTACAGTAGTCAAAAATCAAGACAGGGCCCTTAGTGGTTGAATGGTGGACTCTGTGGTCTCATGTTTATGTCGACCACTTATTATGCGATGAACTATGTGGTCGTGCATCATGCAACCACATATGCGACCACACAAATTCTGGAAAACTTCTTGAATAGCTGTGATCAACTTACTAGTTGCACTATGGTTGACCAGTGATACGACCGCACAAAGTTTGGTCAATCTTTCACTTTCAATCCGAGTTCTTCCTGAGTTGATTTCTCGGCTCATTACTAGGGTTCATCCTATGGCCTTTAGTTACAGTTTCTCATTAACCATTAACCTTAATTCATTCTCTATGGTTATCCTTGAGATTTACTCAAAGAATCACATGATCGATAACCCCATATAGGTTTAACATCTCCACTTAACCATGGAAAACCCTATTCTATGTGATCTACATCTACAGAGACAAGTTCTATACCTTAACTTGCGTAGAGAGTTGAAACCTTCTCTGCAAAACCCTTCTCCCAACCTTCTTCTTTAAGTCTCCTTCTCCTTCTCTTCCTCTCTCTTTCTCTCTTAGGTTTAGGGTTTGAGATTAATCCAAAAGAGTGATATAGGGTAGAGGGACGTCTTCTTTATAGAGAGAAACTCTCCATATAAAACCCATTTTCAATTAGGAAACAGATCTCCTTTAATTTGGAAAGTTTCCAATCATAGAGTCATATCTGAGATTATGCGGTCGACTGTGTGGTCGTAAAATCCGTTGACCACACAACTCAAAAGTGTCAACCATACAACATAATTTGACTGGTCTCACTTTCTCAATTGACTGGTCGACCACATAAGTTTAGGTAGTCGACCACGCAACTAAATTTAACTATTTTTAGATTGATTCACTTACCTAGCATTATGGTTCCTTCATATAGTTGGTCTACTAGATCCGGCTATGATGGAAAGACCTGGCAAGACATGGTTAGACGGGGTTAGTAAAGTGCAGGTCTTACATACAATAATGCCAAGGTCAGCTAGAAATTATAGGGGAAGGTTGCACAAAAGCATTAGCTTATTCACAATCAACTGGTCTCATGTAACTTCCTAGTAGATTGGGCCCACTTTATAGTTGATCTGGCTAAAGCATCAATGGGGTCTACACATTTTTTGAGAAGAGGATCATCCTTAGGCAGAAGACCATGCATATCATCAGAAGCAAGGATGGCCAAGTTCACAGACCACACCAGAAGAACTTGGAGTGCAATTCTCAAGAGATTTCTTGCTCCTTCTAAGTCCTTCCTACTCAAAGCTTCAATGGCAGGAGTTACAATGTGCTTCATGGTGTCTTTGTCCAGCAGCATAACCTCAAATCCCAACATAGTATAGCAAAACAATAGGAATAATGAATATGTATCTCAAGATAATTTTTGCTTCCCCTTCGCAGAATATGATAATGAGATAATTTCTATCTAGCCCGTTTACAAATGTGTGTTAAAAGAAGTAACACAAGGGAGATGGCTAACCACTATGCACAAGAAATATACATCAGTTTCTCATGTCATCTAAATATATATTGGGAATTGAAATCTCTGTTGGTTTTACAAGTCAAGCAAATTGTAGGCAAATGTACAAATTACAATTGAAATGTTAGCCTTTGAAGCTTAAGAATTATTTTAATTATATAACCAGCACATATGTAAGAAAAACTTCAAGCGTTGTGCTACATGACATGTTGGCATTTTGGATTCTCTTATAATCTCCATTGCCATAAATAAGACCTTACCTTCTCCCCCATCATTTCATCATATTTAAATTTCTCCAGTAAATCTAATTAATCAAAAACTCATATTTATCAAACAGTATGGAATATCTCTATCCATTATGCAACTCTAACATCTTTAAAGTGCTGAATAAGTGCTATGGAAGAAGAGGATCTCTATCCAATTATAAATATTGTTAGGAAAAGAGGAAGATCCAACAATCTGCATTGTATCCTAAGTCAGGTCTATTAGAGATTTAAAATTGTAACCGCAAGTGCATGGTATTGTGCAGTAACGGGAACTCAGGGAGGAAGTACTATTTTCCTAACTTAAACAGAGAAAAGTGTACCCAAGTGATTTAAATAAATTAACACCCTAATCACTTCAAACTAATTAAACAACAAAAACAATAATAATTGATTCCTAAAGACACGAAGATTTACGAAACCACTATATTAACCATAGAGTAACACAGATCTATTGCATGAAGGGAACGAAATTAAAAATAAAAGAATGTAAGAAAAATTTATCTCGTTGGAAGATTTCTCTATCGTCACTTATCTTCTTTTTATCACTTTAAGGCGATGCGCATACGATAACAAAGAGAGCCTTCTCCCCAAAATTAAAATAATAATGGGATATAACCTATATTGATCTACCCTACTATAAAATTCTAAATCTGAAATTAAAACTTAAAAAAAAAATTAAACAAGAAAAACACAACTTGAAAATAAGAAACTAAGACTCTTGAACTCTCCCTTAAATAAATTTTCAAAACTAAAAAAAAAAAAAAAAAAAATGAATTTGTTGAATCGAATAAATAAATTAGCTAGAGGTTACAATCTTCTAGACAAAGAGAAAAGAAAAATCATAAAGAAAGAGAGAGTTTGAAATCTCCAGCAAAACAGAGAGAGAAATTGACTATCTTCAACATAAGTGTTCTCTATATATAGAATAGCAATCCTTTGTAGCTTAGAATTCTTTCTTTGTTTAAACTTCTAGAGTTGTAGAGCTTCCTTCCTTCCTTGGAGTCTTCTAGAATGGTAGTTTCCCTGACTAACTCAAATACCAAATCAATTCAAAATCTTCTATTGTAGGTTTCCATACTTGATTAGAAGACTCTTTATGGAACTTTCATCCATCGTTGAATGCTCTAATCAGATCGTACGGCTGCTTCGATTCGGATTCGGATTAAATTTTCATGTCAGACTTTGAGGCAACATTTGGAGGGTCAAACGAACTCAAATTTTTCTCCATCGTACCATTTTGAAAATCTTAAGACATCTTCTACAATTTTACTAAAAAAAACTTTTCATTCGGGAACTCTTTCTACGTCAAAAACCTACATGAAGCTCCGAACGTCCATATTAAGAATGCTAGAATTTTCATATCTTTTAGTAATTAATTTACAAAGTCTCTAAAATATGCCAAACTTATAAAATTCATTCTATTAAGTTTAATAAGACATAAAACATATTAAAAAAACATAGTATAAAGGGAATAAAAATATAAAAATCACATACTTATCAAGGTCAGTTGGAATTATGAATTTATAACCCATTCCATCTCCTATAAAGAAGACAACTAATACATATCATCAGTTAATAGTAACATTATGCATGATTATCAGAAATCTGTAAGTTGATTAACCCATGTATAATTCTTATTATCTCATCCCCAAAAATTAATGTTGAATGACATCCCATCAAATTCAACATTATGCATTCTAACAACATTATGCTTGATCACCAGAAATCTGAACTTCCACCAATGCCAATGCATATGGACATGTACTCGTGTAGTGCCATTTTAATAATCTACTTTTCTATGGATGGTTTCAAGGCATAATTAGCGGATAGTAATTATTTTTTACAGAAACTGATAATTCTAAATATACTAGCCAGGGTCCAAACACAAGTAGACAATCCACCTGTCAACTTTATAGTATTTTTTATGTTTATTAATATTCTGTATATGGGAACCATAGGTCTCCAAAATAGATGTATTTTTCAAAAAATAACACAAAATACATAAAACTAAATTCATTCAGCTTAACAAAGTAAATCTATTCTTTAAGATTCATTCTATACGGATAAGAACAGATACCATATAGCATGCATTCTTTAATATGCCCCAACATCTCAAACCATAGCCTTTCTGTCCCATTCCTTTCAGGTACTTTTGTGTCCTAACTATTTTTTGGAACATGGATCTTACACCAAATTATTGTGACCCTTACATAAATCTATAGCATAATTCCTCATCAATTTCTTAGAAGTATTCTAATTATATCGAGAATGGTTATATATTTCACAACCTTAATAACAAAAGACAAAGAATGTATGTGAAACATGGTTGAGATGATGACAAATAAGTAAGAGAGAGCAGCCACAAAGTCAGAGACAATCTAGACAATTATCATGAGCAACTCATAAATCTATGGTTAAATAATTTTTCAATATCAGGAAAGAAATATGAAGAAGTCCAATTTCATATGGAATATGACATCCCCTACCAATATACTCAGACATGCACACACAAAAAAGAGAGTGACGGAGAATGATCACAATCAGATCTAGCCTATTTGTAGTGCTATACCCATTTAGCATATTACCAAATTGGTACTCTTACAAGCAGCCTACTATAGAAGTATGCATTAAACATGGTTCAAAACCAAACTTCAATTGGGAACGAGCATCTGTTCCATTAAGATATGAACCCCTCTCACAGGACAAAAGCTCAATGTTTAAAGTAGGATCACTGCAGACAATAAAAGAGAGGTTCTCTTCCCCATCTTTTGAATTCCATGAGATGAGTTTTTCCAAGAAATTCAATGTAGAAACGGCTGATACACCTCCAATGATACCAACTGTATTGACTTGACTGAGTAGGGGACTAGTTCTCTGACTGCTCGTTGGAGCTAAATCTGAACCGGAACTCTTCTTAGATTCTAATGAGTTTTTACTGCTCTCATCAAAGTGCAAGAGAACTACAGAAGGTTGTACAGCCTGAGCTGGTAAGGGCCTGATTTTGTACTGGGTTTTATGCTTGTTTAGATTAATGGCAAGAAGTGATGGACGATATAATGTGTGGAAAGTCATTTTCAAGCTTTCATCAAACGTCCACAATACTAAAAACTCATCTCTAAAAGCTATCAAATCTGTATTGGTTGTCTAAATTCACTACCTAAAAGGCTGCCTCTTAATTCCAGCCTTTAAACCGGAAAACTGTCTCAAAAACTTCCAAAAAAAATGTATCTTTCAGACCTAAAACCCTGAACCCACGTCAAAAACCTATCATCAGTTTCCAAATTTATGCCTTTGATAACCAAAACAACTTCACTAGGCCATAAAACCTTCATGGATTGTCCAAACTTCAGCCCCAAAACCCACCCCTAAATCAGTGAGCACCAATTTGGACCTAAGGAGCCTCAGCAAACATACCAAAATCCTACTCCAAAACAAGTAAATTTGATGCTTCTCCCGTATATGTCCTCCTCAAAACTAAAACCCAAAAGTTGCGATTGGTTCTCTATAGTTGCTACGAAGAAGCAAGAATCCAACGTTAAAATAAGTTTTTAAAGGAGGCAAGATAAATAATGAAGGATTTTTATAAGCATTTGTCATTCACCAATAGACCAAGTTAGGAAAGTGGGAAGAATCTATACGCTTGTGTTTCAATCACCTATTGCAGTTCTGCCATTCAATTATTAAATCACTTTACAATTCAAATAGGTAATAAGTTGAGAGAGAAAGGGAATAAAAAAAAACCACTGAAGATAGAGATTCTCACCTTCACTTTCCCTGGTTTTCTATCTTTCTCTGTCAAATGTTAATCATAAATTTTGGAGGCTGAAGGATAATGATAAACGTAAGACCCCCTCGGTGGAGTGTCAAAAGTCTAAAATGCTTATCTCTCTGTCGGTTGCTGTGGATTAATTTCCACATAGCTCACATTGCTCCTATCCTGAATTCCTAATAAACCACCAATTGGAGACATGGGTGGGAGTCTACATGTAACGTTGAGAAAGAAAGAAACGAATAAAAAAACCTACACCGACGAGAATTGTGAGCTTCTCGATTGAAAGCGCCATAGCTGATCAAAACCCTAACAGGCTGGTAGCTGAGAATCTGTCGACCATAAATCTTCACATCGACTTATGTGTTTGTCCCGAGTTCAACAACTACTTCCACTAGTTTGAAGCCCCATCCTCTTGCGAAGAGTAGAATCTGACTACCCAAGTACTAATCCAAAACAAGCCCTGCTTACAGGTTTCTCCATATATGGTTGCAAGGCAAAAGGAAAGGGAGAGACGATGGGTTATGCAGAATTACAATTAATCCTTTCTTGATGAAATTAAGTTGAAATTTTAATTTATAATTTATTTTTAGCAATGTATGATTTCACAAAATTATTCTTATATATTAAATCCCGATTGCATTTATAATTCATATATAATTTATTTTTAGCAATGTGTGATTTCACAAAATTATTCTTATATATTAAATCTCGATTGCTTCCTTAAATGTAATTTAAGAGGGTATTTGGTATCTTGTTATGTTTGAAAAAATAACATACCCTTGTTATGTTAACATTTCCTCATATATATATATATATATATATATATATATATATGTGTGTGTGTGTGTGTGTGTGTGTGTGTGTGTGTGTGTGTGTGTGTGTGTGTGTGTGTGTGTGTGTGGAGATATGAGATACTTAATCGAAGTGGAACTATAGCTTATCAGTTGGCTCTACCCTTGCTTGCTGGTGGTATTCATAATGTGTGTCATGTGTCGATGCTAAAGAAGTACATCACCGACCTGACGTATGTGCTTAACTCGAAACCTCCAGTGATGGATACAGATCTGAGTTATGAAGTAAAACCACCAAGGATCCTAGATTCGAAGGTTCATCAACTGAGAAATCATTTCATTGCCTATATCAAGGTACAATGGAAGAACCACCCTCAGGATGAAGCGTACGTCGTGGGAGAAGGAAGATGAGATCCATAAGAAATACCATCACATGTTCAAGGAGCAAGGTAAGACAATTTTGAGGACAATTTTTTTTTTAATGGGGGAATTGTGAAACCCGCATAAAAAAATACGGGCTAATTAGAATTTTTCTCACATAACAAGTTCTCCTGTTGACATTAGCTTAGCATCCATATCTTCAATGGAGTGTATTTAACTCTAGGTAAGAGCCAAATCCCTCTTACTATAAGTGTAGAAGCTTTGTTTGAGGAGAATCAGTAGAACCAACCTTGACTTGGCCATCCTGAACCAATTCAGGATTGGGGGTCGACCAAGGTGGTTGATGAAATGGGCCTGATGGACTGCCCCTGCTGTCATTGACCGCCAGATCCCAAAACTGGGCCAATTCAAGTTTTATTAGTTGGGCTTGGTTCCACCTTGTTTTCAAGCACCCATGATCATCCCAAATCATGCAGGACCCATCTTTGAATGTGTTCATGTCAGTATATAACCTCCAACCCTCCTTTATACTCTTTTACTTCTAATAAGACTCTCAAGGGAAAAGTTGTAGTGCAACTCCAACTCTTGGATAACTCCCTAATAAAAAGTCTCTAGAAACCGTAAATTAGATCATTAAAATCTTTGACTTGTTTTAAGAGGGAAAGGGAATTGGAACAAGACTAAAGGAAGAAGAAGAGGAAGAACCACCATTGAAGGTCTTCACTTAAGCTTCTTATTATAACAACTCTTAGCATAAGCATTAAGGTAACCTATAAACTGTTCTTCTTACACTTAGAACGAACCCTTAATGATCTTGTGACGTAGAACCCAACCATTGATCATGTTGGAATAATAATTCCAGTAGCCATTAATGGATATAAGGTAGAATTGTTCACTAATGTTTATAATGGTTAAACCGTTGTATGTAATGAACATAGGCCATGATAATGAGTTATACTATTGAATTATGGTTGGGAAGTGGTCATTAATATAGTACAGACCCTTAGAAACCCTTTGAAGTTGCCTTCAACCCTGTGCCATGGAGATTGGATCAAAGCAGATTCAGTTCGAACTCACTGGTACGAGGCGATCGACAAAATTGACTTGATTGACTACCTCTGCTGTCATCGACCACTTGTGTTATAGAGAGGTATATTCTTGATATTTTTAATCCCAATTGACCAATTAGAATATGTTAACCACCCATACCTCAAGAGATATGATAGACCTATTAGAATGATTGGTTTGATTGGAATGTACTCCTAAGAGTGTACATACATGTGGTTACAAAGCCGACATTCACAGTCAAGAACCATACTTGCGTACAACCTATAGGAATAGGATTCTATCCTAATCAGTTGTTAAAACACATCATAAAGCATCTATAAAAGTGACCTTAGAGAGGTGCAAGCCTCTGGAATCCATATTGACTAAAATACTTAATCGGTTGATGAAATAAATCTGATTGACCACCTTAGCTAATCGACCACCTCCAGGAGACCAGCACTCGGATGCCCTTACTAACCTAGATTCCTCCTGTGCCAAGTCTCAACACATTGACTGATGGAGCACCTTATGCGGACCCGATGATGGTATCCAAACCTTAGATGAGTCTTCACTAGGTATATTTGGTAGTATAAGGTGTCCTAGTTGTTATACCCCAATTGTGGACTAACCAGCAGTGTGATGAACCGTTACTAGAACTAACAGTTTAAACTAGGATCTTGTATAGGCCGTACCCACAATATTAAACTAAACACATTCCATAATAATAACCAGAGATAATAATTAAATAGCAGAAGTCTTTATTAATAATGAACTAAGGTCTAACAATGATAATTAATAATTAAATCTAATTATCTCCAAATGACTTAAGACATAAAGTAAAATAATCAATTACATGTCCAACTTCTCAATATAACTAAACTAATCAAAAACACATTGATTGCATTTGCACGATGGATCATGCACATCCTCCATAGCTTCCACGTGCATAGCCACCACGTGTCCATACATAGATGCATTCATATAATCCTCTACAGTAGGACCTGCATCATCAACTAAAAATATTCGACATTGAAAGGGTGAGCATACATTACGGCTCAGTAAGCAAACAAAACATTGCGCAAACATATGCATGTATTCAATTCATATCTTTGGTCTAATTTTTAAGTTTGCAGCTATGCTATAGAAAGGATTGGCGACCACCGCACCTCTATACACGAGTGTGTGAATCCGCCCAATGGATCAAACACCATTGTCGTCCCACATGCACCCACCATAGAATAGAGATAGAGCTAAAGTATCCAGATCACACACTACCAACACTTCCCCTGATGCCCTAACCATACCAATACTCAAGCCCTTACTGGTGAGGGCTTACAAACTGGGCTCAGCAACTAACCAATCCTAATGCCATCCATATGTATCAAAGGCCTTACCCCAGCATCCGTCAATATGCCCATAGAGATAGAGCTAGAGTCTGGCGGTCAGGCCGAAGACCACAATACCACATCCTCCCCCTAAGGCTCTATAGCATACTAGTTCTGCTAAGGTAACGTCGATATGACTATATCAGTGAGTAAGATTGAGTAGAGATAGAGCTAGAGTCTGGTGACCAGGCCCAAGACCATGGAGCCACGTCCTCTCCCTGATGCTCTACTCGCATCCAACACACCAACCACAAACATAATCACATGCCTACTCTTAGCATCAACATCATGTTATAAATAAACAGAAATAAATATGCATGAACAGACATATAATAGTAATATTGGATGACATGTGAGATGCACATTACAAGGATACAAGCATAGAATCATTCATGGCATTGAACGCAATAAAAGAAACATAGTTTGTTATTATCCAATTAGTTTAGGTCTTGTTTCCTCACCTGTAAATGATATTTGATCTCCTACCAAGCCTTGGAAACCACTTTGAATCAATTGAAAACCTAGGAAATGTATGGATTTAAGTTAGGGTTCATCTGTACCAACTTACAATAGTCGAAAAATCTAAACAGAACCATTAATGGGTGATTGATCGATCCTGTGGTCTCATGTTTAGTGCGACCATACATCATGCGGTCGATACGTATGGTCATGCACCATGCGACCACAACATGTGACCATAATTTTCCTGACATCTTACCGAATAGCTATGGTCAACCTTGTGGTTGCATATCATGCGACCACAGCATGCCACCATATGAAGTTTGGTCAGTTTCTTCTTTCAATCCGAATTCTTCATGAATCGATTTCTTGGCTCATCAGTAGAGTTCATCCTAGAGTCAATCTAGGTCCATCAATTCATAGTTTTACATATCTAATTACCTTATCCTACTCTCCATGAGTCTTCTTCGAGATTTACTTAAGGAATCACTTGGTTGAGAGTTTTCATTGATTCAACACCTCAGTTTACCATGGAAATCCTATTCTAGGTGTTCTACTGTCATAGGGAAGAATTCCATACCTTAGGTCTGTTGTCGAGAACTAAAACCTCCCTTCTCTCAGCCTTCTTTTTCAGATCTCCTTCTCTTTTTCTCTTAGGTTTAGGGTTTGAGATTGATCCAAAAGAGTGAGAGAGAGTAGAGGGATGTCTTCTGTATAGAGAGAAACTCTCCATATAAAGCCCCGCTTCAATTAAGAAAGAGATCTCTTAAGATTTGAAAAGTTTTCAAATCACGGAGTCTGATCTGGCAACGTGTGGTCGATACATGTGGTCGCAAAATCCATCGACCACACCTCTCATAGGTGTCGACCACACGTCTATTTCGACTGGTCTCTTTTCCTTCATCCTATGGTCGATAATACTAGTTCAAGTAGTCGACCATATGACCTAACTTGGCTATTTTTGGGTCGATTAACTTACCTAGTCTTATGATTTCTTCGCACAGTTGGTCTACTTGATACGGCTATGATGGGAAGACCTAGCATAACATGGTTAGACTGGGTTAGTAGAGTACGGGTCTTACATTAGTAGACCTTGGGTGAAGGGGATACACATCAAAAAGCATCTAGACAGAAAGGATGGCCAATAAGTTATGTTTTGGCCCAATCGGATGACCAATCGGATGATCGATCACCCGATTATCAGCCACCCAATTTATGGTGAGTGTTGATCATCTCTGATGAACACATTTTATGTGTGAATTTAGGGCATAAAATATACATCTCTTATTCTATTTATGATGTTTCTCGGATATTTAATGTTGATTTTATGTTTGTTGGGTATAGGTGAAAGAATGGAGAAATTTGAGCTTAAAAATATCATTTTATGAATTTTTGGTGATCCTGTCCAGTTAACTCACCCAGTCAACTCAGCAGCCGGGCATAAGACAAATTTTATGAGGAGAGCCACGAATTTTGTGTATAAGATCAGCCTTGGACCAAGTCAAAGAGTAGCCCAATCTCATGTGAAAGATTCCATTCTCTTGAGAAAATATTCCTTAGTTATTTGGAATCAAATTTATAAGATTGCCATGGCAAGGAAGAATGGAAAGCTCCAATCGATTACGAAAGTTTTAAAAAGAGATAATGATACTAAAGATATGATGAGTTGGTGCAAGATTTTTTCCACGCAAGAATCGTCCATATACAATGAACCTACAAGATTGGAATTCGGTTACCAAAATTATTTCCACAAAATCTCTTGTAATTCAATTGTAAAGATTGATTGTGATCTTTACTCTCTTGTATATATATGTGATGCTCAGCAATAGAAAATCATCCAAGAATTCTATTATGAGTTTTTTCTTAGTTTTAAGAATTTATGAGAGAGTTTGAGATTCTTAGTTTTTTTTTTCTTTTCAAGTTGTGTTCTTCTTGCTTAAGTTTATTTATATTTATTTATTTATTTGTTTTTAGTTTTAATTTCAGATTTAAAACTTTGTAGTAGGGTAGATAAATATAGGTTGTACCCCATTACTAATTTAATTTAGGGGAGAAGGCTCCCTTTGTAATCGTTTGCACATCGCCTTGGAGTGACAACAAGACGACGAGCAACGACAGAGAAATCTTCTATCGAGATAAGTTTTTCTTACATTCTTTTACTTTTAATTTCGTTTCTTTCTTGCAATAAATCTGTGTTACTTTATGGTTAGTGGTTTCGCAAATTTTCGTACCGTTATGAATGGTTATTATTATTTTTATTGCTTGATTAACTTTTATTTAAAGTGATTAGGGTGTTAATTCAATCATATCCTTTTGGTACGTTTTGCCTTATTTGAGTTAGGATAATAGTGATTCCTCCCTGAGATCGACCCGTAACTGCACGATACCGTGCACTTGCGGTTACATACATATTTAATTCACATCAATCTCTCTCCCTGATTTTTAATAAAAGGGAGGGCCAAGCCTCCTTTTTTCCTTTCTTGAAACCGTGGGAGAGTAAGAGAGTAGAAGAGAAGAGGAGAGGAGGAAGAAGCTTGAAGCTAAGGAGCTGCTAGCCCTAGCCTCATTCCATTAGAGGTAAGCCCATGAAACTTCCTCCATTTCTTTTCTTCCTTAGGGTTTAAATGCTAGAATGCTTGGTGGTTGAGCTCCATTAATGGAGACTCCCTTATTGACCTAGAAAACCTAGTTTAGGGTTCACCCACTCCTTTAAGGAGTGGTTGGAGGTAGGTTCCCTTCCTTCCTCATTCTCTTAAGGGAATAAATGCAAGAGACCTTGGTAGGTGATCACCATTAATAGTGTCACACCCCAATTCTGCACTGTTCAGAATGGTGTGATGAACCGCTAAATAACCAACGGTTCAACCAGGATCTCTAATAGGCTATCCCTGCGTTATCCAAACTTACACGCATCCACAATCATAATCAGAGTAAATACACAATAGCGGAAATCTTATAAACTGAGAACTAAAATGATATTAATAACTTAATAGAAAATTATTCTGTATCAACCGAGACATAAGTAAATATCAATACAAGTCTTTAATAAATCCAAATAAAGAAACCTATAAAAATATCTAATCTAATACACACGAGTTGCACTCGCAAGAGGAGTCGTGTGTATCATCTTCAGCTCCAGCATCCATCGCTGCTATATTCCCGTACGCAGACGCGTTCATATAATCTTCGACTGTGTAACCTGCATCGTCAACTAAAAATATTCGACGTCGAGGGGTGAGCACACAACACGGCTCAGTGAGTAGCCAAAACAATGCAACAGTACATATGCATGCAAAAAGTCAATTTATATATTTGGTCTGGTTTATAGTTTGCAATGCGCAATAGAAAGGTTGGGTGGTCAAAGGTTAACGTTTATTGACACCGCCTCTATACACAGGGTGTAGAAGCCCGCCCGAAGGTTAACGTTTATCGTCGTCCCCATCCACCCTACCATAACATTATACAACAAAGGTTAACGTTTATTGCTATATAATGCTATACTAACACGTAAGCCCCTGTTAGCGAGGGCTTGCAAACTGGGCTCGTAACTAACCAATCCTAATGCCAAACAGTGTATCCAAGGTCTCACCCCAACATCCCTCAGAATGCCCATAGAGATAGAGCTAAGGCCCCCCGGTAGAGTCAGAGACTACAAGGACCGAGACTACCTCCCCTGATACTCTACGACATAATAGTTCTGCTAAGGTAATGGCGATACGACGATGTCAATGCACAAGACTTGAGTTAGAGATAGAGCTAAAGTGCTGAGACCCGTTAAAGGTTAACGTTTATTGACGTTCTCATCACACCTCCCCTGATACTCGCTCGCATCAAGCACATCAACCATACACATACAAGCACATGCCTATTCCTATCATCATCATCATCATCATGTTATAAACAATAAAGTAAATATGCATGAACAAGTAACAAAAATATTGGATGGCATGCTGTATGCACATTACAACATATTCGCATAGAATCAAACATAGCATAGGACTCAAGAAAATGAAAACAGTTTATTATTAATCAATTTAGTTTGGAGTTAAGGTTCCTCACCTTAACTTGCTAAAAGATATTTTTCCAAGCTTTAGAATCACCGTTATAACGTTATTATATTGCTAGCAAACCTAACAAAGTCGATAGAATTTAATTAGAATTAATTCAGAATTTAAAACCATTCTGTCAACTGGGGGTCGATGCTAAGGTCGATGTGTAAGACCCATGTCAATTTAACCCGGTCTTACCACCTTGAACCAGGTTTACCCATCATGGTCGAGTCAAATGGACCAAGGGCATGAAGGAGATCGAGATCCCAGGTATAAAATCGACCCAAAAACACTTAATTTTAGGAAAGGGTCGCACACCCAGCTAAGCAGGGTCGGACCTCCCAAAACGAAAGTCGGACCCTCAGTTTTGAAGGGAGGGTCGGACAACTTAAGACCCTAGGGTCGACGGGATCATCGACCCTCCCATCGACCCTCGGTTTCTGACGAAAACTGAAATTAGGAAATTTCCTAATTTTCGGTTGGGATTCTTTCCAAATCTCAATGAGATTATTATAGGACATTCCTAGTCTATTTAAAGGACGTTCCTAAGCCACATTCACTCCTTTCACAACCCTAATTGAATTGGGAGAAAGAGAGAAGAAGGAAAAGAGGAAGAAAGGAGGCTAGGAAGAAGGCTTAGCAAAAAGGAGAAGAAATTGCAGAGAAAAGTAATCTTCTCAGGTATGGATACTAATTCCATGAGTTTCTACAGACCTTAGGTTAGATATGGTTGAGTGTAGGATTTCGGAGAAACCCAAACCATCCATCCATGGTTAGGCTTTCATGGAAAACCATAGGAGGATGCACAAAAACTATTTAGATGGTTTATACATGGTTCTAGACCATGGAATGAATGTTGAGTAAATGTAGGAAGCAAGCCATAGGACCCCAAACACGAAGAATGGGTTAAAAGTGGAAATTGGACCAGAGTGCACCAAGGGTCGCACCGAGGGTCGATAGACCATCCGACCCTAGGTGTTTCTGACCATCGACCCTCGTATTCTGGAAGTTCAGAATGGAGGGAGGGTCGATAGACCCATCGACCCTAGCATCGACCCTAGCATCGACCCTCAGTTGACAGAATGGTTTTTAAATTCTGAATTAATTCTAATTAAATTATATCGACTTTGTTAGGTTTGCTAGCAATATAATACCGTTATAACAGTGATTCTAAAGCTTGGAAAAATATCTATTAGCAAGCTAAGGTGAGGAACCTTAACCCCAAACTAAATTGGTTAATAATAAACTATTTTTCTATTTCTTGAGTCCTATGCCATGTTTGATTCTATGCGAATATGTTTGTAATGTGCATACAAAGATGCCATCCAATATTTCTATTACTTGTTCATGCATATTTACTTTATTGTTCATAACATGATGATGATGATGATGATAGGAATAGGCATGTGCTTGTATGTGTGTGGTTGATGTGCTTGATGCGAGCGAGTATCAGGGGAGGTGTGATGAGAACGTCAATAAACGTTAACCTTTGGCGGGTCTCAGCACTTTAGCTCTATCTCTAACTCAAGTCTTGTGCATTGGCATCGTCGTATCGCCATTACCTTAGCAGAACTATTATGTCGTAGAGTATCAGGGGAGGTGGTCTCGGTCCTTGTAGTCTCTGACTCTACCGGGGGCCTTAGCTCTATCTCTATGGATGTTCCGAGGGGATGCTGGGGTGAGGCCTTGGATACACCTGTTTGGCATTAGGATTGGTTAGCAACGAGCCCGGTTGCAAGCCCTCGCTAACGGGGGGCTTACGTGTTGGTATAGCATTATATAGCAATAAACGTTAACCTTTGTTGTATAATGTTATGGTAGGGTGGATGGGGACGACGATAAACGTTAACCTTCGGGCGGGCTTCCACACCCTGTGTATAGAGGCGGTATCAATAAACGTTAACCTTTGATCACCCAATCTTTCTATTGCACATTGCAAACTATAAACCAGACCAAAGATATAAATTGACTTTTTGCATGCATATGTATTGTTGCATGGTTTTGGCTACTCATTGAGCCGTGTTATGTGCTCACCCCTCGACGTCGAATATTTTTAGTTGATGATGCAGGTTATACAGTCGAAGATTATATGAACGCATCAGCGTATGAAACTGTAGCAGCTATGGAAGTTGGAGCTGAAGACGATACACACGACTCCTCTTGCGAGTGCAACTCGTGTGTATTCGATTAGATATTTTTGTAGGTTTCTTTATTGGATTTATAAGACATGTATTTGGTATTTAAATATTTATGTCTTAGTTAAACACATAATAATTTGATATTATTTATGGGTATCATTCTAGTTCTCACTTCATATTATTTATAAATTTTCCGCTATTGTGTATAACTCTGATTATGATTGTGGATGCGTGTAAAGTTTGGATAACGCAGGGATAGCCTACTAGAGGTCCTGGTTGAACCGTTGGTTATTTGACGGTTCATCACACCATTCTGAAAAATACGGAATTAGGGTGTGACACAATGGGTCTATCGACCCTCCCCTCATTCTGAACTTCTCGAATGCTGAGGGTCGATGGTCAGAAACACCTAGGGTCTGATGGTCTATCGACCCTCGGTGCGACCCTCGATGTACTCTGGTCCAATTTCCACTTTTAAATCCACTCTTCGTATTTGGGGTCCTATGGCTTGCTTCCTACATTCATTCAACAGTCATTCCATGGTCTAGAACCACGTATAATCCATCTAAATAGTTTTCGTGAATCATCCTATGGTTTTCCATGAAAACCTAACCATGAATGGATGGTTTGGGTTTTTCCGAAATCCTACACTCAACCATATCTAACCTAAGATCTGTAGAAATTCATGGAATTAGTATCCATACCTCAGAAGATTACTTTTCCCTGGAATTTCTTCTCCTTTTTGCTAAGTCTTCCTCCTTGTCTCCTTTCTTCCTCTTTTCCTTCTTCTCTCTTTCTCTCAATTCAATTAGGGTTGTGAAAGGAGTGAAAGTGGCTTAGGGATGTCCTTTAAATAGAGTAGGAATGTCCTATAATAGTCCCATTGAGATTTGGAAAGAATCCCAATCGAAAATTAGGAAATTTCCAAATTTCTATATTCGTCAGAAACCGAGGGTCGATGGGAGGGTCGATGATCCCGTCGACCCTAGGGTCTTATGCAGTCCGACCCTCCCTTCAAATCTAAGGGTCTGACATTCTGTTTTGGGAGGTCCGACCCTACTTGGCTGGGTATGCGACCCTCCCCTAAAATTAAGTGTTTTTGGGTCGATTTTATACCTGGGATCTCGATCTCCATCATGCCCTTGGTCCACTACACTCGACCATGATGGGTAAACCTGATTCAAGGTGGTATGACCGGATTAGATTGACACGGGTCTTACAACTCCCCCCAACTTATAAAAATTTCGTCCTCGAAATTGTACGTACCTTCTGAATCAAATAAGTGTGGGTATTGCTTTCGCATAGCATTCTCTTCTTCCCATGTAATCTTTTCCATGTCTCTACTTTTCCATGTGACCTTAACATAGTAGATATCTCTGTTGCATAGACGTTGAACCTTTCGACTAGTGATTTCCGTTGGTGTTACTTCAAATGTCAAATCATCAGTCAATTCTGGTAAATCTACTGTCAACACGTGCGTCGAATCCTTGACATACTTCTTCAATAGAGAAATGTGAAATACGTCGTGCACACTTGACATAGATGGTGGTAATGCCAACTGATAAGCTACTTTTTCACGCTTAGCTAGAATTTCATATGGTCCGACATATCTTGGACTTAATTTTCCTTTCTGTCCGAATCTCTTCAATCCTCTCGTAGGCGATACTTTCAAAAATACTTTATCACCTACGGCAAACTCTAGATCTCTTCGTCGAGTATCTGCATATTGCTTCTGACGGTTCTGAGCTGTTTTCACTCTCTCCTTGATGATGTCGACCACTCGACAAGTCTCTTCAACAAATTCCGGTCCAACAATACTACGTTCTCCAACTTCATTCCAAAACAAGGGAGTTCGACACTTCCCGCCATACGTGCTTCATAAGGTGACATCTGTATAGTAGCCTGATAGCTGTTATTGTAAGCGAACTCGATCAATGGTAACTTTTCGTCCCATGATCCTTTGAAATCAATCACACATGCTCGTAGCATATCTTCTAGAATCTAGATTGTATGCTCCGACTGTCCGTCTGTCTGTGGGTGGAATGCAGTACTGAACTTCAATGTTGTACCCATAGCCTTTTGCAGTCCTTCCCAAAATTTGGAAGTAAATCGTGGATCTCTATCGGACACAATACTTTCTGGTACACCATGTAACCGAACAATATTATCCACATATAGCTTTGCTAACCTTTCTAGTGTATACTGTGGTCGTATCGGTAAGAAACGAGCTGTCTTAGTCAGACGGTCCACAATCACCCAAACTGCGTCAACTACTCGAGGAGTCAATGGTAGTCCTGTGACGAAGTCCATAGTGATGCAATCCCATTTCCATGCTGGTTCCGGTAATGGTTGTAACAGTCCTGCGGGTCTTTGTCGTTCCGCCTTTACCTTCTGACAATTTAGGCATTGAGACACGAATTTGGCTACATCTGCCTTCATTCTCCTCCACCAATACAGTTTCTTTAGATCATGATACATTTTTATGCTTCCAGGATGTATCGAGTAGATGGTGGTAAGGGCTTCCTTCATCAGTCGGTGTCTAATGTCCATACTTTCTGTTTCAGGTACACATATTCTCCCTTTATATTTCAGTACCTTCTCGTTGTCTAAGGTGAACTCAGGGTTGGTCCTACCTTTCTCAATATCTTCTTGTACTATTCTCAGATAAGGATCTGCTTTGATAGCTGTCTTCACTTCGTCCACTATATCCGGTATAATCTTCAATGCCGTGAACATATTTAAAAATCGATGAATAAACCCTTGGCTAGCTTATTCATCCGTTGTATCTATCACATATTGTTCGTTGTCGTGATTAAACACCATTCCGTTGGTATACATTGCTGGAGTTGTGTTAACTTCTCCTTGAGATTTTATCATTGCTTTTCTGCTCAATGCATCCGCTACCACGTTCGCTTTTCCCGGATGATAATGGATATCACAATCATAGTCTTTCAATAGTTCCAGCCATCTTCTTTGTCTCATATTCAACTCCTTCTGATTAAATAGATAAGTAAGACTTTTATGGTCCGACTTAATCTGAAATTCTTTCCGTATAGGTAGTGTCTCCATATCTTGACAGCATGTACTACTGCCGCTAACTCCAAATCATGAGTGGGGTAATTTTTCTCATGTACCTTCAACTGTCTCGAGGCATACGCAACTACTTGCTCTCCTTGCATAAGCACACATCCTAGTCCCAATCCCGATGCATCAGTATATAAGGTAAATGTCTGTCCTGGAACGGGAATGGTCAAAATTGGGGCGGATATCAATCTGGTCTTTAGTGTTTGAAAACTCTTTTCACACTTATCCGTCCATACAAATTTTTCTCCTTTCTTGGTCAGACTGGTGAGAGGTACGGCAATCCGAGAATAGTCTTCTATGAATCTCCGATAATATCCAGCTAGACCCAGAAAACTTCTAATTTCTGAAACACTCTTTGGTGCTTCCCACTTCACAATAGCCTCGATCTTACTGGGGTCCACTTTGATTCCTTCTGCGGATACTACATGGCCTAGAAAGGCGACTTCACTTAGCCAAAACTCACACTTCGAAAATTTGGCGTATAACTTCTCTTTCCTTAAACGCTGTAGGGCTGCGTTTAGGTTCTTGACATGGGTTTCCTTGTCTTTGGAGTATACCAATATGTCATCAATAAATACTATAACCGACGTATCCAACATATCGTGGAAAACTCGGTTCATAAGTTCCATGAATGTTGCCGGTGCATTAGTTAATCCGAAGGACATCACTAAGAACTCATAATGTCCGTATCTTGTCCTGAAAGCTGTCTTCGGAATGTGACCTTCTTTAATCTTCAGTTGATGATAGCCCGATCGAAGATCGATCTTTGAAAATACCTTCGCTCCTTGTAACCGATCGAACAAGTCATCGATCCTGGGTAGTGGATATCGATTCTTGATTGTCGACTTATTCAACTCTCGATAGTCGATACATAATCGAACACTACCATCCTTCTTCTTTACGAACAACACCGGTGCTCCCCATGGAGATATATTGGGTCTAATATAACCCATATCCAGCAGTTCTTGTAATTGCACTTTTAATTCCTTCAGTTCAGAAGGAGCCATTCTATACGGTGCTTTTGATACCGGTGCGGCTCCAGGTATCAGGTCTATTACAAACTCCGTGACATGGTCGGGCGGTAATCCGGGTAGTTCCTCGGGAAATACATCTGGGTAATCCCGCACGACGTCAATATCTTCCATTCGTGGCGCGTCCTTGGTTAGGTCGACCACTGATACTAGATATCCGACGGCTCCTTTTTCAAGGCATTTCTTAGCCTTTAATGCTGAGAGTATGAGCTTGTGTCTTCTGGGAAGTTTGGTTCCCGAGAAACTGAATTCTGCTCCTTCTTTGTCTTTGAAAGTTAGCTTCTTCTCGGCGCATAACAGATTTGCAGAATGCCGAGCTAACCAGTCCATTCCCAAGATGACATCGAAGTCTGGCCATCTCAAGTTGTATTAAAGTTGCATCCAAGGTTTCTCGCCAATGAGAACTGGACATGGTCCATAACCTTTCTCTAATTCCACTTCTAATCCCATCGGTGACCGTACAAGTAACTTGTAGTCTAATGTTTTGATGGGTAAATTGGTCTTCTTTCCAAATGACACAGATATAAATGAATGCGTAGCTCCTGAATCAAAGAGTACTCTGGCTGGTACGCCATTGATAGGTACAATACCTGTGATCCGTTTTTACTTAGTCTACATGCTCAATCAATGAAATTATAATCTTAAAAGTTTTGGTCATACCTGTGACCACATCGGGCGATGCGGCTGCATCCTCTCGATGTAACAAGCATATACCCGTCCTTGATGTAATCGCTTCTTGGGTTTTGGACATTCTCTTGCCATATGCCCTGGTTGGTTGCGATTATAACACTTTGGGGCTTCGAATTTGGCTTTGGCTGTGGTTGAGCTGCGGAAGTAGACTTTGGTGCAGTAGCAAAATTCGAGGACGAAAAGGTTTATACGTCCTATTATTGCCTCCGTTGTAGGATTTTCCGGCTGGTCTCTTGATGCCTACGTTGCGGGAGAAATAACTCTCCTTCTGGCTCGATTCGATCACTCGAGCAATCTGGACAGCTTCGTTGTAGATTTTCTTCTCTAAGCCCGGAATATTTTCTCTTATGCTTCCTCTTAGTCCCGCGACGAACCTACGGGTTTTTGTATCTTCTTCTTGCATGCTAGCCGGTGCGAAGAAAAACAGCTCCTCATAGCATTGTTGATACGAGTCTACGGACATCTGCCCCTGGTACAGACTCAGAAATTCCTTCTCCATTGAATCTCTGAAGCTTCTTGGGAAATACTTCTCGAAGAATGCTTCTTTATATATTACCCATGTCAGTAGGGCGTGCTTGGTCAATAAATACGTCTTTGTAGATTTCCACCAATGGTGTGCGTCGCCTTTGAGCATGAAGGTGGCGCATAGTACTTTCTCTTCCTCGATAATAGTCATCATAAGGAAGTTCCTTTCCATTTCGTCTATCCAGTGTGCTGGCCACAGTGGATCAGACGGCTTGCCGTTGAATTCCTTAGGTTTCATCTTCAAAAATCTCTCCACTAATCGGGAGTGATCCAGTTGATTTTGGTATGCCCCAAACATAGGGGGTGGATACTGATAGTTCCCTTGGGCTGCTTCTGGGACTTGCACTGGAATTGGTGCAGCCGGTTGTTGAGGTGTCTATTGAGCTGGGTGATTACCCACTGGGGCTGCACTAGCTTGCCCAGGTGTGCATGGTTGCAGCCCTGAGTGGCTTGAAACATAACTCCCATTGCAACCTGCATTTGAGCTTGTGCGTGTTGCATTTCTTTGTAGCTGTTGTGCCCAGATTCATAACCACAGTTGCTAGCTCCGGTGGTGGAGGTGGCAAATTTGTAGGGCCTGCTGGTTCTGGATTACCCTGTGCTTGGTTATTCTCTTGACTAGTCTCCTCCACTGGTGGTGGTGGTGGGATTGTATTTCGGGTCTGTCGGGTAACTCTACGGCCAGACATAATTCCTTTCGGTGATTGTCGGTGCCTGAAATTTCATCAAGGTAGGTTAGAATTCATTTATATCTCATGTAGGCACACTAACCGATAAGAAATGTCAATTTCTAACTCATTTTATAAAAAAACTATTGTCTTTTCTATGCAGGGTCGATGGTGAGGGTCGCTGGTAGGTCCAACCCTGGGTATTTGACCCTGGGGATGACTTGTTCTTCCCGAGAGCTGAGGGTCGATGCGAGGGTCGATCCGAGGGTCGATGGTGTCAGTCGAATCGTCCGACCCTCGGACCAAAAATCAGATTTTTAGGATCCGATTTTGGGTCATTTCTCACTATTCCTCCTCCGTTTCGACTTGCCTCCACTCTCTGAGTTGCTACAGTGCTACTCCACTGTTCTTGGTCGGTTTAACTCCGGGTTTCGACGCCCACGTCATCCCTATAGGTATATCCTCTCACCTTTACCTGTTTTTAGGTTTTCTTTTCTAGGTTTTTGCCCATTTAGCTCGTATTTTCCAAATTAAACTTTTTCCAACCGTAAAAATTTGATTTTTATTGGGGGCTTTTGTTATTGGGGTCTTGAGGAACGAAAGCCCTCAAAAATTTTTGAGTTTCATCGGTTGGTTATCGAGAAACTTAAATTTTTCTCTTTTTGCCCTAATTTGTCAACATTTTTGATTTTCTTGAATTTCTTCAAATTGGACATCGTCAGTAAAAATTTCCTACTGCATGTGGGTTGTAGGATATGTTTTAACCTACGTAAGTTCTCATGCCCACTTATATGGTGAGAATGGGACTCTATTTTAATTTTTCGGATTTTTATCCTATTAACTCCTTGTTTCTTTTCTCCTTCTTATTTTTACAGATACTATGGCCCGTACCAAAGTGCCAAGATTTCGTGATCCACTTCGCTTCCGTTCGAATGAAGCCGAGGCATAGTATGCTGACTATGCCCGTAAGAAGGTGGAAGGGGGTCGCATGGTGAACTTGGCTGAGCTACCTTGTTCAATGTAGAGGGAGCATTTGGTGATATGGGGTGGCTCCCTGTCATCACATACGATGCGTGCACATGTCCCGACTTGGTATGCCAGTTCTATTGTAATCTCCAGGTGGTGGGGAATTACAATGACGTTGAGCACGGCCAGGAGTTGCGCATCACCAGCTACGTCAAGGGGGTGCACATCTCCTTTGATTATCGGTAGCTGGTCGATCTGTTGGGCATTACCTATGATGGCCCTATGGTGTACTGTGCGCCGGGAGAGCCACAGTTTGTTGAGATGGAGATGAGGGCAGAGATCGATAACCAGTTGCTCCGTCCCGATAGATGGAAGATGAGAGCTTGCTACTTGCGTCCAGCTCCACGGGTCTTCTGCAAGATTATCAAGCATAATCTGATCCCGCAGAGTGGGCATTATGAGAGGGTCTCTCAGCTGACTCAGTTCTTGATCTACTGCATGTGCACTCGCTAGCCGGTCTGCCTTCCTTACATCATCATGCGGACGATGATTAGTGCCACATTGTCCGGTCATAGGGGTAATCTACCCTATGGACGCATGATTACAGTGCTACTGACCCGTCTGGGGGTGGATCTGGTAGATGAGAAGATCCAGGAGAAGACCTTCTCATCGCCTCTAGATTGGGAGGCTATCTGCAGGATGGGGCTGCGAGATGCGGAGGTTAGCGATGAGGAGAGGAACGCGATGGTGCGCCCTCACACTCGGGTTGAGATGGCTGATGCTGAGGCTGATGCTAGGGCTCATGGGGATCCAGTCGATGATGACGATCGTATGTATATGGATGTCGACGCGATACCACCGCCATCACCCACACATGCGGATAGGGCTGGTACTTCTGCTGCGGCGGCTTCGGTACCGGAGACCAGTCCTTCTCATGGTGCTGGTCCTTCACGCCCACCAGCTGATGACGTGCTGACTATGTTTCACGAGATTAGAGAGGCTTAGCGCGCATCGGATCTGAGGATAGGGGAGCTCCTAGACGCCCAGCGCCGGACTGATCAGAGGGTGGCTGATCTCACAGCTAGTCTGCAGGTGACTCAGACCCAGGTTGTATGGTTGGCTAGCGTCTATGCCGAGGACTATGACAGAGATCGTGAGGCACCGCCTCCTCCTTCGCCTCCAGCTTCTTGATTTGTACTTTACTTTTCTTGTACTACAGAGTAACTGTCCGGGTTGTGGACTGTACTCTGCTTTAGCGATGTATATACGTTTTGTTTCTCTCCCTCCTTGTATGTAACTGGTTTTCCCTTTAATAGATGCATTATTCTCATTTTAATTCGGTTTCAATAATCACTTGTGCTTATAGTGTGTTTGTATTAGAGCTTTTAATTTATCCTATCTCAGTTCACAATGGTCTTGAATGCGTGTCAGTTCAGCGGGCAAGGCCTGAGAAGCTCTGATACCAAGTTGTCACACCCCAATTCTGTACTGTTCAGAATGGTGTGATGAACCGCTAAATAACCAACGGTTCAACCAGGATCTCTAATAGGCTATCCCCGCGTTATCCAAACTTACACGCATCCACAATCATAATCAGAGTAAATACACAATAGCGGAAATCTTATAAACTGAGAACTAAAATGATATTAATAATTTAATAGAAAATTATTCTGTATCAACCGAGACATAAGTAAATATCAATACAAGTCTTTAATAAATCCAAATAAAGAAACCTATAAAAATATCTAATCAAATACACACGAGTTGCACTCGCAAGAGGAGTCGTGTGTATCATCTTCAGCTCCAGCGTCCATCGCTGCTATATTCCCGTATGCAGACGCGTTCAAATAATCTTCGACTGTGTAACCTGCATCATCAACTAAAAATATTCGACGTCGAGGGGTGAGCACACAACACGGCTCAGTGAGTAGCCAAAACAATGCAACAGTACATATGCATGCAAAAAGTCAATTTATATCTTTGGTCTGGTTTATAGTTTGCAATGCGCAATAGAAAGGTTGGGTGGTCAAAGGTTAACGTTTATTGACACCGCCTCTATACACAGGGTGTAGAAGCCCGCCCGAAGGTTAACGTTTATCGTCGTCTCCATCCACCCTACCATAACATTATACAACAAAGGTTAACGTTTATTGCTATATAATGATATACTAACACGTAAGCCCCTGTTAGCGAGGGCTTGCAAACTGGGTTCGCTACTAACCAATCCTAATGCCAAACAGTGTATCCAAGGCCTCACCCCAGCATCCCTCAGAATGCCCATAGAGATAGAGCTAAGGCCCCCCGGTAGAGTCAGAGACTACAAGGACCGAGACCACCTCCCCTGATACTCTACGACATAATAGTTCTGCTAAGGTAATGGCGATACGACGATGTCAATGCACAAGACTTGAGTTAGAGATAGAGCTCAAGTGCTGAGACCCGCCAAAGGTTAACGTTTATTGACGTTCTCATCACACCTCCCCTGATACTCGCTCGCATCAAGCACATCAACCACACACATACAAACACATGCCTATTCCTATCATCATCATCATCATCATGTTATAAACAATAAAGTAAATATGCATGAACAAGTAACAAAAATATTGGATGGCATGTTGTATGCACATTACAACATATTCGCATTGAATCAAACATAGCATAGGACTCAAGAAAATGAAAACAGTTTATTATTAACCAATTTAGTTTGGAGTTAAGGTTCCTCACCTTAGCTTGCTAAAAGATATTTTTCCAAGCTTTAGAATCACCGTTATAACGTTATTATATTGCTAGCAAACCTAACAAAGTCAATAGAATTTAATTAGAATTAATTCGGAATTTAAAACCATTATGTCAACTGAGGGTCGATGCTAGGGTCGATGCTAGGGTCGATGGGTCTATTGACCCTCCCCTCATTCTGAACTTCCCGAATGCTGAGGGTCGATGGTCAGAAACACCTAGGGTCGGATGGTCTATCGACCCTCGGTGCGACCCTCGATGCACTCTGGTCCAATTTCCACTTTTAAATCCACTCTTCATGTTTGGGGTCCTATGGCTTGCTTCCTACATTCATTCAACAGTCATTCCATGGTCTAGAACCACGTATAATCCATCTAAATAGTTTTCGTGCATCATCCTATGGTTTTCCATCAAAACCTAATCATGAATGGATGGTTTGGGTTTCTCCGAAATCCTACACTCAACCATATCTAACCTAAGATCTGTAGAAACTCATGGAATTAGTATCCATACCTGAGAAGATTACTTTTCTCTGGAATTTCTTCTCCTTTTTGCTAAGTCTTCCTCCTTGTCTCCTTTCTTCCTCTTTTCCTTCTTCTCTCTTTCTCTCAATTCAATTAGGGTTGTGAAAGGAGTGAAAGTGGCTTAGGGACGTCCTTTAAATAGAGTAGGAATGTCCTATAATAGTCCCATTGAGATTTAGAAAGAATCCCAATCGAAAATTAGGAAATTTCCAAATTTGTTTATTCGTCAGAAACCGAGGGTCGATGGGAGGGTCGATGGGAGGGTCGATGATCCCGTCGACCCTAGGGTCTTAAACTGTCCGACCCTCCCTTCAAATCTGAGGGTCTGACATTCTGTTTTGGGAGGTCCGACCCTACTTGGCTGGGTATGCGACCCTCCCCTAAAATTAAGTGTTTTTGGGTCGATTTTATACTTGGGATCTCGATCTCCATCACGCCCTTTGTCCACTTGACTCGACCATGATGGGTAAACCTGATTCAAGGTGGTAAGACCGGGTTAGATTGACACGGGTCTTACAAATAGAATGCTAGGTTTTGTTTACGAACACCATGTTGGTGTTAAATGGAGCCTTAATGGCTCCCATTGTGCCTAATAATGGTGGGAATAAGCCTCCTACCAACTAAAATGGGAACCATGAAAGAGAAATCAAGTCTCCAAAGCTTAGAGACCAAGCTCAGTTCATGAACTAGTTTCTGGGTCTGAATCGGAGCCTCATACAGGAGGCACGGTTATGTCTGTTTTTTTGGTTAGCTTAGACCAAGGTTCTGCCAAGGCTAATGCCTTGGCTCACGCCTTGGCTCATGACCAATAAACTAACCAGAGTCTCGTACCAGAGTCTCATACTAGAGTCTCGTACTGGTGTCTTGTACTAGAGGACCTCCCGGAGGCACAATCCTCCGAATTAGCCTCTCAACCATCAAACCGGCTTCCCGATGGGTCCGATTGGTTCAGATCCTCCGTTTAGGTTTAATTTTAAGCGAAGTCAGTGCCGGATGAATGACCACCAGGCAAAGCCACCAAAAAGCCTACTAGAATCCTAGTATGTATAACAATATAGAAATCAGATGACCTGCCGGATGGTCGAGCATCTACTCATCACTCTAGTTCTTTTTACTTAGAAAATACTCTAAGTATTAACTGGTTGATTGTACCGGAGGAACCCTCCACCAGTTTCATCCTTCGATTCAATTTGTTTTGACTAGTTTGCTTAGTAATGACTATAGAAACCAACCATTGGGTTCCCAACTTGTCTCGAGACTTGTGTATAGGCATGTAAGGCTTGTCTATATTAATTAAAAGCTATACAACAAACTAATAAAACCTTATGTGTTTAAATAGGTATTTGATATGGGTGATTGTTGAAGCCTTCTGTTGGCTTCGGATTACTGTTGGACTCTTTGTGCATTCAGGTGAGGGGTTTAGTCCGTAGACTTAAGGCATTCAAAATAACATATCTATTTTACTAGTAACATGCTTAGGTTGTTATTTAATTGTATGCCTTCCATTATTGCTATGTATGAGCAAGCATTGCATTATAACAACTATGAATGTTTGTATGATTGTTTAGGTATGGTAAACGTGTGGCGTGTGGGAGCATAATACATGGACCATGTTGTTGATGTTTGGCTCTAGTAGGAGCACTGTGATCCATGGGAGTGGAGCCAGGGTTTGCCGTTAGGGCATAGCCTTTATTTATAAATATATGTAACCATGTATGATGGCTTGTAGAACGCATAAGAGTGTGGGTGTAGGGGTCATGTTGGAATGCAACCATGTATGATGGTATGTATGACGCATGAGAGTGCGGGTACATGGATCATGTTGGAAATATAAACTAACTAGTAGGGATACGGTGATCCATTGGGAGTGTTGAGCTGGGGATCTCTGCTGGTGTAAGTTAGGATAGTTTTGTCGACATGCTAGTGGGGGCACGGTGATCCATTTGAGTGGTGATCTAGAGGCTTCTGTTGGTGAGCAACTAGAATGAAATTAACATAATAAACATAGGTGGTGTCATTCTCTCTTTCCTACGCCCTTCCAGTAGGGGTAAAGATACTTGCATAGCTTTACACTTTCGAAGGTTGGGTGACGCTAAGGGGAGTCAGTGACGTATGGGTGTATTGTAGCTGGCGTATGTGGGGTCTATGGTGGGAGGTGATGAATCCTATAAGGATTGGTGTCCCGAAGGGGGGAGTTTGCTTGTAGAAGCGGTTTAACGGCCTGGGGTCGTCTATTCAACTTCTATCTTCACCCAGGATATAGAAACACAAACCTGAGACTTAATATAAACTGAATTACATTTCATATCATTTGATGTTGTATGTTGCACGTGTAAGCACCCCATTTTTTCCATCCCAGCTAAACAAAGTCCTACTGGTGTGTGGACAACAAAAGGAGAAAGATGATCAAAATTTTAGATTTTTTGACTGTGAATTTGAGGAAGTTTTCAATGGGTCTGTGAATTTGAGGAAGTTTTCAATGGGTCCACAGCAAGGTCATGGGTTATAATTCTGCATGGATGCATAGGTCATAGAATTATCTTCGAAATGAGACCAGAATTGCTCAATTCTGATATCAAATGAAGAAGATATGACCATTTTAGTCGGATGATACATATAAGGGAGGTTTCTGAAATTATTATAAATAATCCCGGGGCCTTCATGCAAATTATCATAAGTCAGATTGTTTGTATTTCAAATCATCATATCTTCATCATCCGACATCGGATTCAGATGATTCCAGGGCCATTATTCTTCATTCATGATGTGGGTGGACGTAAAAAATCCTGGGTAGAAGTCACCAGTGGGTCCCATGCAAGCTTTCATGCAAAATTATCGTTAGAACTTCAAAGCTTCATATCTTTTCCGTTCTACGTCGGATTCAGACGATTCCAAGGCCATTGTTCTTCATTTGTGATGTCCTACAAAGTGGACGTGGAAAATCTCGGGTAAAAGTCTCTGGAGGGTCCCATGCAAAATTACATATTGAAATGGTCATTTAATATTCAAAAATTCATATTTTGATCATCTCATATCCAAATCAGGTGATTCCAGTCTCGTTATGTTCCATTTTTTGTGCTTTACAAAGTGGACATAAAATATTTCCGGTAGAAGCCGATGGATCTCATGCAGAATGGTCAGTCAAATTATCGATAATTGGCCTGCTTAAACTTCAGAAAGTCATAAGTTGGCCATTTTATTTCCAAATGACGTGATTCAAGTTTCAATATTCCTCATTTTTAGTGTTCTACGAAGTGAACATAGAAAATTGAGAATAGAGGTCATCGGAAAATTCCGTACGGGATGACAAATGAAATGGCCCATGAAATAAGAGAGAAAATCCAATTAATTTTAATCAATCCAGCCAACCGGTCAAGCCGCCTGGTCCAACCTAGCTCAACCCAAGTCTTGGCCCAATCCAATCAACCCAAACTAATCCGGACCAATTAATAGTGGCATATATGCATGTATTTCTTTATATATTATTATATAATGTATAATATATTGTAATATATCATATAATATATACATATATCATATATGTATATTATATTATATATATTAATAAATTGATATTATATAATTACATATATATATATATATATATATATATATATATATATATATATATATATATATATATATATATATATATATATATATATATATATATATATATATAAAAAACAAAGAATCCAAAGAGGAAGGGAAGAGACGCCCAAGAGGGGAGAAAAAAAAAAAATCCTAGAAAGGGAGAATCCAAAAGATTTTGCTTGAGAAAAGGAAAGAAAAGAGGAAAAAAAATATTTTGGATTCAAAAGATTTTGTTAGGTCATATAATCCAAAAGGAAAAAAAAGAAAAGAATCAAAAGTAAGGAAGGGACGTCCAAGAGGAGAAAAAAAAAAAGAAAAGAAATCCAAAAGATTTCCTTTGAGAAAAGGAAAGAAAAGAAAAAGGAAAGAAAAGAGAGAGGAAAGAAAGGAGGATTTAGGGTTAGGAGGTATAATCCAAAAAGAAAAAGGAATCCAAGGAGAGGAAGGGACGTCCAAGAGGGGAGAAAAAAAAAGAAAAAAAAATCCAAAAGATTTCCTTTGAGAAAAGGAAAGAAAAGAAAAAGGAAAGAAAAGAGAGAGTGAAAGAAATGAGGATTTAGGGTTAGGAGATATAATCCAAAAGAAAAAAGCAAACCAAGGAGAGGAAGGGACGTCCAAGAGGAGAGAAAAAAGAGAAAAAAATCCAAGAAAGGAGAAGAAGAAGAAGAGAGAGAGAGAGAGGTGTTAAGAAGAGAAGATCTAGAGGAAAAAGAGAGAAGGATCAGAGAAGCAGCAAGGAGGATGATGAGAAGATGCAAAGGAGAAAAGCGAGGAAGAAGCCCCGAGGTAGGAGATCCATCCTTTTCGTCGGTTATTTTTTCAAAGTCAAAGTATACTGCAAATGCATGTCTGAGATTGGTGTCTAGCATTAGGAAGATGCCTCTGTTTGCATAAGATTCCTTGAGACAAAATGTTGGCCTCTGAGTCCTCTTTCTGACCATGTATTCAGATTTTGTTTTCATGAGCTATATGATTCTATATTGATTTTATAGTACCACTGGCCAGAATCTAGAACAGACCTGACCAGTGTATTTGCATGTACTTGGGGAATGTTTTCGACCTGCCTATGATCTCTTTTAGGATTAGGTTACTTGAGACAAAATGTTGGCTTCTGAGTCCTCTTTCTGACCATGTATTCGGATTTTATTTTCACGAGCTATATGATTTTATATTGATTTTATAGTACCATTAGCCAGAATCTGGAACAGACCTGACCAGTGTATTTGCCTGTACTTGGAGAAAGTTTTCGACTTGCCTATGATCTCTTTTAGGATTAGGTTCCTTGAGACAAAATGTTGGTTTCTGACTCCTCTTTCTTACCATGTACTCAGATTTTATTTTCATGAGCTATATGATTTTATATTGGTTTTATAGTACCACTGGCCAGAATCTGGAACAGACCTGACCAGTGTATTTGCCTGTACTTGGGGAATGTTTTCGACCTGCCTATGGTCTCTTCCACGATTAGCTTCCTTGAGGAAAAATTTTTGCCTCTGAGTCCTCTTTCTGACCATGTATTCGGATTTTATTTTTATGAGCAATATGATTTTATATTGATTTTATAGTACCACTGGCCAGAATCTGGAACAGATCTGACCAGTGTATTTGCCTGTACTTGGGGAATGTTTTCGACCTGCCTATGGTCTTTTTTAGGATTAGCTTCCTTGAGACAAAATGTTGGCCTCTGAGTCCTCTTTCTGAGGATATCTTTTAAGAATTTTTTGAGTAAGTACAGTGCCCTATGTGCCCATTTTGGTCCAACCTGACAAAGCTGTCATCTTGCTGCGTGTTCCATCATGTTTTGATTGATTCTCATATGCTTTGGTTGTTTCTCACATGCCATATTTGATGCTATATTTGTTCACGTGCAATGTTCGGATGCTCATATGCATACACTACTATAATTGGAATGGTCACACTGCCATAATTGGAATGGTCACACTGCCATAATTAGAATGATCACACTGCCATAATTGGAATAATCACATTGCCATGATTGGAATGCTACACATGCTTATGGCCATATTTGTCTGCTACACTTGCTCACATGCTATATTGGATGATTACTGTCATGTTTGGATGCACACTGCTATATTTGGAATACTACCACTGCTATAGTTGGAATGTTTTCATTTGCCATATTTGTTTTGGAAAGAAAAAAATAAAAAAATAGCAACTAGGGCAAGATACACCCTAAAATGGAAATAATTGAACAATTAGGGTAGAAAACCCTAAAAATGGAAATAGCAATTAGGGTAGAAAACCCTAAAAAATGAAAATCACAATGAAAAGGGATAGAAAACCCTAAAAACCTAAAAATGGAAACAATAAAAATAGTAGGAATTTAGGTCTCATCCCTAGATCCTATTCACAAAAATGGAAAGAATTTGGCACACATCCCAAATAAAAATGGTAGGAATTTAGGTCTCATCCCTAGATCCTATTGACAAAAATGGAAATAATTTGGTACACATCCCAAATAAAAATGGTAGGAATTTAGGTCTCATCCCTAGATCCTATTGACAAAAATGGAAATAATTTGGTACACATCTCAAATAAAAATGGTAGGAATTTAGGTCTCATCCCTAGATCCTATTGACAAAAATGGAAGAATTTTGGTACACATTCTAAATCCGACTCTCACAAATTTCGAATTACGTCATACCTGATTTCTAGGGCACACCCTAGAATACGTAGGAAATTTGGGAATCCCAAATACGGTACAAAGCCACCCATCAATCATACATCCACCATAAACTTCAACTTGAACAAAGAAAAAATCTAATTGAAGCAAATGCATAAATCACTTCCATAATCATTAATTTCACAAACCATTTCGAACTACGTTTTTGAACTTGATTTCCAGGATTGGAATACGTAGGCAATTTGAGATGTCTTACACATCTCAGATTCAGTCCAAGACCGAACCATCTTTGGTCCGGTTCACTGTATAATATTGTACATTATATTTGCTTGTTTATTTGCTTTAAAACATGATTGGCTGAATCCTAGGTTAGAATAACTTAGCAACTTGGTTTAGGACATCCTCCATTGAACCCTAGTCATCCAGTTGACCAAGCACAGTCAAAATTAGAATTTAAGGAAAGTTTAGGAGGCCGATATTGATCGAGAGGTTTGGGTGCCTAACACCTTCCCATAACCATACCCTGAATACTTACCCGTTCTCTTGCAGACCAAAGAACCGATACATTGGGTCACGAGTCAATAGAAGTCTTACCTTAGGGTGAGGCTACATTTTTAGAGGTCCTAGACCTTAATCTAGGTGGCGACTCCAACAGAACAAATCGATCTTCATCGATACAGGATACACTTTTATCCAGAGGAGGATCATCGATTTCCCATTGTCCTCACAGTGGCGACTCCGCTGGGGATGAATATTCAGACTCCTAGGATACTTTCCTTATATTGATTTGCTTGACATTTGTGCTAGATCTAGGGTACTATATTTATTGTTTGTACATATTGTTTTAGGGGAATGGATTCAGTCACACTTTCGTGCGAGTAGTCGAACCGGGTCCCATGCATGTGGGGCAGCCCGCTAGGCGAAACACACAGCCTTGGCCTGTACTTTGGGAGACCACCACCGGCGAGCAGCCTCTAACGAGCGTTTCTTGGGTCCGCCTGGGAATGCGTTATGCTACTCCACGTCGCTTAGATCCTTGCAACATAGTATATAAAGGGAATGGGGGCCCATTATTCATCGAGCATTCGGTGATAGGTTACCCCGTCCTCGTCAAGGTGGCCTTTTCTGTCCTAACCCAGTTTGAACCATATGTATGTTATTTTTGGTCCATCTTTGAACCAACATGGTAAAATCTACTCGATCATAATATTTACATCTAAGACGTCGATGTTCTACCCGTTTTTGTCCTTGACTTGTCAACATGTTTGGATCCACACTTGAGTATTCTTGTCTCTCACTTGTTAGGAGTGTGAGGGTTACGTATACCCACATACACATTAGTGTGGGCGGTCTGTACACGCCCTCCATCGTACAAAGCTCATTGTGTTGATCTATTCAATATTGATACGTCAATCTCAAAAAATGATAAAAAAATCTTCATCATGGTATAGATACTGTGATCAAGTAGAAATTTATCGATTTTTTCAATCATGAACCGCTTTTGTCATCCATCATGAAAACTACAAATAAGCATATCCGTTTCAATTTTTTGAAATTTGATGAACCACATGGTCGAACCTTGGTGCTACAATGATGCCCCAAGACCAATCATGGGGTTATTCAAATACAAATAAATTGTTACAGATGATGTCTAATGGTCGGTTGTCATGAAGGAGCTAACTTTATTTGGTCGAGTCAGCTTGTATGTGTATGTGCATCCTTCTCGTGTCCAGTCACTTCTGAGTCTTAACCTTCGTTCATTGTTTATATAAAATAAAAAAAAATAAAAAAAAAGAAAGGTTGAACTACGGAGGATATAATTGTCTAGACTTAAGAGAACACTTGAGTGTGTAGACAAAGCATCCACTCTTATTACATCCTCTCATAAGAAGGTCTCATCATCACCGGTTCATGTCTCGGTTCATGTTCATAAGGAGGACTTTTGTACCTCAAAGTGTTGGAATGGTTGGAAGACAGTATATTGAGAGCCCAAATATTGCAGAGCGGAATTCAAATTCCAAGATCGGAGTTAAGGAATCCAAGAGGGTAGAAATCTGAATCATAGATTCTGAGAGATTATATGTTTCTTTCCCATACTAGCATACCTGCCAAATTTAAATGGAAAAAACTGAGATTGGAAAGCATTTCATTCACCCTTGGCGACTGAGCCACTTTGACCGACGGAGTGCTGACTCCCAAATTACTTTCATCACCCAAGGTGACCATGACTCAAAGGAGTAGTCCTCGAACATTCAAGAATGGCCCACCCACCTCCCAAAATTCAGGATGAAAAGGAAGACTATGTGGTCAATTGTATCCCAAAATTAAGCTAGCCAGGAAATGAACTTCATGTGCACCCTAAATTGGGGCACAACCAAAATGTCAGTGTACCTTAAATTTGGACACAACAAAAATATCAGTGCACCTTAAACTGAGGCATAATTAAAATGTTAATGGATTCAAAGTGGGGCAAACCAAAAAGGTGATGGACCAACAAGGGTATAGATCAGAGTTTCATGACATCCAAACTGGGGCATAAGATTGGAATACATTTACCCCAAATTGAGGCATTGGCCAGGTGAATGTCAAACCCGAATTGGGGCATAAATCAAAATGGTAATAGACCCAAGAGGGGTTTATCTCAAGATGGAAAGGGTCAAACACATGTCAATAGATAGGCGTAATGAGCCTTACTAGCGAAAGTCTGAACGGAGATTCGGTCCTACAACCAATCATAAGTTGGCTTCAATGATGTCGTATCCAATTGGGGTAACTCGGTGAATTACTTGTCTAAACTGGCTACCATTGGTATCTGATAGGTCATCTATGTTTGGGCTTAAGTTCGATGTGTCTGTAGACGGTCCAATCCAAAATGCTCTGAAAAAAATGAACAATAATCATCTCATTTGAGACATCAACAATAGTGCTTTACTACTTCCAATCCATTCCTCCCAGTTTAATATTTCTTCCTCTTCCATGTCCGTTGCTAATTCTGACTCTGATGACGATTGAGATGAAGGGCCACAACCTGAACTTCTACTCCATCGGCCTTTAGAAAAATGAAAGCTCAACACACACGTGAAAGTTATAGATGATTAAGTTGAAGTCATGTAAGCATTCTCAAAGATACAAGTTGGTACATCAAAATGTCATCCCATTTGGTCAACTTACAGAAAGAATTTTTTATGGGATATTTCTACAGGCAAGGACCATTCAAATGATTAAGTCTTCTACAAGTACATGACATCTACAGACATGAAGTGTGTTACAGATCAACCTCAAAGTCAAAGATGAGCTCAAAATAAAAAAAAATAAAAAAAAAGAAAAAAAAAGAGAAAAAAAAGAAAAAAGAAAGAGCTATACAAAATAATGAGGTTGGTTAGCATACTACATTGGAACAATGATGGTGGACAAGTTCAACTATGGTGCATAGACATGAAGCAACTACTTTGAAACACTAATGATGAGTGAGTTTGATTACAAGGCATGTACATGGGGCAACTCCTTTGGAGCCCTGCTGATGGACGAGTTCAGTTATAGAGCAATAAGATAATTGGTACTCGTACAATGACATATAGACACCATTTCTTAGAACCTGATTGGAGACCTGATCATTTGTTGTGATTCACATTGTATGTTGAGCTGGATTCTTGATATTGGTCACTACATCCCACCCATACAGGGGGTGGTCTCATCACTTTGTTGTCATCAGAGGATTTCTTTTCGGCTAAAGACTCTCTCTCCCGTCCATCAATCTGACGGTCTTCCACAGAGTCTACATTACATGCCCTTACTTCAAATGTCACAAAATTTTATGGTATCATTTCTTGTGAACATGTCGTCTTGTTATGCATAAATATTGTTCAATAAATCTGACTAGAATATCTATCTGTTGTTCATCATTTCGACAACGTCCAAGAATTCCATAGTCTTTTGTTGCTAGCCAATAAAATGGCATCGCCTAATGGAGATCAAGCCATTTTACATGAACAACCAAACACTCTCCCAATGGTAGACCCATTGGACAGTTTCTTATCTGTCCATCTGGACCTTCGTCGTCATACTTGTATACAGACTTATAGGATTTAGGACCAAACGTGGTTATAACCGATTCAGCATCTGAACATAGCTTGTTGAAACTTGTTTTCTATCTGAATGATACCGAGAAGAGAAAGCATTCTTTGATGTTTTTCCTAAAGATTAGTGTAGGGTTGCACCTCCTTAAGGTTATTTCTATTGATGACTCAAAAGTCGCCTGCCTATCAATGTGTGCAGACTTGAACTTGGATACTAGGGCAAAATCACCCATTTATCCAAACATCATGAGTTTAGTTGAGCCCCCTGTTTAAAACTCTAGCTGAGTTTATTTGAATATAAAAGAAAGATGACCCATACAAATTTGAAAAAATGAAATAAAATTGAGTCATTGTCATCAATTGCCCCTCATTAAAAGGATCTGATTGCCCTTTAATCAAAGTGAAACCCATATAAATTTGGCAGGAATGCAGAACATATCAAAATTGCCTTTTAAAGAAAAGAAACATGTTTTCTCTCAGTCTAGATTAAGTCAAATCAAGGAAAGTCGATCAAATCATGATCTCTAGTTCCTCTTGGATTCCGAGCAATGTTAGTGGACAAAGTGCAGATGCTGAGCCCCATTTTGGCTACCTCAATATTTATGGAAAGTTCAACCCATTTTGGGAATGAAGAAAGATGAAGAAAGGAATTGAAAAGAACAAGAAAAAGAAAAGGACAAATGAAAAAAAAAAGAGAAAAGGAAAGAAAGGTGAAAGTACAGAGAAGAAAGAAGAATGAAGAAAGCAGAATAAGAATGGAAAAGAGAACAAGATACAAGCAAAGAAAAGAAAGAAAGATCATGGGAAGAGAGAGAAAGCTCTAGCCCGAACTACGCGGAACCTGATTCTGGAGGGACGGAAATCCCAAAGGATACGTAGGCAATTTGGGACACCCCAAATTCGGTCCAGAGGCTATACATCCAAAGGCTACACATCCAGAGGCTACACATCCAGAGGCTATACATCCAAAGGCTATACATCCAGAGGCTATACATCCAAAGGCTATACATCCAAAGGCTACACATCCAGAGGCTATACATCCAAAGGCTATACATCCAAAGGCTACAAATTCAGAGGCCACACATCCAAAGGCTACACATCCAGAGGCTATACATCCAAAGGCTACACATCCAAAGGCTATACATTCAGAGGTTATAAATCTAGAGCACAAAGCACAATTATAGTTACATCATGAGCGGTCTTGAGCCAAAGTCACAGACCTGATAAGGTCGCTACTCAAGAAGCTTGACAGTTACAGTTACATCATGAGCGGTCTTGAGCTAAAGCCACAGACCTGATGAGGTCGCTACTCAAGAAGCTTGACAGTTACAGTTACATCATGAGCGGTCTTAAGCCAAAGTCACAGACCCGATGAGGTAGCTACTCAAGAAGCTTGACAGTTACAGTTACATCATGAGCGGTCTTGAGCCAAAGTCACAGACCCGATGAGGTTGCTACTCAAGAAGCTTGATAGTTACAGTTACACCATGAGCGGTCTTGAGCCAAAGTCACAGACCAGATAAGGTCGCTACTCAAGGAGCTTGACATCTACAGTTTTTTGTTGTACAGTGTCAAAAAAAAAAAGTTTACAGCATCAATTCAAGGGAGCAATGTTAGAATCCAGATCAAGTACAGAATAATGCAAAACTGGGCCACTTTTGTCTTGGGCCTCAATTGCCCACAATCTCGACCGAAGAGGGGCATCCGTAAGCACCCCATTTTTGCCATCCCAGCTAAACAAAGTCCTGCTGGTGTGTGGACAACAAAAGGAGAAAGATGATAAAAATTTTAGATTTTTTTACTGTGAATTTGAGAAAGTTTTCAATGGGTCTGTGAATTTGAGGAAGTTTTCAATGGGTCCACAGCAAGGTCATGGGTTATAATTCTGCATGGATGCATAGGTCATAGAATTATCTTCGAAATGAGAGCAGAATTGCTCAATTCTGATATCAAATGAAGAAGATATGACCATTTTAGTCGGATGATACATATAAGGGAGGTTTCTAAAATTATTATAAATAATCCCAAGGGCCTTCATGCAAATTATCGTAAGTCGAATTGTTTGAATTTCAAATCATCATATCTTCATCATCCGACATCGGATTCAGATGATTCCAAGGCCATTATTCTTCATTCATGATGTTCTACAAGGTGGACGTAAAAAATCCTGGGTAGAAGTCACCAGTGGGTCCCATGCAAGCTTTCATGCAAAATTATCGTTAGAACTTCAAAGCTTCATATCTTTTCCGTTCTACGTCGGATTCAGACGATTCCAAGGCCATTGTTCTTCATTTGTGATGTCCTACAAAGTGGACGTGGAAAATCTCGGGTAAAAGTCTCCGGAGGGTCCCATGCAAAATTACATATGGAAATGGTCATTTAATATTCAAAAATTCATATTTTGATCATCTCATATCCAAATCAGGTGATTCCAGTCTCGTTATGTTCCATTTTTTATGCTCTACAAAGTGGACGTAAAATATTTTCGGTAGAAGCCTCCGAAGGATCTCATGCAGAATGGTCAGCCAAATTATCGATAATTGGCCTGCTTAACTTCAGAAAGTCATAAGTTGGCCATTTTATTTCCAAATGACGTGTTTCAAGTTTCAATATTCCTCATTTTTTGTGTTCTACGAAGTGAACGTAGAAAATTGAGAATAGAGGTCATCGGAAAATTCCGTACGGGATGACAGTGGAAATGGCCCATGAAATAATAGAGAGAGAAAATCCAATTAATTCTAATCAATCCAGTCAACTCAGTTCAAGCCAGTTCTGGTCCAACCTAGCTCAACCCAAGTCTTGGCCCAATCCAATCAACCCAGTCAATCCGGACCAATTAATAGTGGCATATATGCATGTATTTCTTTATATATTATTATATAATGTATAATATATTGTAATATATCATATAATATATACATATATCTTATATGTATATTATATTATATATATTAATATATTGATATTATATAATTATATATATATATATATATATATATATATATATATATATATATATATATATATATATATATATATATATATATGTTTTAGATATAGAAAACAAAGAATCCAAAGAGGAAGGGAAGAGACGTCCAAGAGGGGGAGAAAAGAAAAAAAAATCCTAGAAAAGGAGAATCCAAAAGATTTTGTTTGAGAAAAGGAAAGAAAAGAGGAAAAAAAATATTTTGGATTCAAAAGATTTTGTTAGGGCATATAATCCAAAAGGAAAAAAAATTAAAGAATCAAAAGTGAGGAAGGGACGTCCAAGAGGAGAGAAAAAAAAAGAAAAAAAAGAAATCCAAAAAATTTCATTTGAGAAAAGGAAAGAAAAGAAAAAGAAAAGAAAAGAGAGAGTGAAAGAAAGGAGGATTTAGGGTTAGGAGGTATAATCCAAAAGAAAAAAGGAATCCAAGGAGAGGAAGGGACGTCCAAGAGGAGAGAAAAAAGAGGAAAAAAATCCAAGAAAGGAGAAGAAGAAGAAGAGAGAGAGAGAGAGAGAGAGAGAGAGAGAGAGAGGTGTTAAGAAGAGAAGATCTAGAGGAAAAAGAGAGAAGGATCAGAGAAGCAGCAAGGAGGATGATGAGAAGATGCAAAGGAGAAAAGCAGAGTGAAGAAGCCTGAGGTAGGAGATCCATCCTTTCTGTCAGTTATTTTTTTCAAAGTCAAAGTATACTGCAAATGCATGTCTGAGATTGGTGTCTAGCATTAGGAAGATGCCTCTGTTTGCATAAGGTTCCTTGAGACAAAATGTTGGCCTCTGAGTCCTCTTTCTGACCATGTATTCAGATTTTATTTTCATGAGCTATATGATTTTATATTGATTTTATAGTACCACTGGCCAGAATCTGGAACAGACCTGACCAGTGTATTTGCATGTACTTGGGGAATATTTTGGACCTGCCTATGATCTCTTTTAGGATTAGGTTCCTTGAGACAAAATGTTGGCCTCTGAGTCCTCTTTCTGACCATGTATTCGGATTTTATTTTCATGATCTATATGATTTTATATTGATTTTATAGTACCATTAGCCAGAATCTGGAACAGACCTGACCAGTGTATTTGCCTATACTTGGAGAATGTTTTCGACCTGCCTATGATCTTTTTCAGGATTAGGTTCCTTGAGACAAAATTTTGGCTTCTGAGTCCTCTTTCTGACCATGTACTTGGATTTTATTTTCATGAGCTATATGATTTTATATTGATTTTATAGTACCACTGGCCAGAATCTAGAACAGACCTAACCAGTGTATTTGCCTGTACTTGGGGAACGTTTTCGACCTGCCTATGGTCTTTTTCAGGATTAGCTTCCTTGAGATAATATGTTGGCCACTAATTCCTCTTTCTGACCATGTATTCGGATTTTATTTTCATGAGCAATATGATTTTATATTGATTTTATAGTACCACTGGCCAGAATCTGGAACAAATCTGACCAGTGTATTTGCCTGTACTTGGGGAATGTTTCCGACCTGCCTATGGTCTCTTTTAGGATTATCTTCCTTGAGACAAAATGTTGGCCTCTGAGTCCTCTTTTCGAGGATATCTTTTAAGAATTTTTTGAGTAAGTACAGTGCCCTATGTACCCATTTTGGTCCAGCCTGACAAAGCTATCATCTTGCTGCGTGTTCCATCATGTTTTGATTGATTCTCATATGCTTTGGTTGTTTCTCACATGCCATATTTGATGCTATATTTGTTCACATGCTATGTTCGGATGCTCGTATGCTTACACTACTATAATTGGAATGATCACACTGCCATAATTGGAATGGTCACACTGCCATAATGGGAATGATCACACTGCCATAATTGGAATAATCACATTGCCATGATTGGAATGCTACACATGCTTATGGCCATATTTGTCTGCTACACTTGCTCACATGCTATATTGGATGATTACTACCATGTTTGGATGCACACTGCTATATTTGGAATACTACCACTGCTATAGTTGGAATGTTTTCATTATCCATATTTGTTTTGGAAAGAAAAAAATAGAAAAATAGCAACTAGGGCAAGATACACCCTAAAATGGAAATAATTGAACAATTAGGGTAAAAAAACCCTAAAAATGGAAAAATAGCAATTAGGGTAGAAAATCCTAAAAAATGAAAATCAAAATGAAAAGGGATAGGAAACCCTAAAAACCTAAAAATGGAAATAATAAAAATAGTAGGAATTTAGGTCTCATCCCTAGATCCTATTTACAAAAATGGAAAGAATTTGGTACACATCCCAAATAAAAATGGTAGGAATTTAGGTCTCATCCCTAGATCCTATTGACAAAAATAAAAATAATTTGGTACACATCCCAAATAAAAATGGTAGGAATTTAGGTCTCATCCCTAGATCCTATTGACAAAAATGGAAATAATTTGGTACACATCTCAAATAAGAATGATAGGATTTTAGGTCTCATCCCTAGATCCTATTGACAAAAATGGAAGAATTTTGGTACACATTCCAAATCCGACTCTCATAAATTTCGAACTACGTCGTACCTGATTTCTAGGGCACACCCTAGAATGCGTAGGCAATTTGGGATTCTCAAATACGGTACAAAGCCACCCATCAATCATACATCCACCATAAACTTCAACTTGAACAAATAAAAAATCTAATTGAAGCAAATGCATAAATCACTTCCATAATCATTAATCACACAAACCATTTCGAACTACGTTTTTGGACTTGATTTTCAGGATTGGAATACGTAGGCAGTTTGAGATGTCTTACACGTTTCAGATTCAGTCCAAGACCGAACCATCTTTGGTCCGGTTCACTGTATAATATTGTACATTACATTTGCTTGTTTATTTGCTTTAAAACATGATTGGCTGAACTCTAGGTTAGAATAACTTAGCAACTTGGTTTAGGACATCCTCCATTGAACCCTAGTCATCCAGTTGACCAAGCACAGTCAAAATTAGAATTTAAAGAAAGTTAAGGAGGCCAATATTGATCGGGCGGTTTGGGTGCCTAACACCTTCCCATAACCGTACCCTGAATACTTACCCGTTCCCTTGCAGACCAAAGAACCGATACATTGGGTCACGAGTCAATAGAAGTCTTACCTTAGGGTGAGGCTACATTTTTAGAGGTCCTAGAGCTTAATCTAGGTGGTGACTCCAACAGAACAAATCGATCTTCATCGATACCGGATACACTTTTATCCAGAGGAGGATCATCGATTTCCCATTGTCCTCACAGCACGCATGTGATACTAGATTTCTCACTGAGCTGGGATGTATGCTCACCCTCTTGTCAATACTTCTTTTTAGATTCTTCTATAGGTGACTTCTCTATCGCTGAGTTTATGAAGTCCCCTCTTGCTTGCGTAGTTGCTGGTACCCATGACATTAGTAGAGAGGACGGCGAGGGCTGCACCTGTAGCGACTGCTTCTACTCTTGACATAGCCTTTCCCTTACTTTTTCCCTTCCCAGATACATTATGGATATTATGATTCTTTTTGTTGATAGATAAGGATTTTTATCAAGAACAATGTAACAGATTTACTCTTTTTGTTTTTGGCTATGTATGTATGGATATGGTAGTATTTTGTGGAGTACAAATGATTTTTAATGGATAATATGATACATAGTATGGGATATGATATCATTAGTTGTATCTGTCAATATTTAATGGTTCCACTATATTATTATTGCTTCTTGATTATTGTGGTTATTGCATGTGTAGACTGTGGGATTTAATTTTTAATTATTGTGGTTAGCAATCTTGGATGTATTCAGGTGCTACAAGGGTTGATCCGGATATCAAGCCCCAATCTCCAGAATGGGCTGTGACAACACTGTTATAAGAGCAAACCACTTTATATTACTTATAAGTTTCCCCTACATACGTGTTTCCAAGTGTCAGTGGTATATGCATATGTTAATAAAAGACATGTACAAACCAATAGTAGTGAGTAGGGACAACAATAGTTTAGTCACCCCACACGTGTTTTCATGTATCAGTGGTAGATGCATATGTTAACTAAAAGACATGTACAAATCAGTAGTAGTATGGACAACAATAGTTTAGTTACCAATTACGAGAATTAAACAAGAGAATAATGCACAATTATGAATAAGACAGTCTATATATATATATGTGTGTGTGTGTGTGTGTGTGTGTGTGTGTGTGTGTGTATGTATGTGTGTGTGTGTATGTGTGTGTGTGGGTGTGTGTGTGTCTGGTGAGTACAAAATAGGGTATAGTCCACAACCTAGACTGTTACTCTATACATATAATAAGTACCAAAAGGGTATATGCTAGTGTCAAGCAAAAGAAATAAAAAGATAGCGAGATCATTGAGGATCCCTAGCAACTGGTGGATCTGGACCACTCTATTGAGCTATTGGTGCAGCAGGCACCATAAAGGCTCGAACCTGTCGAAGATCCTTATCAAAGGCATCTTGATGTCTCACTATCGTCTGCTGAACACATTGCATGTTGGCTAGTTCCTCTTTGATTTTTCGTTGACCCTCCTAGATAGCGGTAAACATTTCCTTAACTCGTGCCATACTTCCTTGAGGTTTAGCTGTTGTTGTTGAGGTAGAAGCCCCGTCTCCTACCAGGATCTCCCTTTCGCTTTTATTATCCTCTCTAACAGCTATCCTACATGCCATCGAATGTCTCCAACGTGCCTTCTTACGAGGCTTTTCGATTGCCTCGAGTTCTGGATCAGACAACACAACTTCATGTAGATGCATCCTAATAATGTCGGTCTAACCAAATGGGGAAGATTCCTTTCCATTCTCCATTACCTCTCCAGCGAAGCTCACACCAAAGTGAGCAAAGATATGGGACAACAAGAAACCATATGGTAGTCTTCCATCTGGACCCAGGTAGTTTGCTAAGAATAGAATGTATCTCAAAATGATATATAGGGGACATAGCTGCTCTCCCCAAAATACACAATGCTTACATACCAAACGTATTCAGCTCATCTCTATGTCTAGCCCTGGGAAGTATATTGTGTTGTATGATGCTACTTTTGATCCTAGGAATGGGTCTGTAATTGGGCTCAATATTTCCATTCTCTAAGTCTAGCTTATCAGGATGGATAAGCTCCCTTCATAAGATGATCCACTGATCCTCTGAACAGTTTACAACCTGGCATGGCCCAAAATACACCGTTCTTCCAACAGTAGATAAGTTGAGTATTTTGCCCAGACTGGTGATTCTTAGAGTGATATGTATGCATTTCACCATGCTTGTAAGACCCGCACTCCATGAACCCGATCTAAACCTTGAATTCATGTCGTAACAAGTCTTCCAATCATCACCGGGGCAGACGGGATGAGCGGATGACAAACAGGTATGAAACAGACCGAATTAAGTATGAATTAATTCATACCGGTCGATGGTACTGGTCTTGGTACCGGTCGACCGGTACAGCCTGCGCAGCAGACCATTAAGATCTGGAAACGGATCTCTGTGGGTCCCACTTTCCAAATTTCAAACCGAAAGACTTTCCTAACGCTAGGAGGCTTCCTAAACCTAAACCTAGCCTATATAAACCCCTCTAAACCTCCTAAAACCTCTTCCATGATCCTCACAAACCCTTGAAAGGAGAAAGAGGTTGAAGAAGGAGAAGAAGCTAGGAAGGAAAGGGAAGAGCCGACATTGTCGTTCGACGAAGAACAAGTTGCCGCAAGTCAACGGTAAGTGCTCAAACCTTCCTCTACCATAAGTAATCTAGAATGGTTAGTTGTAGTTGGATCAATACCATGCAAAGCGAGGTATTGATCTAAACCCTATGTTTCCGTCAAACCATAATTTAGTCGATGAACCCTAGATTCAAGTTCTAGGTTGAGATCATCGAAACTAGGACTTGAATGGAGTCTTCCGGAGACATACCAGTCGAACCATACCGGTCGCATAATATGCGACTAGTACCGCAACCAGTACCTCTCGGGGACTGGTCTCTGGGGACCGGCCAACCATACCGGTCGTAGGTTTTCCCCACAATGCTGCGACCGGTACCTGTGACCGGTCAGCTCTGTGAGATGTGTTTTGTCATTGTTGGTTTTTGACCAACGTAAACCTATTCTAACTAAACCCTAATATCATGTAGGACCTTGTGATAGCACGTTTGGACCTTGTAACACGGAGCGAACTATCAAACAAGCATCAGGTGAGGGAACAAGACCTAAACTAATTGGATAATAAAAAGCTATTTTTGCTTATTGAGTCCGATACCATGATTCATTGATTCTATGCGTTTATGCGTGTTTTGTGCATTTAACATGTCATCCAATATTTGTAAGACCCGTGTCAATCTAACCCGGTCTTACCACCTTGAACCAGGTTTACCCGTCTTGGTCGAGCCAAATGGACCAAGGGCGTGAAGGAGATCGAGATCCCAGGTATCAAATTGACCCAAAAATACTTAAAATAAGGGGAGGGTCGCATACCCAGCTAAGCAGGGTCGGACCTCCCAAAACAGAAAGTCAGAACCTTAGTTTTGAAGGGAGGGTCGGACAGCTTAGAACCCTAGGGTCGACGGGATCATCGACCCTCCCATCGACCCTCGGTTACCGTAGGAAATAGAATTAGGAAATTTCCTAATTTTTGATTGGGATTCTTTCCTTATCTCAAAGGGACTTATTTTAGGATGTTCCTACTCTATTTAAAGGACGTCCCTAAGCCACTTTCACTCCTTTCACAACCTTAATTGAATTGAGAGAAAGAGAAGAGAAGGAAAAGAAGAAGAAGAGAAACAAGGAAGAGAATTAGGCCAAAAGAGAAGAGTTGCAGAGAAAGATTATTCTTCTCAGGTATGGATACTAATTCCATGAGTTTCTACAGACCTTAGGTTAGCTATTGATGAGAGTGTGATCTCGGAGAAACCCAAACCATCAACCCATGGTTAGGTTTTCATGGAAAACCATAGAAGAATGCATGAAAGCTATTTAGGTGGATGATTCATGGTTCTAGACCATGGAATGAATGTTGAATGGAATGTAGAAGCAAGCCATAGGACCCAAACACAAAGAATGGATTAAAAAGAGGGTATTGGACCAAAGTGCATAGAGGGTCGCACCGAGGGTCGATGACCATCCGACCCTAGGTGATTCTGACCATCGACCCTCAGTGTTCGGGAAGTTCAGAGTTTGGGGAGGGTCGCACCGAGGGTCAATCAGGACTCCGACCCTACCTCCGACCCTCAGTTAACATCATGGTTTTTAAATCTAGAATTAATTTTAATTAAATTCTATCGACTTTGTTAGGTCTTCTAGCAATATAATAACATTGTAAAGGTGATTCTAAAGCTTGGAAAAGTATTTATTAGCAAGCTAAGGTGAGGAACGGGAACTCCAAACTAATTGGTTAATAACAAAACTGTTTTCTATTTTCTTGAGTCCTATGCCATGCTTGATTCTATACGAATATGTTTGTAATGTGCATACAGCATGCCATCCAATATTTCTATTACTTGTTCATGCATATTTACTTTAATGTTTATAACATGATGAGGATGATGATGATAGGAATAGGCATGTGGTTGTATGTGTGTGGTTGATGTACTTGATGCGAGCGAGTATCAGGGGAGGTGTGATGAGAACGTCAATAAACGTTAACCTTTGGCGGGTCTCAGCACTTTAGCTCTATCTCTAACTTAAGTCTTGTGCATTAGCATCGTCGTATCGCCATTACTTTAGCAGAACTATTATGTTGTAGGGTATCAGGGGAGGTGGTCTCGGTCCTTGTAGTCTCTGACTCTACCAGGGGAGGCCTTAGCTCTATCTCTATGGACATTCTGAGGGATGCTGGGGTGAGGCCTTGGATACACTTTTTGGCATTAGGATTGGTTAGTTGTGAGCCCAGTTTGCATCCCTCGCTAACAGGGGCTTACGTGTTGGTATAGCATTATATAACAATAAACGTTAACCTTTGTTATATACTGTTCATGGTTGGGTGCATGTGAGTCGACGATAAACGTGATCTTCGGGTGACATCACACACTTGTGTATAGAGGCGGGGTCAATAAACGCGACCTTTGGCTACCTAAACCTTTTTATTGCATACTGCAAACTTTAAACCGGACCAAAGATATAAATTGATTGCATGCATATGTACTGTTGCATTGTTTTGGCTACTCACTGAGCCGTGATGTGTGCTCACCCCTCGACGTCGAATATTTTTAGTTGATGATGCAGGTTATACCGTTGAAGATTATATGAATGCGTCTGTGTCGGGAACGTGGCAGCAATGGAAGCTGGAGCTGAAGTGGATACACACAACTCCTCTTGCGAGTGCAACTCGTGTGTATTTGATTAGATATTTTATAGGTTTCTTTATTTGGATTTATTAATACATGTATTTGGTATTTAAATATTTATGTCTCAGTTGAAACCGGATAAATTGCTATTTAAATTTTAATATCACATAGATTCTCAGTTCTTCTTATTATAAAACTTCCGCTATTGTGTATTTACTCTGATTATGATTACGGATGTCTGTAAGTTTAGATAACGCGGGGATAGCCTATTTGAGATCTTGGTTGAACCGTTGGTTTGCTAGCGGTTCATCACACCATTCTGAATAGTGCGGAATTGGGGTGTGACAACTTGATATCAAAACATTAGACTACAAATTACTTGTACGATCACCGATGGGGTTAGAAGTGGAATTAGAGAAAGATTATGGACCATGTCCAGTTCTCATTGGAGAGAAGACTTTAGATGCAACCTTGATACAATTGGAGATGGCAGACTTTGATGTCATCTTGGGAATGGACTGGTTAGCTCGGCATTCTGCAAATCTGTTATGCATCAAAAAGAAGCTAACGTTCAAAGACAAAGAAGGAGCAGAATTCAGTTTCTCGGGAACCAAGCTTCCCCGGAGACGCAAGCTCATACTTTCAGCACTAAAGGCTAAGAAGTGCCTCGAGAAGGGGGCAATTGGGTATCTGGTATCAGTGGTCAACCTAACCAAGGAAGCACCACGGATGGAAGACATTGACGTCGTGCAAGACTACCCTGACGTATTTCCGGAGGAACTACCCGGATTACCACCCGATCGAGCCACAGAGTTTGTGATAGACCTTATACCTGGAGCCGCACGAGTGTCAAAAGCACCTTATAGAATGGCTCCTACGAAACTGAAGGAATTAAAAGTGCAACTACAAGAATTGCTGGACAAGGGTTATATTCGACCCAGTATAGCTCCATGGGGGGCACCGGGTGTTGTTCGTAAAGAAGAAGGATGGTAGCGTTCGATTATGCATCGACTATCGGGAGTTGAATAACCTGACAATCAAGAATCGATACCCACTACCTCGGATCGATGACTTGTTCGATCAGTTACAAGGAGCAAAATTATTTTCTAAGATCGACCTTCGATCAGGCTATCATCAGCTGAAGATTAAAGAAGGTGATATTCTGAAGACAGCATTCAGGACCAGATATGGACATTATGAATTTTTGGTTATGTCTTTCGGATTAACTAATGCACCGGCAATGTTCATGGAACTTATGAACCGAGTTTTCCACGATATGTTGGATACATCGGTTATAGTATTTATTGATGATATATTGGTATACTCCAAGGACAAGGAAACCCATATCAAGAACCTAAACGCAGCCCTACAGCGTTTAAGGAAAGAGAAGTTATATGCCAAATTTTTAAAGTGCGAGTTTTGGCTAAGTGAAGTCGCCTTCTTAGGCCATATAGTATCCACTGAAGGAATCAAAGTGGACCCCAGCAAGATCGAGGCTATTGTAAAGTGGGAAGTACCAAAGATCGTTTTGGAAATCAGAAGTTTTCTGGGTCTAGCTGGTTATTATCGGAGATTCGTAGAAGACTATTCTTGGATTGCCATCCCTCTCACCAATTTGACTAAGAAAGGTGAAAAGTTTGTGTGGACTGATAAATGTGAGAAGAGTTTCCAAACGCTGAAGACCAGATTGATATCCGCTCCGATCTTGACTATTATACACTGATGTGTCAGGACTGGGATTGGGAAGGTGCTTATGCAAGGAGAGCAAGTGATTGCTTATGCTTCAAGACAGTTAAAGGTACATGAGAAAAATTATCCCACTCACGATCTGGAGCTAGCGGCAGTAGTACATGCGGTCAAGATATGGAGACATTACCTATACGGGGAGAAATTCCAGATTAAGTCGGACCATAAAAGTATTACTTATTTATTTAATCAGAAGGAGTTGAATATGAGACAAAGAAGATTGCTGGAACTATTGAAAGACTATGATTGTGATATCCAGTATCGTCCGGGAAAGGTGAACGTAGTAGCGGATGCATTAACCAGAAAAGCAATGATAAAATCGCAAGGAGAAGTTAGCACGACTGCAGCAATGTGTACTACCGGAAGGGTATTCAATCACGGCAACGAGCAGTATGTGATAGATACAACGGATGGATCAGCCAACCAAGACTTTATTCATCGGTTTTCGAATATGTTCGCGGCATTGAAGATTATACCTGATATAGTGGATGAAGTGAAGACAGCTAACAAAGCAGATCCTTATCTGAGAACAGTACAAGAAGATATTGAGAAAGGTAGGACCAACCCTGAGTTCACCTTGGATGACGAGAAGGTACTGAAATACAAAGGAAGAATATGTGTACCTGAAACAGAAAGTGCAGACATTAGACACTGACTGATGAAGGAAGCCCACACCACCATCTATTCGTTACATCTTGGAATTACAAAAATGTATCATGACCTAAAGAAACTATATTGGTGGAGGGAGATGAAAGTAGATGTAGCTAAGTTCGTGTCCCAATGCCTAAATTGTCAGAAGGTAAAGGTTGAACGACAAAGACCCGCAGGACTGTTGCAGCCATTACCGGAACCAGCATGGAAATGGGACTGTATCACTATGGACTTCGTCACAGGACTACCACTGACTCCTCAAGTAGTTGACACAGTTTGGGTGATTGTGGACCGTCTGACTAAAACAGCTCGCTTCATACATATACGCCCTCAGTATACACTAGAAAGGTTAGCGAAGCTGTATGTGGATAATATTGTTCGATTACATGGTGTTCCAGAAAGCATTGTGTCTGATAGAGATCCATGATTAAATTCCAAGTTTTGGGAGGGATTGCAAAAGGCTATGGGTACAACATTGAAGTTCAGTACTGCATTCCACCCACAGACAGATGGACAGTCAAAGCGTACAATCCAGATTCTAGAAGATATGCTACGAGCATGTGTAATTGATTTCAAAGGATCATGGGATGAAAAGTTACCATTGATCGAGTTCACGTATAACAACAGCTATCAGGCTACTATACAGATGTCACCTTATGAAGCACTGTATGGCAGGAAGTGTCGAACTCCTTTGTTTTGGAATGAAGTTGGGGAATGTAGTATTGTTGGACCGGAATTTGTTGAAGAGACTTGTCGAGTGGTCGACATCATCAAGGAAAGAGTGAGAACAGCTCAGAACCATCAGAAGCAATATGCAGACACTCGACGAAGAGATCTGGAGTTCGCCGTAGGTGATAAAGTATTTTTGAAGGTATCGCCTATGCGAGGATTGAAGAGGTTCGGACAGAAAGGGAAACTAAGTCCAAGATATGTCGGGCCATATGAAATTCTAGCTAAGCGTGGACAAGTGGCTTATCAGTTAGCACTACCACCATTTATGTCAAGTGTGCATGACGTATTTCACATTTCCCTATTGAAGAAGTATGTCAAAGACCCAACGCATGTTTTGACAGTGGATTTGCTGGAATTGACTGATGATTTGACATTTGAAGTAACACCAACAGAAATCACTAGTCGAAAGGTTCAACGTCTACGCAAGAGAGATATCTACTATGTTAAGGTCACGTGGAAAAGTAGAGACATGGAAGAAGTTACATGGGAAGAAGAGAATGCTATGCGAAAGCAATACCCTCATTTATTTGATTCAGAAGGTACGTACAATTTTGACGATAAAATTTTTATAAGTTGGGGGGAGTTGTAAGACCCGTGTCAATCTAACCCGGTCTTACCACCTTGAACCAGGTTTACCCATCATGGTCGAGCCAAATGGACCAAGGGCGTGAAGGAGATCGAGATCCCAGGTATCAAATCGACCCAAAAATACTTAAAATAGGGGGAGGGTCGCATACCCAGCTAAGCAGGGTCGGACCTCCCAAAACAGAAAGTCAGACCCTTAGTTTTGAAGGGAGGGTCGGACAGCTTAGAACCCTAGGGTCGACGGGACCATCAACCCTCCCATCGACCCTCGGTTACCGTAGGAAATAGAATTAGGAAATTTCCTAATTTTCGATTGTGATTCTTTCCTAATCTCAAAGGGACTTATTTTAGGATGTTCCTACTCTATTTAAAGGACGTTCCTAAGCCAATTTCACTCCTTTCACAACCCTAATTGAATTGAGAGAAAGAGAAGAGAAGGAAAAGAAGAAGAAGAGAAACAAGGAAGAGAATTAGGCCAAAAGAGAAGAGTTGTAGAGAAAGATTATTCTTCTCAGGTATGGATACTAATTCCATGAGTTTTTACAGACCTTAGGTTAGCTATTGATGAGAGTGTGATCTCGGAGAAACCCAAACCATCAACCCATGGTTAGGTTTTCATGGAAAACCATAGAAGAATGCATGAAAGCTATTTAGGTGGATGATTCATGGTTTTAGACCATGGAATGAATGTTGAATGGAATGTAGAAGCAAGCCATAGGACCCAAACACGAAGAATGGATTAAAAAAGAGGGTATTGGACCAAAGTGCATAGAGGGTCGCACCAAGGGTCGATGACTATCCGACCCTAGGTGATTCTGACCATCGACCCTCAGTGTTCGGGAAGTTCAGAGTTTGGGGAGGGTCGCACCGAGGGTCGATCAGGACTCCAACCCTACCTCCGACCCTCAGTTAACAGCATGGTTTTTAAATTTGGAATTAATTCTAATTAAATTCTATCGACTTTGTTAGGTCTTCTACCAATATAATAACATTGTAAAGGTGATTCTAAAGCTTGGAAAAGTATCTATTAGCAAGCTAAGGTGAGGAACCGGAACTCCAAACTAATTGGTTAATAACAAAATTGTTTTCTATTTTCTTAAGTCCTATGCCATGCTTGATTCTATGTGAATATGTTTGTAATGTGCATACAGCATGCCATCCAATATTTCTATTACTTGTTCATGCATATTTACTTTATTGTTTATAACATGATGATGATGATGATGATAGGAATAGGCATGTGGTTGTATGTGTGTGGTTGATGTACTTGATGCGAGCGAGTATCAGGGGAGGTGTGATGAGAACGTCAATAAACGTTAACCTTTGGCGGGTCTCAGCACTTTAGCTCTATCTCTAACTCAAGTCTTGTGTATTAGCATCGTCGTATCGCCATTACTTTAGCAGAACTATTATGTTGTAAGGTTAGGGGAGGTGGTCTCGGTGCTTGTAGTCTCTGACTCTACCGGGGGGCCTTAGCTCTATCTCTATGGACATTCTGAGGGATGCAGGGGTGAGGCCTTGGATACACTTTTTGGCATTAGGATTGATTAGTTGTGAGCCCAGTTTGCAGCCCTTGCTAACAGGGGCTTACGTGTTGGTATGACAATATATAGCAATAAACGTTAACCTTTGTTATATACTGTTCATGGTTAGGTGCATGTGAGTCGACGATAAACGTGATCTTCGGGTGACGTCACACACTTGTGTATAGAGGCGGAGTCAATAAACGTGACCTTTGGCTACCTAAACCTTTCTATTGCATACTGCAAACTTTAAACCGGACCAAAGATATAAATTGATTGCATGCATATGTACTGTTGCATTGTTTTGGCTACTCACTGAGCCGTGATGTGTGCTCACCCCTCGACGTCGAATATTTTTAGTTGATGATGCAGGTTATACCGTTGAAGATTATATGAATGCGTCTGTGTACAGGAACGTGGCAGCAATGGAAGCTGGAGCTGAAGTGGATACACGCGACTCCTCTTGCGAGTGCAACTCGTGTGTATTTGATTAGATATTTTATAGGTTTCTTTATTTGGATTTATTAATACATGTATTTGGTATTTAAATATTTATGTCTCAGTTGAAATCGGATAAATTGCTATTTAAATTTTAATATCACATAGATTCTCAGTTCTTCTTATTATAAGACTTCCGCTACTGTGTATTTACTCTGATTATGATTACGGATGTGTGTAAGTTTAGATAACGCGGGGATAGCCTATTTGAGATCCTGGTTGAACCGTTGGTTTGCTAGCGGTTCATCACACCATTCTGAATAGTGCAGAATTGGGGTGTGACAATATTTCTGCTATTACTGTTCATGCATATTTAATTTTGTTTATTTATAACATGATGATGATGATGAAGTTAGGAATAGGCATGTGAATGTTTGGGTGTGGTTAGCGTACTTGATGCAAGTTGGGCATCGGGGGGAGGACGTGACACTGTGGTTTTTCCTAGTCACCAGACTCTAGCTCTATCTCTACTCAAGTCTTGTCCACTGACATCGTCGTATCGCCATTATCTTAGCAGAGCTATTACGTCGTAGGGCATCAGGGGAGGTAGTCTCAGACCGTGTAGTCTCTGACTCTGCCGGGAGGGCTTAACTCTATCTCTATGGACGTATTGATGGATGCTAGGGTGAGGCCTTGGATACACTGTTTGACATTAGGATTGGTTAGTTGCAAGCCCACTTTGCAAGCCCTTGCCAATAGGGGCTTACGTGTTAGTATGGGTGCATGTGGTACAACAATGCTGATACTCATTGGGTACACTATTTCCATGGTGGGTGCATGTGGGACGGCAATGCCGATATTCATTGGGCAGCTTCACACACTTGTGTATAGAGGTGAGGAGGCCTCTGAACCTTTCTATTGCACATTGCAAACTTATAAACCAGACCACAGATATGAATTGAATGCATGCATATGTTTGTTGCATTGTTTTGTTTGCTCACTGAGCCGTGATGTGTGCTCACCCTTTTTGACGTCCAATATTTTAGTTGATGATGCAGGTACCATGGTTGAAGATTATATAAATGCTCCTGTGTACGGGCAAGCTGCGGCAATGGACGCTGAAGTGATGATGGAGTCGCATGATTCGACATGCGAGTGCAACTCCTGTGATTTCGATTAGAATTTTATTTGGATTATACAGACAATGTATTTGAATTAGTTATTTAAGTTTATGTCTTAGTCCTTTTGGAAATAATTGGTTAAATTATTTATTTTTTTACATTTAGATTCTCAGTTCATTTAATATTTAAGACTTCCGCTATTGTGTATTTACTCTGATTATTGTTGTAAATGTGTATGGTTTAAGCAAACGGACACAACCTATTTGAGATCCTGGTTGAACCGTTGGTTTATTAGCGGTTCATCACACCATTCTGGATAGTGCAGAATTGGGGTGTGACAACTTGGTATCAGCGCTCTCAGGCCCTGTCTATTAAACCAGTATATTTCTACAAAAGTTTGTGAACTGAGTTAGGTTGAAATTTTAAAAGCTGTAATAATAATACACCATAAGCACCTGTGTTGTTTGAGACAAATTAAGAGAATAATGCATATATATAAAAGGAAGAATATGTTTCATATACATCAAGTAAAAAGTACATTTATACATATCTGAATCAGAGTACAGTCCACAACCCGGACAGTTACTCTGTAGTACAAAGAAAAAAAAAAGAAATATACATCATGGAGTTGGAGGTGATGGAGGAGGTATAGCGTCTACATCCATATACATGTGATCCTCATCCTTAACATCACCCCCGTGAACCCCTACTCCGACTGCTGCTGTTGCCGCCCCAGCGTCTGCTACCTCTACCCGAGTATAAGGACACACCAGAGCGTTCCTTTCATCATCACTGACCTGAACATCCCACATACCCATCCTACAGATGGCTTCCCAGTCCAGAACCGATGAGAAGGACTTCTCCTGAATCCTCTCATCTACTAAATCAACACCTAGGCGGGTGAGCAGTGTAGTGATCAAACTTCCGTAGGGCAGGTTGCCTATCTGACCAGACAGCGTAGCACAGATCATCGTCCTCAGGATAATGTAGGGTAGGCAGACAGGCTGCCTAGTGCAAATGCAGTAAAGGACAAACTAGGTCAACTGGGAGATCCTCTCATAGTGTCCACTCTGGGGTATCAGGTTGTGCTGGATGATCTTGCAGTACACCCAAGGCTCTGGACGTAGGTTGATCGCTTTCATCTCCTAGCAATCATCTCTGGTAAGCTGACTGTGTTTCTCAGGGTCGCATACCTTGGGGTCGCATAAGGACCGACCCTACCATCGACCCTAAGATGGAAAATACAGTATGTTGTCAGAATGATCTAAAAAATTGGAAATTTATATTAATTAGATGGATTTTTTACTTGAGAACAACTTATATTGATTTCCTCACATGTGCTATGATTGTTTACAGACACTACTACCACCAGAACAAGAAATGGCTGGGCGAAGAGTGACCAGACAAAGTCGTAACCCAATTCCACCACTACCACCTGTGGAGGAAGACAGCCATATAAATCATGAATCACAGGAGAAAATGAATACGGCACCGCCTGTCACACCCCAATTCCACACTGTTCAGAATGGTGTGATGAGCCGCTAAATAAACAACGGCTCAACCAGGATCTCAAATAGGCTATCCCCGCGTTATCCAAACTTAACACGCATCCACAATCATAATCAGAGTAATACACAATAGCGGAAAATTTATAAATAATATGAACTGAGAACTAGAATGATACCCATAAATAATATCAAATTATTCTGTGTTTAACTAAGACATAATTATTTAAATACCAAATACATGTCTTATAAATCCAATAAAGAAACCTACGAAAAATATCTAATCAAATACACACGAGTTGCACTCGCAAGAGAGATCGTGTGTATCATCTTCAGCTCCAACGTCCATAGCTGCTACAATTCCATACGCTGACAGGTTCATATAATCTTCAACAGTATATCCTGCATCATCAACTAAAAATATTCGACGTCGAGGGGTGAGCACACAACACGGCTCAGTGAGTAGCCAAAACAATGCAACATTACATATGCATGCAAAAAAAATCAATTTATATCTTTGGTCTTGGTTTATAGTTTGCAATGTGCAATAGAAAGGTTGGGTGGTCAAAGGTTAACGTTTATTGACACCGCCTCTATACACAGGGTGTGGAAGCCCGCCCGAAGGTTAACGTTTATCGTCGTCCCCATCCACCCTACCATAACATTATACAACAAAGGTTAACGTTTATTGCTATATAATGCTATACCAACACGTAAGCCCCTGTTAGCGAGGGCTTGCAAACTGGGCTCGCTGCTAACCAATCCTAATGCCAAACAGTGTATCCAAGGCCTCACCCCAGCATCCCTCAGAATGCCCATAGAGATAGAGCTAAGGCCCCCCGGTAGAGTCAGAGACTACAAGGACCGAGACCACCTCCCCTGATACCCTACGACATAATAGTTCCGCTAAGGTAATGGCGATACGACGATGTCAATGCACAAGACTTGAGTTAGAGATAGAGCTAAAGTGCTGAGACCCGCCAAAGGTTAACGTTTATTGACGTTCTCATCACACCTCCCCTGATACTCGCTCGCATCAAGCACACCAACCACACACATACAATCACATGCCTATTCCTATCATCATCATCATCATCATCATGTTATAAACAATAAAATAAATATGCATGAACAAGTAATAGAAATATTGGATGGCATGTTGTATGCACATTACAAACATATTCGCATAGAATCAAACATGGCATAGAAAAGAAAACAGTTTATTATTAACCAATTTAGTTTGGGGTTAAGGTTCCTCACCTTAGCTTGCTAATAGATACTTTTCCAAGCTTTAGAATCACCTTTATAATGTTATTATACTGCTAGCAAACCTAACAAAGTCGATAGAATTTAATTAAAATTAATTCAGAATTTAAAAACCATTCTGTCAACTGAGGGTCGATGCTGGGGTCGATGCTAGGGTCGATGGGTCTATCGACCCTCCCTCCATTCTGAACTTCCCGAATGCCGAGGGTCGATGGTCAGAAACACCTAGGATCGGATGGTCTATCGACCCTCGGTGCACTCTGGTCCAATTTCCACTTTTTAATCCATTCTTCGTGTTTGGGGTCCTATGACTTGCTTCCTACATTCACCCAACACTCATTCCATGATCTAGAACCATGTATAAACCATCTAAATCATTTTCGTGCATCCTCCTATGGTTTTCCATGAAAACCTAACCATGGATGGATGGTTTGAGTTTCTCCGAAATCCTACACTCAACCATATCTAACCTAAGCTCTGTAGAAACTCATGGAATTAGTATCCATACCTGAGAAGATTACTTTTCTCTGCAATTTCTTCTCCTTTTTGCTAAGCCTTCTTCCTAGCCTCCTTTCTTCCTCTTTTCCTTCTTCTCTCTTTCTCTCAATTCAATTAGGGTTGTGAAAGGAGTGAATGTGGCTTAGGAACGTCCTTTAAATTGACTAGGAATGTCCTATAATAGTCCCATTGAGATTTGGAAAGAATCCCAACCAAAAATTAGGAAATTTCCTAATTTCAGTTTCGTCAGAAACCGAGGGTCGATGGGAGGGTCGATGATCCCGTCAACCCTAGGGTCTTAAGCTGTCCGACCCTCCCTCAAAAACTGAGGGTCTGACTTTCTGTTTTGGGAGGTCCGACCCTGCTTCACTGGGTGTGCGACCCTCCCCTAGAATTAAGTGTTTTTGGGTCGATTTCATACCTGGGATCTCGATCTCTTTCATGCCCTTGGTCCATTTGACTCGACCATGATGGGTAAACCTGGTTTAAGGTGGTAAGACCGGGTTAGTTTGACACGGGTCTTACACCGCCAGTGGCTTGTGACCAGGAAAATCCTACAAACTTGTCAGCCCCACCTATAGATCTGGCTACAACAGTAATGAACTTGGCTCAACATCTGCAACAAATATAGCAGGTGCAAGCCAATATGCAAGCTGCTATAGGGATGGCTTTTCCAGCTGTCCATACAACACCTATGCCAGCAGGGCAGGCCAGCACAATACCAAGAGGAAGTAACACGGTACCCCACGCACCTCAAACACCAGTCATGCAGGCCCAAGTACAGAATCCTAAGGTAGCTCAAGGAAGTTACCCGTATCAACCACCTATGTATGGGGCTTACGCTCCGTATCAGCTAGACCACTCCCGCCCGATCGAGCGTTTTCTAAAGATGAAGCCCAAGGAATATAATGGTAAGCCATATCCTTTGTGGCCAGCACACTGGATTGATGAAATGGAGAGAAATTTCATGATGATGACAGTTACTGAGGAGGAGAAAGTACTGTGTGCAACATTCATGCTGAAAGGCGATGCACACCACTGGTGGAAGTCCACACGGACTTATCTGTTAACAAAGCACGCCCAATTAACCTGGGCTATATATAAAGAAGCATTTTTTGAGAAATACTTCCCCAGGAGTTTCAGAGATGCTATGGAAAGAAAGTTCCTGAGTTTATATCAGGGACAGATGATTGTCGATGCATATCAATAGCGTTATGAGGAGCTGTTCTTCTTTGCACCAGTCAGTATGCAAGAGGAAGATACGAAGACCCGAAGGTTCATCATGGGACTTAGGGGAAGTATTCGTGAACATTTTTTGGGACTTGAGAAGAAAGTCTACAAAGTTGTACAAATTGCTCGAGTGATAGAGTCGAGCCAGAAAGAGAGCTATTTTGCTCAAAATAGGGGTAACAAAAGGCCTAATGGGAATTCTTATAACGGAGGGAACACCAAGACATTCAAACCCTTCTGTACTCAAGGCTTTAATGCTGCAGCCAATACTACTTCAGCAGTCCCATCGCAACTAAAGCAAAATAATGAAGGAGTAAGGTGTTTTAACTACAATCAAGTGGGACATATTTCAAGGGAGTGCCCTAAGCCTAGAAAGCAATTACAGCAAGGAAGAGTTTACGCTCTTACATCAAAGGATGTTGCCGCTTCGCCTGATGTGGTCACAGGTATGACCTGAACCTTTTAAATTATGTTACATTGTATGAGCATGTAGACTAAATTAAAACAAATCACAGGTATCGTACCTATTAATGACATTCCCGCCAAAGTGCTCTTTGATTCTGGAGCTACTCATTCTTTTATATCTGTGTCATTTGGAAAGAAGCTAAATCTACCCCTCAAATCTTTAGACTACAAACTACTTGTACGATCGCCTATGGGATTAGAAGTGACATTAAAAGAAGGTTATGGGCCATGTCCAGTTCTTATTGACGAGAAGACTTTGGATGCAACCTTGATTCAACTTGAGATGGCAGACTTTGACGTCATCTTGGGAATGGACTGGTTAGCTCTCGATGGTCGATTCAATGTAAACCTTGAATCCATCTTGGGATTAGACTCAATATTTTGATACCTTAACCTAGGAGGTACATCCCTAATCGACCCTACTAGGACAAGTAATAATTGAGTAAATTAATGGTGAAACTCCGACAAAAGGGACTGTCGACGGACTTATACGGAAGGGGTCCAGAAGTATGTCCGAATGGAGCCCTGGAGGCAAAATCCATGCCTCTAGATAGGCCTCGGACTCCAGCCAGTTGCAGCAGCCCGATGGAGCATCGGATGGAACTCTGTGCGACCGCCAACTTCTAGAATGTAAGAAAAACTGGCCAATGTTGGAACCTGATTTTGCCATAAAGTTTTAACCAACCTAAGTATGGAATTTTGACCAAAAATATGTATGAGATATTCTCCAATACGTTTAGTTGATATTTCAAAAGAAATGAGATCATTTAGATTTGGGATGAGGGAGATATGGTCTCAGCACGTTGCTGTGCACAGACTGAATCCAATTCTGTAAGTCCAACTTGGAAGACCTAGTTTACACTATCATAATGATATGAAATTTGGAGGAGATGTTATATTTTAAGTTTAGGATCATCGTAAAGAAACTTGAGGTGATTTTGATCTAGGATAATAGACTTATGACCTTTGGAAAAGGCAAAGGTCAGATTCTTATGGAATCTGGGAACTGTCCAAACAATACCACTAACGATCGATCATAAGAACTGGCCTATCGACCGGCCAATCCCAGAAAGGCCATTGGAAGTGGTTGGACATAGCGATGGTCGTTCCTACTATATCAATCGACGTTGTGACCGACCATTAGTAGAATGTTCAAACCTTTGTCAGATGCTACGGCAATCGAAATAGGTGCAACCGAGGCATCGACCGGCGAACCCCAGACTTCTATAATTTGGTAATGAGTAATATAGAATCTATAACCAATAATTCCACATTCTGAATAGTTGTAGAGCACACCGAAAACATTAATTATTCTAGCGTGGACAACATCGACTCACATGATACGAATAGCAAGGATAACAAGAACTCAGGTGAGGAACAGAACCCCTGATTTATTTTGGAGTGTTTATAATATGTGATTATTATGCCGTATGTTATTGTGATAGCATGCCGTCCATTATCTATTCTTCCATGCATTGCATATATATATATATATATATATAAATCTTGTGATTGTGTGATGATTGATGCTACCTTGTGATTGTGTGAAGATTAATGGTATCTAGTGATTATGTAATGACTGTGACCTAGTGGGCAGTGGTGAAATGGTCGAGGATCGCTAGATCCGACCTGCTAGGCAAATCTAAATGAGTATGTCACTCACTCCTAGTGGGATGATAGCATCTTGGGGGCAAAACGGATGGTTTGTGATTCCTATTGGGATTGATGAAAGGGATACATAGGATGACATGTAGGATTGGTTAGTGGCACTACCCTTATATGTAATCTTGGCCAGTAGGGGATCAGGTATTGGTAGGATGGAGTGATGAGGGGGAAGGGTCGACAATGTTATTTGGAGCATCACTGGCCAGACTTGCTGCCCCATCACCATTCTGATTGGGATGTCGTGTGGCTTTACCAAGGCTATCGGTGTAGGCTGGTAAGTGCCCATTCACTCCTGTATATGGAAGTTATGGTCAGCTTCTAGGAAGTGTGACCAGGCCTTACCATAGCATTGTAGCATACATTATACCTGACCTTACTTGCCAATAATCTAATAATATATTATTGTTTGCTTGCTTGTATCCTAATGGGATTTGGACGACCAAAATGGGATAGCCGTCTTGTTCCTGGGGTATGGCTATTTTTAGGACTGGTTAGTTACATAAACCCCATGTTTGTGACCCTGTTTAGTTGGAGGTTAGGTGCTCTGTGGAGTTGGGGACAAGGGAGGTGACCTAGAGGTGTTAGTTGGAGCATCTCCTACTCGGGCCAACCTGTACCTAACTCACAATTAGGATGTCGCGTGGGAGCACCAGGGCTATTGGGGTAGGCTGGTGAGTATCCAAACACTCCCATGCATGGAGGTTATAGTTAGCTTCTGGGAAGTGTGGCTAGGCCTTACCTTAGCACATGACAAACATTACTAGACCATTAAATTAAATACTATCTCATGCATTTTTTCTTGCATGCATGTTCTATTCCTCATTGAGCTCAAGTTGGCGAACTCACCCTTATGTATACACCTTTTTTCTAGATTTTGGTGCAGGTCTACTATAGATTTCGTAGACCTCTTCTTTATGATACTGGTATTTTGGTGACAAGTGGACGATATTCGCAATTGGATTATTTGCTATACTTGTGTCTTCGAAAGCCAAGTTGAAGATGGATAGAGTGCTGATTTAGTTTTAATACTTTTTTTATAGGACAAGTCGTCCAATACTATGTGCTCCACTATTTTATTTGAGGTATTAGTTTATGTCTTGAGTCTTGTAGCAATAGAATAACACATGTTATTATTGTACCAATATCATTAGAATCCAATAGTGTCAATACTTGAAAATTTGTATAAGTCTTCTGCTGTATTTATATTTTAATCTGATCACGTGGTGGTTAGTGTGTTATGGAGTGAGGTGGTGTGATGTTTGTCCTGTGTCATGATCCTAGCAGTTAATAGGATGGCAATAAGCGTTCTATTCACAGCCCCGGCATGTGCCAAAAGAAAAGAAAATTAATTTTGGGGTGTGACATTCACCCCCATCTTATACTAAGTTTACTCACCTTGATCCTCACCCATTTGAAATCTTCATCTCCCTACTGCACTCCCCTTCTACTAGGGTTTACTTATTATTTTACTAGTTAGATCCAACATAATTTCAAGTTTTTAATCTACCTAGTAATTCTAACATAAGGTTCGAGATATTACCTGCAACAAGGGTTGAATAATGAAGATGAAAGCCTAGAAACTTCCACAGCACTTGCAAGCTCTCCTTTTCTTCTTTCTTCTCTTTCCTCCAACTCTTTTTCCTTCCTAGCAGCACTCTCTCTTATAAAATATGTCAGAGGTCGTATGTAATGAGTATATAACCATATGGGAGAGAAGCCTATTAGGGTTCCTCTTCCCAGTCTCCTTGTTGGAGTGCAACTCTACCAAAGGTAGGAAACATTGGAGGAAAACCATGTATCATAGGGTTTGAGCGTACGTAGGAGTTCCTTCCTCCTAACTGACTTTGAAGCTGTTCTACTTGATTTGGGGCTCTAATGGTTCGTCTTGGGCTAGGGGAATATTCCTAGTTATCTCATAGAATCATGCCAACTCATCTCATTCTCGTAGGTAGGTTATACCTAAGTAGTTCGATGCTAGCGGATCCTACTGGCTCGGGTTTCCCAACTGGCTGCATCGATAACCACCAGTGTGAATGGCCTAGTTGGTCCCTTTTTCTTCCCCCTTCTTCCAGTCCAGTCCCTTAATGATGCAACCTAATTTTTGTTAGGGACTTGTGAATCTATTTGGTCTATGGTGGAAAACCCTCTTAGCACAACAAAATCCAGTTGGGCCTAGGTTTCTGGGTGCGGGTTTTATAACTCCACCCCCCTTAGAAGAATTTCATCCCTGAAATTCCACTACACTAAGTGTTTACTCGATATGACACCTTCTTTATCTAGGAAGTTCCCTAAGAGTCTTACTCCATCTATTTAGACAACTTCTGTGGTTTTTATTCGTAGATGGTGTCGATTTTTCCTTTGGGTTGGGTCTTTCTCCCCCTTATAGGCTCTATCTAATAGGTTGTGACCTCTCATTTATTCTCATTAAAGCGGTTGTCACCTGTCACCATTGACTATCTCTGAATCATAAATTTAATCACTGCCTTTCACTACTCCATTTTACCAGTTAGTATTTGGTTTTACTATAACCAAATTTAGAGTGATTTATGAGGGTTAACATTATTTCTCCTTACCACATTTAGTTTTCCCTAACTTGTTATTACCTATTCTACTAGTCTTTCCAAAGTACCAGGCTTTACATATCTATCGGTTACCAAATCTTCGCAGTAATATCTCACAACTTTAGAGTAACACATAGCTTATTAGTTTGCTCCGTGAGACATGTTACATCATAATGTTTTATTATACTTATTGTTTGGTCTTACACTAGCATGCAATCACGACATGATTATTAATGATATTTCGAAGGTTTAGTAGTTACCTACTGGGGATTCATTCCAGCCCTTCCTTTCTTCTTTTCCTGTCTTGCCCTTACTCGTAGCTTGAGGTTAGATACTAGCCTGACACTCATCTTTTCAACTGATTTCTTAGCTCTTGCCTGTAGCGTTAGGCAGGCTTTCTTCAGAATTTTCATGGATATGACTCCTAAGAGTTTGTTCCTAGGCACATTGTCTTGAGGGTCTTGGAGTGAATTAACTTCTGAAACATCATCCTCCATAGGTTCTTCTTGATCTTCCGCCATGGGTGCCTTTACTTCTTGGTTTCCTCCTGATAGAATTTTCAAAAACAGTACTTCCTCCACCATGGGTAAATATGGACATCCAGTACGGTTATGTCTCATACGACAATAGCTAGAACATTTAAGTATGCTCTTTAGAAAGGTTTTGATTACTTTTATCGAAGGTCTGGGTTTACCCTCACTATTGAGTTGTAAGCCCGATAAGGTTCTTGCATGTCCCTTACGTAAGGACCACGCTTAGCCTTGGTCCCCGAATTAGGACTTTCCCACGCTCTGTCTGAAGGGTATTGTGGTATGGTGTGGTCAGTCCTCCAAACATTTTACAAAGGTTTGCCTCGGTGGACGATCAGGAGTTTTGGTTGTTCCTCTCTTGCCAAGCACGCCAGTCTCCTTGGACATTCACCCCTACATATGGACTGTTGAGTTCATTGGGATGGTTTCCCTGTCAGTAGTGTGGTCCAGAGGTTGGGTGAGCATTCCAACATTCTTCTGGAATGGTACCCCTCATGATGGAGAAAGTCCCCTTCAGGGTGTTTTCTTGGGGCACATAATAATCCAAAAAATCTTTTTGGAATATATCCCACATAATTTCTCCATGTTATTGCAGTAACTAGGGTTCCGCATCTTGCCACCATCGATATGGCGAACCTTCAAACTGTTGTGTTACATACAACACTTTCTGGTCGTCAGTACATCCCAACTTTCAAACATCTTACCCATACGCCAAACATTCCTGAGAACTTAGGGGGCCTAAGTCTTAGGAAACCTCCAATGGCTTGTCTTGTCCTATCTCGTCAGTGTTAGTTCTTGGAGATGATGCATGAGTACTTCGATTGTTCCTGTTACGGGGTGCTGGCCATGCATACTGAGCTAGGAATGCTTTTCCAAACATTTCCCAAGAAATCTCTCTATGTTTTGCCTTTAGCTCCTATTCGGCAGCTAGCCACCACTGGTATGGTGCACTCTTTAATTGATAAGTTGTACATTGCACTCTTTGGGGAGAAGAATGAAAGCAGATGTAGCTAAATTCGTGTCTCAATGCCTAAATTGTCAGAGGATGAAGGCTGAACGACAAAAACCTGTAGGATTGTTGCAACCGCTGCCAGAACCAGCATGGAAATGGGGCTGCATTACTATGGACTTCGTCACCGGGTTACCATTGACTTTTCGAGTGGTTGACGCAGTTTGGGTGATTGTAGATCGTCTGACTAAGACAGCTCACTTTATAGCAATACGACCATAGTATACCCTGGGGAGGTTAGCCAAGCTATATGTGGATAACATTGTCAGATTACATGGTGTACCTGAAAGCACTGTGTCCGACAGAGACCCACGCTTTACTTTAAAGTTTTGGGAAGGATTGAAAAAGGCTATGGGTACAACGTTGCAGTTCAGTACTGTATTCCATCATCAGACAGACGGACAGTCGGAGCGTACCATTCAGATTTTAGAAGACATGCTTTGAGCCTGTGTATTGATTTTAAAGGATCATGGGATGAGAAACTACCATTGATCGAGTTCGCCTATAACAACAGCTATCAAGCTACTATACAGATGTCATCCTATGAAGCACTGTATGGTAGAAAGTGTCGAACTCCTTTGTTTTAGAATGAAGTTGGAGAACGTAGCATTGTTGGACCAGAATTTGTTGAAGAAACTTGTCGAGTAGTCTTCATCATCAAGGAAAGAGTTAGAACAGCTCAGAATCGTCAGAAACAGTATGCAGATACTCGACGCAGAGACCTTGAATTCATCATAGGTGATAAGGTATTCCTGAAGGTATCACCTATGCGGGGTTTAAAACGATTCGGACAGAAAGGAAAGCTAAGTCCGAGATATGTCGGGCCATATGAGATTCTAGCCAAACGTGGCAATGTGGCATATCAACTAGCTCTACCACCATCCATGTCAAGCGTTCATGATGTGTTCCATGTTTCGTTATTGAAGAAGTATGTCAGGGATCCATCGCACATCTTGACAGCAGACCCACCAGACTTGACAGAGGACTTGACGTTTGAAGTCGTAATTATCACAAGCCAAAAAGTACAACATCTCCGAAGCAAGGATATCCACTATGTGAAAGTGCATTGGAAAAGCCAAGATGTAGAATAAATTACTTGGGAGGAAGAGAATGCGATGAGAAAAATAATACCCTAACCTTTTTGATGACCAAGGTACATTCAGATTTCGAGGCCAAAATTTATTTTAAGGGTGGGGGAGTTGTGAAACCTACATGCAAATTTCGGGGATGAAATTTCTTTTAAGGGTGGGAGAGTTGTAAGACCCGCACTCCATGAACCCGATCTAAACCTTGAATTCATGTCATAACAGGTCTTCCAATCATCACCGGGCCAGACGGGACGAGCGGATGACAAACAGGTACAAAACGAACCGAATTAAGTATGAATTAATTCATATCGATCGATGGTACCGGTCTTGGTACCGATCGACCGATATAGCCTGCGTAGCAGACCACTAAGATCCGAAAACGGATCTTTGTGGGTCCCACTTTCCAAATTTCAAACCGAAGGACTTTCCTAATGCTAGGAGGCTTCCTAAAGCTAAACCTAGCCTATATAAATCTCCTAAAACCTCTTCCATGATCCTCACAAACCCTAGAAAGAAGAAAGAGGCTGAAGAAGGAGAAGAAGCTAGGAAGGAAAGGGAAAAGCCGACATTGCCGTTTGACGAAGAACAAGTTACCTTAAGTCAACGGTAAGTGCTCAAACCTTCCTCTACCATAAGTAATCTAGAATGGTTAGTTGTAGTTGGATCAATACCATGCAAAGCGAGGTATTGATCTAAACCCTATGTTGCCGTCAAACCCTAATTTAGTCGATAAACCTTAGATTCAAGTTCTAGGTTGACATCATCGAAACTAGGACTTGAATGGAGTTGGAAACAACTCTAACTCAATGCTTAGACCTAGGATGTGTAGGAGAAACCCTAGGATCAATAGAGGGTGACCGACGGAAGGCAAGAACCAAGTGTATGGTCTTCCGGAGATACCGGTCGAACCATACTGGTCGCACCGTATGCGACTGGTACCTCTCGGGGACTGGTCTGTGGGGACTGGCCAACCATACCGGTCACAGGTTTTCCCCACAGTGCTACGACCGGTACCTGTGACCGGTCTGCTCTGTGAGATGTGTTTTGTCACTGTTGGTTTCCGACCAACGTAAACCTATTCTAACTAAACCCTAATATCGTGTAGGACCTTGTGATAGGACGTTTGGACCTTGTAACGCGGAGCGAACAATCAAACAAGTTTCAGGTGAGGGAACAAGACCTAAACTAATTAGATAATAAAAAGCTATTTTTGCTTATTGAGTCTGATACCATGATTGATTGATTCTATGCGTGTATGCGTATTTTGTGCATTTAACATGTCATCCAATATTCCTGCTATTACTGTTCATGCATATTTAATTTTGTTTATTTATAACATGATGATGATGATGAAGCTTGGAATAGGCGTGTGAATGTTTGTGTGTGGTTAGCGTACTTGATGCGAGTAGGGCATCAGGGGGAGGACGTGACACTGTGGTTTTTCCTGGTTACCAGACTCTAGCTCTATCTCTACTCAAATCTTGTCCAGTGACATCGTCGTATCGCCATTACCTTACCAGAGCTATTACGTCGTAGGGCATCAGGGGAGGTAGTCTCGGACCGTGTAGTCTCTGACTCTACTGGGAGGCCTTAGCTCTATCTCTATGGACATTAGAATTGGTTAGTTGCGAGCCCAGTTTCCAAGCCCTCGCCAACAGGGGCTTACGTGTTGGTATAGGTGCATGTGGTACAGCAATGCTGATACTCATTGGGTACACTGTTTCCATGGTGGGTGCATGTGGGACGGCAATGTCGATATTCATTGGGCGGCTTCACACACTTGTGTATAGAGGTGAGGAGGCCTCCAAGCCTTTCTATTACACAGTGCAAACTAATAAACCAGACCACAGATATGAATTGAATGCATGCATATGTTTGTTGCATTGTTTTGTTTGCTCACTGAGCTGTGATGTGTGATCACCCTTTTCGATGTCGAATATTTTAGTTGATGATGCAGGTACCACGGTTGAAGATTATATAAATGCTCCTGTGTACGGGCAAGCTACGGCGATGGACGCTGAAGTGATGATGGAGTCGCATGATTCGACATGCGAGTGCAAATCATGTGTTTTCGATTAGACTATTATTTGAATTATACAAACAATGTATTTGAATTAATTATTTAAGTTTATGTCTTAGTCCTTTTGCAAATAATTGGTTAAATTATTTATTTTATCACATTTAAATTCTCAGTTCATTTAATATTTAAGACTTTCGCTATTGTGTATTTACTCTGATTATTGTTGTGGATGTGTATGGTTTAAGCAAACGGACACAACCTATTTGAGATCTTGGTTGAACCGTTGGTTTATTAGTGGTTCATCACACCATTCTGGATAGTGCGGAATTGGGGTGTGACAATGCTAGTAAGATGAAGTACACCCACACTATCAACAATGTGGCCCAAGTTACAAAAGAAGTGCCTCACTAAGTTGGGGTACACATCATCTTTAATGCGCAAGACTGGGGTCCAACCTAGTGTATCAAAATACACCCCAGTAGCAAACCTGGTTTGTCACACCCCAATTCTCCACTATTCAGAATGGTGTGATGAACCACTAATAAACCAACGGTTCAACCAGGATCTCGAGTAGGCTATATCCGCGTTAACTAAACCTCACACATCCACATTTATAATCAGAGTAAATACACAATAGCAGAAGTCTTAATAATAAATGAACTGAGAAATCTAACTGTGATAATCATAAATAAAATATCAAGTTATTGTTGTATCAACTGAGACATAAATAAATAAAATATCAATTACATTCCTTTAATAATTCAAACAAAATCTAATCGAATACGCATGAGTTGCACTTGCATGAGGAGTCATGCGTATCCACAAAGTCTTCAGCTTCAATTGCCGCCATGTGCCCGTACACAGGAGCATTCACATAATCTTTGACCGTGGTATCTGCATCATCAACTAAAAATATTCGACGTCGAAAGGGTGAGCACACATCATGGCTCAGTGAGCAAACAAAACAATGCAACAAACATATGCATGCATTCAATTCATATCTGTGGTCTGGTAAATAAGTTTGCAATGCATTATAGAAAGGTTCGGTGGCCGCCTCGCCTCTATGCACAGGGTGTGAAGGCCCACCCAAAGGTTAACGTTTATTGTCGTCCCCATCCACCCTACCATGGAATAGAGATAGAGCTAAAGTGCTGAGGCCCGGCCTATGACTCTTCCCCTGATACTCTGTCCATACCAACACGTAAGCCCCTGCTGGCGAGGGCTCACAAACTGGGCTCGCAACTAACCAATCCAAATGCCAAACAGTGTATCCAAGGCCTCACCCCAGCATCCCTCAATACGTACATAGAGATAGGGCTAAGGCCCCCCGGCAGAGTCAGAGACTACACGGTCCGAGACCACCTCCCCTCATACACTACGACGTAATAGTTCTACTAAGGTAATGGCGATACGAAGATGTCAGTGGACAAGACTTGAGTTAGAGATAGAGCTAGAGTGCTGAGGCCCGGCCTATGACACTCCCCCTGATACTCGCTCGCATCAAACACACTAACCACATACATACATTCACATGCCTATTCCTATCATCATCATCATCATCATGTTATAAAAAAATAGAATTAAATATGCATGAACATTAATAGCAGGAATATTGGATGACATGTTGAATGCACATTACAAGCATACACGTATAGAATCAGTCATGGCATTGGACTCAAGAAATAAAAATAGTTTATTATTAACCAATTAGTTTAGGTCTTGTTCCCTCACCTTTGCTTGATTGTAGATCCTCTTTCAAGCTTTAAGAATCAACTTAATATCACTATTATATCACTAGAAGACCTAATCAAATCGATAAAATTTAATTAGAATTAATTCTAATTTTAAAAAGCTTGCTGTTAACTGGGGGTCGATGCCAGGGTCAGATGTTCCATCGACCCTGGGTGCTACCACCCCTATTCTGGACTTCCCGAACACTGGGGGTCGATGCTAGGGTTTGGTAGGGTTGATTCTCCATCGACCCTACCTGCGACCCCCCGTGGGTTTAGTCAAAATTTTCATCCTACAGTCCATTCTTTCGTGTTTGGGTCCTATGGCTTGCTTCTATAATCCATTCCATACATGTTCTATGGTTTAGAACTATAGTTTATTCACCTACATGGTTTTAATGATCTCCTTCATGGTTTTCCATTGATACCTAACCATGGATGGATGATTTGGGTTTCTCCTAGATCATACCCTCTTCACTATCTACTCTAAGGTCTTAAGAAATTCATGGAGATAGTATCCATACCTGAGATTTAGACTTGTTTCTCTGAAGCCTTCTCTTGGGTCTTCTTCTCCACCTTCCTTCTCTTCTCCTTCTCTTCTCCTTCTCTTCTCTTTCTCTCAATCCAATTAGGGTTCTAAAAGGAGTAAAAGAGCCTTAAGGACGTCCTATTTATAGAGTAGAAACTCCCAAAATAAGTCCCACTGAGATTAGGAAAGAACCCCATTGCAATTTGGAAAGTTTCCAAATCACGGTTTCTGTCGGTAGACTGGGGGTGGATGAAGGGGTCGGAGATCCCGTCGACCCCTGGTTCTAAATTGTCCGACCCCCGGTTAGAAACTCAGGGTCTGACTTTTATATTGGGGGGGTCCGACCCGGCCTAGGTGGGTGTGCGACCCTCCCCCCTATTTTAGTGTTTTTGGGTCAGTTTAATACCTGGGATCGTTATCTCCTTCACGCACTTGGTCCATTTGGCTCGACCATGATGGGTAGACCTGGTTCAAGGTGGTAAGACCGGGTTAGTTCGATACGGGTCTTACAACTCCCCCCTACTTATAAAAATTTTGTCCTCGAAATTGTACATACCTTCTGAGTCAAATAAATGAGGATATTGCCTTCGCATAGCATTCTCTTCTTCCCAAGTGATTTCTTCCATATCTCTACTTCTCCAGGTGACCTTAACATAATAGATATCATGATTGCATAGTCGTTGAACCTTTTGGCTGGTGATTTCAGTTAGTCTACTTCAAATGTCAAATCATCAGTCAAATCAGGTAGGTCTATTGTCAAAACGTTGGTCGGATCCTTGACATACTTCTTCAATAAGGAAATATGAAATACGTCATGCACACTTGACATAGATGGTGGTAATGCTAACTGGTAAGCCACTTTTCCATTCTTATCTAGAATCTCATATGGTTCGATATATCTTGGACTTAATTTCCTTTTCTGTCCAAACCGTTTCAAACCTCGCATAGGCGATACTTTTAAGAATACTTTATCACCCACGACGAATTCAAGGTCTCGACATCGAGTATCTGCATATTGCTTTTGACGATTCTGAGCTGTTCTCACTCTTTCCTTGATAATGTCAACCACTCGACAAGTCTCTTTAACAAATTTTGGTCCAACAATACTACGTTCTCCAATTTCATTCCAAAACAAAGGAGTTCGACACTTCCTGCCATACAGTGCTTCATAGGGTGACATCTGTATAGTAGCCTGATAGCTATTGTTATAAGCGAACTCAATCAGTGGTAACTTTTCATCCCATAATCCTTTAAAATCAATTACACATGCTCGAAGCATATCTTCTAGAATCTGAATTGTATGCTCTGACTGTCCCTCTGTCTGTGGATGGAATGCAGTACTAAACTTCAATGTTGTACCCATAGCCTTTTGCAATCCTTTCTAAAACTTTGAAGTAAATCGTGGATCTCTATCGGACACAATGCTTTCAGGTACACCGTGTAATCGCACAATGTTATCCACATACAGCTTAGCTAACCTCTTTAGTGTATACTGAGGTTGAATAGGTATAAAGCGAGCTGTTTTAGTCAGGCAGTCTACAATCACCCAAACTGCGTCAACTACTCGAGGGGTCAATGGTAATCCTGTGACAAAGTCCATAGTGATTCAGTCCCATTTCCATGCTGGTTCCGGTAACGACTGTAACAGTCCTACCGGTCTTTGTCGTTCAGTCTTTACTTTCTGACAATTTAGGCATTGAGACACGAACTTAGCTACATTTGCTTTCATTCCTCTCCACCAATATAATTTCTTTAGATCATGATACATTTTTGTACTTCCAGGATGTATCGAATAGACGGTGGTATAGGCTTCTTTCATCAATCGATGTCTAATGTCCAAGCTTTCTATTTCAGGTACACATATTCTTCCTTTGTACTTCAGTACCTTTTCTTCGTCCAAGGTGAACTCAGGGATAGTCCTACCTTTTTCAATGTCCTCTTGTACCGTTCTTAGGTAAGGATCTGATTTGATAGCTGTCTTTACTTCATCAATTATATCCAATAATCTTCAATCCGGCGAACATATTTGAAAACCGATGAATAAACCCTTGGTTGGCTGATCCATCCGGTGCATCTATCACAAACTGCTCATTATCGTGACTGAATACCTTCCCGGTAGTATACATTGCGGCAGTTGTGCTAACCTCTCCCTGAGACTTTATCATTGCCTTTCTACTCAATGCATCGGCTACTACATTAGCTTTCCCCGGATGATACTGGATATCACAGTCATAGTCTTTCAATAATTCCAGCCATCTTCTTTGTCTCATATTCAGCTCCTTCTTATTAAATAGATAAATAAGACTTTTATGGTCTGATTTAATCTGAAACTTCTCCCCGTACAGGTAATGTCTCCATATTTTGACAGCATGTACTACTGCCGCTAATTCCAAATCATGTGTGGGATAGTTCTTCTCATGTGTCTTCAATTGTCTTGAGGCATAAGCAATTACTTGTTCTCCTTGCATAAGTATACATCCTAATCCCAATCCTGACGCATCGGTGTACAAAATAAATGGCTGTCCTGGAATCGAAATGGTCAAGATTGGAGCAGATATCATTCTAGCCTTCAAGGTTTGGAAACTCTTCTCGCATTTATCAGTCCAAACAAACTTCTTGTCCTTCTTAGTCAAACTAGTAAGAGGTACGGTAATTCGGGAATAGTCTTCCACAAATCGTCGATAATACCCAGTTAGACCCAGAAAACTTCTAATTTCTGCAACGTTCTTCGTTGCTTCCCACTTTACAATAGCCTCGATCTTGCTGGGATCCACTTTAATTCCTTCAGCGGATACAACATGGCCTAGAAATGCGACTTCCTTTAGCCAAAACTCACACTTTGAAAATTTGGCGTAGAGCTTCTCCTTCCGTTGTCGTTGCAGAGCGGCATTTAGATTCTTAATATGAGTTTCCTCTTTAGAGTAGACCAATATATCATCGATGAATACAATAACCGACGTATCCAACATATCGTGGAATACCCGATTCATAAGTTCCATAAAGGTTGCTGGTGCATTCGTCAATCCGAAAGACATGACCAAAATTTCATAATGTCCATATCTGGTCCTGAATGTTGTCTTGGGAATATCACCATCCTTAATCTTCAACTAATGGTAGCCTGATCGAAGATCGATCTTGGAGAACACTTTGGCACCTTGCAACTGATTGAACAAGTCATCGATCCGAGGCAATGGATACCGATTCTTGATTGTCAGTTTATTCAGTTCTCGGTAGTCTATACACAAGTGAACGCTACCGTCCTTCTTATTCATGAATAATACTGGCGCTCCCCATGGTGATATGCTAGGGAGAATGTAACCCTTGTCCAGCAGTTCTTGTAGTTGTACTTTCAATTCCTTCAGTTCAGTAGGAGCCATTCGATAAGGTGCTTTCGATACTGGTGCGGCTCCAGGTATAAGATCTATAACAAACTCTGTAGCTCGGTTGGGTTTTAATCCTAGTAGTTCTTCAGGAAATAAGTCTGGAAAGTCACGCACGACATCAATATCTTCCATTCGTGGTGCTTCCTTGGTAAGGTCGACCACGGCTACTAAATACCCGACTGCTCCTTTCTCAAGGCACTTCTTAGCCTTTAGCGCAGAGAGTATGAGCTTTCGTTTACAGGGAAGTTTGGTTCCCAAAAAACTGAACTCTGCTCCTTCTTTGTGTTTAAATGTCAGCTTCTTTTTGGCACACAACAGGTTTGCAGAATGCCGAGCTAACCAATCCATTCCCAAGATGACGTCAAATTCTGTCATCTCAAGTTGGATCAAGGTTGCATCCAAAGTCTTTTCATCAATAAGAACTGGACATGGTCCATAACCTTTTTCTAACTCCACTTCTGGTCCTTAACCTTTTTCTAACTCCACTTCTAATCCCATAGGTGATCGTACAAACAGTTTGTAGTCTAAGGATTTAAGGGGTAGATTTAACTTCTTTCCAAATGACACAGATATAAAAGAATGAGTAGCTCCTGAATCAAAGAGTACTCTGACGAGAATGCCATTAATAGGTACGATACCTGTGATTTGTTTTGGGTTTAGTCTACATGCTCATACAATGTAATACAACTAACTAAAAAAATTTAAGTCATACCTGTGACCACATCAAGCGATGCGGCAGCATCCTCAGATGTAACCGCGTAAACTCGTCCTTAATGTAGCTGCTTCTTGGGCTTAGGACATTCCCTTGCCATATGTCCCACTTGATTGCAGTTATAACATTTTATCCCTTCAGTAATTGGCTTATGTTGCTGTTGAGCTACGGGAGTAGTCTTGGTTGTAGCGGTAAAGCCTTGAGCACGGAAGGGTTTGAATATCTTGTTATTCCCTCCGTTATAAGAATTTCCAGCTGGCCTTTTTATACCTCTGTTTTGCATGAAATAACTCTCCTTCTGGCTCGATTCTATAACTCGAGCAATTTGTGCGGCTTTATTATAGATTTTCTTTTCAAGTCACAGAACATGCTTGCGGATGCTTCCCCTAAGTCCCATGACGAACCTTCGGGTCTTTGTGTTTTCCTCTTGCATACTGGCGGGTGCAAAGAAGAACAGCTCCTCATAACGTTATTGATATGCATCCACGGTCATCTGCCCCTGATATAAACTCAGGAACTCTCTTTCCATAGAATCTCTGAAACTTCTAGCAAAGAATGCCTCCTTGTAAATATCCCAAGTCAGTTGGGCATGCTTTGTTAATAAATATGTCCTGGTAGACCTCCACCAATGGTGTGCATCTCCTTTGAGCATAAAGGTGGCACACATCACTTCTTCTTCTTCATTTACTGTCATCATTATAAAATTTCTTTCCATTTCATCAACCCAGTGTGCCGGCCATAAAGGATCTGCTGGCTTGCCATTAAATTCTTTGGGCTTCAGTTTCAGAAAATGCTCCACCAGTCTGGAGTGGTCTAGTTGTTGCGGAACATACGCCCCATACATAGGTGGTTGGTATTGATATCCACCTTGAGCTACCTCAGGATTTTGTACTGTGAGCCTGCATGATGGGAGTCTGAGGTGCGTGGGGTACTATGTTACTTCCCCCTGGAGCTGTGCTTGCCTGTCCTGCTGGCATTGGAGGTGTCTATGCAGCTGGAAAAGTCATGCCTATGGCAGCTTGCATAGTAGCCTGTGCCTGTTGCATTTGCTGCAGCTGTTGGGTCAAGTTCAATACGACTGTAGCCAGGTCTGTAGGTGGAGCTGACAAATTTGTAGGATTTGTCTGCCCATTAATGATAGACGATGCCGTGTTCGTATTCCCCTATGTTTCTGGGTGTGTCTGGCTATCTTCCCCCACAGGTGGTGGTGGTGGGATAGAGTTATGGCTTTGTCTGGTTACTCTGCGTCCAGCCATTATCTAATCTGGTAGTGGGATTGCCTGAAAATCATTGACCACGTGAGACAATCATTATATAATTCATCCTCATATTTTAAAACCACTAACAAATGCAAATTTCAAAATTTTCAGATCATTCTATTGAAAATGCTGTATTTTCACTGCAGGGTCGATGGTGGGGGTCGATGGATGTCCGACCCTCAGTCTGCGACCCTGAGGAATCACTGATTCTTCCCGAGAGCCGGGGGTCAATGAGGGGGTCGGAGGATGTCCGACCCTGGGTGCGACCCCTGGTTCTCTGTCATTATTGAGAGCCGAGGGTCTATGTGGGGGTCGATGGGTGGGTTGATGGTTTTGGTCGAATTCTCCGACCCCCGGACTAAAAATCAGATTTTTAAGTCCCGATTCTGAGTCCATTTCCCATTCTTTCTCCTCCGCTTCGACTCGTCTCGTCCCTCTGAGTTGCTACAGTGACAACTCCGATCCGTTGGTGGTTTGTGCTTCTCGTTTCGACGTCTACACCTCCTCTATAGGTATATCTTCTATGTTTTCATATTTTTAGGTTTCCTTACCTAGGTTTTTGCTCGTATATCTCATTTTCTTCAAATTAAACTTTTTCCAACCGTAAAAATTCGATTTTTATTGGGGGCTTTTGTTGTTGGTGACTCAAGGAACGAAAGCCCTCAAAATATTTGAGTTTCATCGGTTGGTTATCGAGAAACTCGAAATTTACCCTTTTTGCCCTAATTTGTCGAGATTTTGAATTTCTTGAAATTTCTTCCAATTCAATCTCATTAGCTAAAATTTTCAACTGTATGAGTCTTACAGGATAGTTTAGGATCTATGTAACTCCTCCTGCCCACGTGTATGGGTGAAAAGTGAGGCTTTTGACCAATTTACGTCGTTATAATGTCAAAATTTTGGGTTTTTCATCTCTACTAAGCCATTATTTATTTTTCTTTGTTATTTGCAGATACTATGGCTCGTACCAAGGTACCTAGTGTTCGCGACCGTCTTCGCTTCCGTTCCATTGAAGCCGAGACGCAGTATGCCCGCTACGCTCGTAAAAAGTAGAGGGAGGCCGCAAGGTGGACTTGGCTAGCCTGGCCTTGTTCAATGTGGAGGGGGCTTTTGATGATATGGGCTGGCTCCCAGTCATCACCTATGACGCCTGTACCTGTCCTAACTTGGTATGACAGTTCTATTGTAATCTCCAAGTGGTGGGGGATTACAACAACGTTGAGAAGGGTAGTGAGCTCAGGATCACTAGCTATGTCAAGGGAGTTGAGATTTCCTTTGACTATCAGCAGCTAGCAGACTTGATGGGTATCTCATATGACGGCTCCTTCATGTTCTGTACCCTGGAGAGCCCCAGTTCTTTTCATTACAGATGAGGGTTGAGATAGACCGTCAGCTCATCAGAGATGATCGCTGGGAGATGAAAGCGAGTTACATACATTCAGATCCATGGGTGTACTGCAAGATTATACAGCACAACCTGATACCGCAGAGTGGACATTACGAGAGGGTCTCCCAGTTGACCCAGTATCTGTTGTACTGTATATGCACTAGGTAGCCCGTCTACCTTCCTTACATCATCATGCGGACGATGATTAGCGCTACGTTGCCCAGTCATACTGGCAACCTGCCTTATGGACTCATGATTACTACACTTCTTACCCGCCTGGGTGTTGACTTGATGGATGAGAAGATTCAGGAGAAATCCTTCTCATCGCCTCTGGATTGGGAGGCCATCTGTAAGATGGGTATGCGGGAAGCCCAGGTCAGTGATGAGGAGAGGAATGCGATGGTGCGCCCTCGCACTCGAGTGGAGATGGTTGACGCTGAGGCAGCAGCAGCAGCCGCTGGAGCAGGGGTTCATGGGGATGATGATGATCGTCTGTACATGGATGTGGATGACATACCTCTTCCATCACCTACTCATGCTACAGGAGCTGGTCCTTCTTCTTCAGCTGGTCCTTCACATGCAGCTGGTCCTTCGAATACACCTTCTGATGACATGATGGGGATATTGCATGAGATACGAGAGGCTCAGCATATGTCTGATCTGAGGATGGGAGAGCTTAGGGATGCTCAGCGCATGACTGACCAGCGGGTGGCTCTCCTCACAGCTAATCTCCAGGCGACCCAGACTCATATAGCTTGGTTGACTAGAGTCTACACTGAGGACTATGATAGAGACCGTGAGGCACCGCTTCCCCCATTACCTCCAGCTTCTTGATGTATTTCTCATATCTTTCTTTTGTACTTCAGAGTAACTGTCCGGGTTGTAGACTGTACTCTGCTTTAGTCATATATATATAAACGTTTGTTCTTCTTTTGGTTGTATATAAATTTGTTTCTCATTTAATAGATGCATTATTCTCTTTCAGTTTTGTCTCGAACAACACAGATGCTTATAGTGTGTTAGTATTAAAAATTTTAGCTTTGGTCCTATCTCAGTTCACGAGTGCTTGTGAAAGTATGATGGTTTAGCGGACAAGGCCTGAGAAGCTCTGATACCAAGTTATCACACCCCAATTTTGCACTATTCAGAATGGTGTGATGAACCGCTAATAAACCAACGGTTCAATCAGGATCTCGAGTAGGCTATATCTGCGTTAACTAAACCTCACATATCCACATTTATAATTAGAGTAAATACACAATAGCGGAAGTCTTAATAATAAATGAACTGAGAAATCTAACTGTGATAATCATAAATAAAATATCAAGTTATTGTTGTATCAACTGAGACATAAATAAATAAAATATCAATTACATTCCTTTAATAATTCAAACAAAATCTAATCGAATATGCATGAGTTGCACTCGCATGAGGAGTCATGCGTATCCACTAAGTCTTCAGCTTCCATTGCTGCCACGTGCCCGTACACAGGAGCATTCACATAATCTTCGACAGTGGTACCTGCATCATCAACTAAAAATATTCGACGTCGAAAGGGTGAGCACACATCATGGCTCAGTGAGCAAACAAAACAATGCAATAAACATATGCATGCATTCAATTCATATATGTGGTCTGGTAAATAAGTTTGCAATGCGCTATAAAAAGGTTCGGTGGCCGCCTCGCCTCTATGCATAGGTGTGAAGGCCCGCCCAAAGGTTAACGTTTATTATCATCCCCATCCACCCTACCATGGAATAGAGATAGAGCTAAAGTGCTGAGGCCCGGCCTATGACACTTTCCCTGATACTCTGTCCATACCAACACGTAAGCCCCTGCTGGCGAGGGCTCGCAAACTGGGCTCGCAACTAACCAATCCTAATGCCAAATAGTGTATCCAAGGCCCCACCCCAGCATCCCTCAATACGTCCATAGAGATAGGGCTACGGCCCCCCGGCAGAGTCAGAGACTACACGGTCTGAGACCACCTCCCCTCATACACTACGACATAATAGTTCTGCTAAGGTAATGGCGATACGATGATGTCATTGGACAAGACTTGAGTTAGAGATAGAGCTAGAGTGCTGAGGCCCGGCCTATGACACCCCCCTGATACTCGCTCGCATCAAGCACACTAACCACACACATACATTCACATGCCTATTCCTATCATTACCATCATCTTCATCATGTTATAAATAAAATAGAATTAAATATGCATGAACATTAATAGTAGGAATATTGGATGACATGTTGAATGCACATTACAAGCATACATGCATAGAATCAGTCATGGCATTGGACTCAAGAAATAAAAACAGTTTATTATTAACCAATTAGTTTAGGTCTTGTTCCCTCACCTTTGCTTGATCGTAGATGCTCTTTCAAGCTTTAAGAATCAACTTAATATCACTATTATATCACTAGAAGACCTAATCAAGTCGATAGAATTTAATTAGAATTAATTCCAATTTTAAAAAGCTTGTTGTTAACTGGGGGTCGATGCCAGGGTCGGATGTTCCATCGACCCTGGGTGCTACCACCCCTATTCTGGACTTCCCAAACACTGGGGGTCAATGCTAGGGTCTGGTAGGGTCGATTCTCCATCGACCCCACGTGCGACCCCCCATGGGTTTAGTCAAAATTTTTATCCTACAGTTCATTCTTTCGTGTTTGGGTCCTATGGCTTGCTTTTATAATCCATTCCATACATGTTCTATGGTTTAGAACTATAGTTTATTCACCTACATAGTTTTAATGAACTCCTCTATGGTTTTCCATTGAAACCTAACCATGGATGGATGATTTGGGTTTCTCCTAGATCATACCCTCTTCACTATCTACTCTAAGGTCTTAAGAAATTCATGGAGATAGTATCCATACCTGAGATTTAAACTTGTTTCTCTGAAGCCTTCTCTTGGGTCTTCTTCTCCACTTTCCTTCTCTTCTCCTTCTCTTCTCTTTCTCTCAATCCAATTAGGGTTCTAAAAGGAGTGAAAGAGGCTTAGGGACATCCTATTTATAGAGTAGAAACTCCCAAAATAAGTCTCACTGAGATTAGAAAAGAACCCTATTGCAATTTGGAAAGTTTCCAAATCACGGTTTCTGTCGACAGACTGGGGGTCGATGAGGGGGTCGGAGAGCCCGCCACCCCTGGTTCTAAATTGTCCGACCCCCAATTAGAAACTCAGGGTCTAACTTTTATATTGGGGGGGTCCGACCCTGCCTAGGTGGGTGTGCGACCCTCCCCCCTATTTTAGTGTTTTTGGGTCAGTTTAATACCTGGGATCGTTATCTCCTTCACACACTTGGTCCATTTGGCTCGACCATGATGGGTAGACCTGGTTCAAGGTGGTAAGACCGGGTTAGTTCGATACGGGTCTTACATGGTTAACTCTTCCAGGATAATGTAATGACCTACCTCAATCTTGATTGTGCTAAACTTTACCCACTTTTGGCTACAGTCTTATGAGAGGAAGTGTGGCCTGTTAAACCTTCTGGCTAGGACAATCTTACCCACTTTGCCATAGGCCATAGTTTCTGTAGGTAAGACAAGTGGAAATGGCAGTTAGGAAGGATATGACTTTCTCTGGAAAATTAGGAGAAAACTTTAGTGTGGGAACTAACTCCACAACACCAAGAAGTTTTCATTATATGGGATGACCTATGAGGGTTCCCTCATTCCCATACAACGTTTGAGGAAAACCCCAGGTATGGTAAAGGAAAATGAAGTTAACACAAGGGAGGAGAAAGAAAACATACCTAGGCAGAAGATATTGGGTGATGCCGCCCAATGTAACCAAGGAACCTCCAAGAATAGGGAATGAGACCTTGGGAGATTTAGAGGGGCCTCTTTCTCTCTCTTTTCTCTTGAAATAACCTTGTTGTGGGCTCTAAATGGGAACCCACGAGCATTTTATAGAGTTATGTTTTCTACGGAACCGGTGGACTAGCAACTTAAACCCTACGTCAGCTTCAATCCTCAAGATGACCAAGAGTCGTATTAATTGGACTTTTTGAGCAAAAAATTAATCGAAGTCATTCAAAATGACTGAAGTCACGTAACACCGCTTTAGTGCTTCCGGTATACTTGTAACTTAGAAAAATTTTCTAAGTATTTAACCAATGGAATAACCGAATGAACAATCATCCGCCATACCCTCCACTTGACCTATTGGAAGAAGGTTAGCCTACAAGTGATACAAACCGGATGACTAACCGGAGGGTAGTTCACCAGATGTCGATCATCCAATTTCCCCAATAAATTGGGGGGATTACTAACCTGCCCCCACCTAACCGGTGGAGGGTGCTCCGGGTTACTCCTCCTAGTTCAGAAAACAGTCACAAAAAAAATAATAATAAATAAATAAAATAAAAAAAAAACTATAAGACACAACTTAAACAAGGCTTGCCAAATTTAGGAGTCAGCTATATAGGCATTATAGTTCTGTAAACTCAAGCTAAAGACTGGTAGTTTAGTTTATATACAGATAACCATTTGTTCCGCGTTTGAGGCTTGCTTAGGGTTTTTGCGCTTGTGAATCTGTACAATCTTGGCTACTCTTTCTAGTGGTGTTTATTTCCAAAATTATTGTTGTTTCTTGTGCTAAAGGTGTTTGATGGAGCCTAGTTCATTGTCAGCTTCCTCATCTGAGGGGCCACCTGAAAGCAACATTGTGGAATCTGGTCCCCCCCCCCCCTTCGATCTACCTAAAACTAATGTTTTGAGTACCAGTTCAGGCTCATCCTCGGAGATTTTGATTATTTCTGAGGACGAGGATCCTTCTCTCAATTTTAATCCGGCATTAACCTTAGTTGGAAAAGTTCTTGCTAGCAAACTTATTCGTCGACAAGAACTTCTGGAAGGCTTACCTGTGGCATGGAATATATTTACAACAGCTGTAGGGGATTGTACTGCAGTGGAAAAAACAGTTGGTGACGCTTACAAGGTTATATCGTTGAAGACCGGGGTCGTACCCCTAAGTTTAGTAGTCATAGCAGCTAAAGGCGTTTGGTGGCCTTACCAGGAAGTGCTCATTCCCGTTAAATAAAGTAGGCGGTTGCAAGCCACTCTGTTAACTGGCCAGAGGGGGCGGGGCTTTGTTTACCGGAACCAAGAGAGTCACAAATCCTAGAATCCGGACAGTTGGACTAGGCAGGGAAGGGGGGAGCATATGAAAAAAGAAACCCCTATCAGGTGTTTATGCTGCTATGCTGCAACCAGATGTTTACCATTTTCTTTCCAATATGATATGGATTTACTCAATGTCTTGATGTAAGCCCCTTGGACTGCTACACGACATCTGGTTGTTTTAGACCAGTGGAATGCCGAAGGTAATTGGGATTTTACTACATTTCCTATTTGGGTGCAATTTTTTGGTCTACCTTGAGAGTTGATGACGGATGCTATGACTTCCAAAATTGCAAAAATGTTGGACAATCCCATCCGCATCATGCACATTGATGGTCTCTCTGCGGGGAAGCGTGTCTTATACCTCCGAGTCCGTTATCAGTGGTCGATTGCCACCCCTTTGCAAGATTCCTTTACTCTCAAGCGGAAGCTACAGACAGATAGAATGATCTTACTCCGATATGAAAAGCTACCCATTTTCTGTTACTATTGTGGTCTTATAGGGCATGAATATGATCGTTTTGCAACATATTACGAGGATTGTGAGTTACACCTTCAGTCTCATCGTTGTGCTGAGCCAGTCCCCTTTTCTGAAATGCCTAAAAGCTGTTTCTCGATGGATCTTAAGGCCACAGCTCCTTCAAAACGTCTTCTGGAATAGGTATAGATTATCCTCGGTCCTGAGACATCTGCTGCACTATCCTATGATGTTGCTTCCATGCCAGTGGCGAAGTCTCCGACTAAGACTCAAGGACATCCGATCACTGCAATACTTTCCTCTACAATGCATGAAGTAAAATTACCAAACTTACCCTTTTCCATATTGCTTTTCTGATCTAGATATTTCGGTGCTACGTGGAGACCAGCCTGTGGTTTCTTCAGACACTCAGACTCCATATCTTTCTACAAAGGTAAAGTTACTTGATTTAGCATATGGGCATTTTCCACACTCAGATCCAGCACTCGGATCCACATATGAGACCCTCCCATAACCATTGGATTTTCTACAACAGCCACCCATCTCTTTATCAGTCACCCAACAAGCACTCATCACTGAATATGTAGCGCATAATCCTTCTCTGGCATCTGCAATTTTGAACCTTGCTCCCCACATGTCTGGTTTAACCTTGGTTAAATCCCAATCTCAAGAAGGGTCATTCTACTGTTACCGCTACCGATTCCTTTATCCATTGCTTACCTAATAGTTCCTTTGTCCATGATGATGGAGGTTCCTGGACAGTCACGTTCCAAGAGACCAAGGCAAGAGTTGGCAGAATCAGAGGAATTTCAATCTGAGATTGGATATTTTTTAACATGTGGCCCCATGGAGGCTAGGGGGAATCAGTCCCACGGGGACCAATGAAGTTATTAAGTTGGAATTGTAAGGGATTGGGGAGATCTTCGATAGTTCGCACACTCTTTCACCTCCTCAATAAGGAACGACCATATATAGTTTTTTTTTTTATGGAAATTCAGACCTTAGAACAGAAATTGGAAAAAATATTCCACAAGTCCTTCCTTTCCCAACATTTTGTCATCGAGCCCATCCATTCAACAGGGTGGTTGCCTCTGCTCTAGACAAAAGATATATCCATTCAGATTTTATTTGATTCTTCAAGGATCATTGACTGCCAGGTGAGTACCATCTTAGCCAAATTTCTTTCTCACTTGTGTTTATGGTGACCCAGTCAAACATCTAAGGCCCCTGGTGTGGCAGCAATTGGAATCTCTATCAGTGAATCGTCAAAACCCATGGCTGTGCTGTGGGAATTTCAATTCATTTCTTTCTTGGCATGGGAAACAAGGTGGTAAGGATTTCTCTTAACATGATGCTACACCATTCTTACAAATAATTAATTAACTTCTTGGAGCTCCAATCCCATGGCCCAAAATTTACTTAGACTAACCATTGGCAGGGACTGGCAAATATAAGTATTTAATTGGATTGAATGTTTGCTAACTCTTTGTGGTGTACAACTTTTGATCAGGCAGCAAGCAGTTTATGTCCAGATGGAAATCGGTTCTGACCACAACCCTTTACTTTTAACTCTGTTTTGACACCTAAATTGGGCCAAGCATCCATTTCAGTATGAAGCCATGTGGTCTTGTCATTCAGTTTGCCGATGAGTTATGCAACGGTGTTGGTCTGTTGATGAGACTAATCGGCCCGAAGCATAGGCCCTTCAACAAAAGATTGACCAAACTCAACATCATTTCGTTGGCCATCTTCAAATAAAGACTGAGAATGTAAAGGCTCAGCTTCTGGCAGTACAAACTCACCCTTAGGGCCATTTAGCCCAGCAGCGGGAAATAGTACTTCAAGGGTAACTTACGGAACTACTCTCACAGGAAGAACTGTTTTGGAGGCAAAAATCACGCGGTTCAATTGGTTGCAACATGGGCATGCAAATACTGCATTTTTTCATGCCACCACAATCCATAGGCACCACAAGAATCGCATTTATGGACTAATTAAAATTATCCTCGGGTGAGTGGACCACAAAAGAGCAACAAATATATGATGCTTTTCTTTCCCATTTTACTTCAAACTTTACTGGTACGGGAGTATTCAATCAAGATTTGTCTGCACTTATGAATTCAGGGGTTCCTAAAGTAACGTCTGAAGTTAATGCTACTTTATTATCAGTGCCAGATTTGGAGGAAATCAAAAAGGTCGTGTTTGGTTTTGCCCCTTTCAAAGCCCCTGGCCTAGATGGTTTACCATCACATTTCTTTCAGCATTTCTGGGATACTACTCATACCACTATTCACAGGTTTGTGGTGGACTTCTTTACTACTAGGATTTTGCCATTAGAACTGAACCATACTTATTTGTGTTTTATTCCAAAGGTCCAGCATCCACAAACATTGGATCAATAAAGGCCTATTAGTTTATGTACTTTTTGCATGAAAGTGATTTCCAAATTGATGTTAAACCGTCTGAATCCACATCTGGACTATATTATAGCATCTAACCAATCAGCTTTTGTTATGGGTAGACAAATCTATGATAATATTATAATGGCACATGAAATGTTTCATTTTTTTATGCCATCAAAAGGCTACAAAAACTACGTATTTAGCCCTTAAACTAGATTTACAAAAGCTTATGATCGTCTAGAATGGGGCTTTATTGAAAAGGTTCTCCATAAATTGGGGTTTGCATCAGAGTGGATTGATTTAGTGATGCAGTGCATATGTACAGTTTCTTACACTCTTTTGATTAATGGTACTGAAAGGGGGTCATTTTGGCCTTTCAGGGGGATTAGACAAGGGGACCCTCTGTCTCCTATCATTTTTATTCTATATGCCCACTATTTATCTTCTGTTTTGGCTCCTTCTCTTGGAGGTGGGCATGGAATTAGAATTAAAGGTCGAACATAATCTATCAATCATTTGATGTTTGCTAATGACAGCATTTTATTTTCTAAGCTCAATCTGGAGAATGTTTTGCAAATAAAAGATGCTCTGGATCTATATTGTAGGGCTTTAGGACAGCACATTAATAATTCTAAATCATCTATGTGTTTTAGCCCTAATACTCCTCTTCGCATTTGTCTGTGGTTCTCTAGGCTTTTGAAGATTCCCCATGGCAAATTACCGGCAAAATATTTGGGAGTTCCCAAAGATTTTGGGTTATCAAAGAAGAGGTTATTTCATAACTCAGTGGAACAGACTCTCCAAAAGCTTCAACAATGGAAAGCTTCTTTGCTGTCTACTGCTGGTAAGGAAATTCTCATTAAGTCAGTGGCTTTACCTCGATCAAATTTTATTTGTTTCTTATTTAAATTACCTACCACCTTACTTCATCAATTGCAGAAAGGAATGGCTAAATTTTATTGGAGTAAAGGAGTGGGGTTAAAGGGTATCATTGGGTTTCATGGTTTAGGTTGTGTCTTCCAAAAAATAAAGAGGGATTGGGTATGAGGGACCCTGTTTTTCACAACCAAACTTTATTAGCTAAGTTAGCCTGACAGATTTGGAAATCCCCAAATGCTCAAAGGGTCAGATTTATAAAAGCCATCTATTATCCATCTTTCGAGTTTCTTGAGGCAAAAGTTGGTTTTAGACCATCTTGGTTATGGCGGAATATCTGTGAAGGATTGAGGGTGTTGAAACAAGGGCTTATTTGGAAGGTTGGAAATGGCCATCGGATTCGCATTTGGGATGATCCGTGGGTTCCAAATTTGGAAAATAATAGGCCATTTTTTGTACCTCTTCAACACCATTCACTCATCTAGGTTTTGGACCTTTTCGATGCTGTAACCAGATCATGGAAAGTGGAGCTTCTTGCGGTTTTATTTCAACCTCATGAGATTCAGGCTATTAATTCCATTATCTATCACTTCTACCCCTGATATTCTGATCTGGAAGGCCTATAAGTCTAGAGTTTTCTCGATTAAAAGTGCCTACCATATGTTAGTTACTTCCTATTTTCATGATGGCCTTATTCACTCCTCTACAAATGGCTTCGATCCTTGGCTATTAGTGCCCAATGTGGTGTGGATAACAATCTAGTCATGTAAAACGCTGCCAAAGATAAAACAGTTCCTTTGGCGATGTTCTTCTCATGCCCTTCCATCTAGTCTGGACTTAATTCGGAAAAATATCAATGTTAATGTGGTCTGTCACAAGTGTGGTAATGGCATGGAAAGTATAGCCCATATTTTGCTATTCTGTCCATTTTCTAAGGCCGGTTGGTTGGGGAGTCAACTTTCCATACTTGTTCCAAATGACCACTCCATTTTATTCTCTCAATGGTTTGCATATATGTGTTCTGCTTTAGTTTCAATGCCTAAACCCCAAAGAAGACTATTTTATATCTTTTTTCTTTTATGTGTTGGACATTATGGAATTCTTGTAATCGGTTATATTTTGAGAATATAGAGTCCACTCCAATGGAAGTTTTCCATAGAGCTTAAAATGCTTTCACCGAATTCTGTGGGTTGCATCACCTTGGGAGCTTCATGGATGCCGGTATAAGGATACCAATGGAATCTTCTTAAGGTACTTGGTCACCTCCATTACCTGGAATTATCAAAATAAATATTGACGCGGCTCTATCTTTGGATGCTTTTCATAGTGCTATTGGTTTCATTTGCAGAAATCACCAGGGGCATCCCTTGTTTGCTGCTGTTGAGGATGTGGGGTTTGCTTCTTCTGCTGTAGGTGAAGCTATGGCTGTTCTTCTGGCTTTGAGTTGGGCAATGCAACAAGACTACTATGTTTTGCAGGTTGAATTGGATAGCCTTGAAGTGGTTTACTGTTTAAATGGGATCAAGGCATCTGTTGATATATTTTTGGATACTGTAATTAAGGATATGCAACAGTGTTTATCTCAATGGTATGGATTAAATATGTATGTAACCACAAGTGCATGGTATCGTGCAGTAACGGGTCCATCTCAGGGAGGAATCACTATTATCCTAACTCAAATAAGGCAAAGCGTAACAAAGGGATATGATTGAATTAACACCTTAATCACTTCAAATAAAAATTAATCAAGCAATAAAAACAATAATAACCATTCATAACGGTAAAAAAATTTACAAAACCACTAACCATAAAGTAACACAGATCTATTGCAAGAAATGAACGAAATTAAAAGTAAAAGAATGTAAGAAAAACTTATCTCGATAGAAAATTTCTCTGTCGTTGCTCGTCATCTTGTTGTCACTCCAAGGCGATATGCAAACGATTACAAATGGAGCCTTCTCCCCTAAATTAAATTAGTAATGGGGTACAACCTATATTTATCTACCCTACTACAGAGTTCTAAATCTGAAATTAAAACTTAAAAATAAATAAATAAATAAAAATAAACTTAAGCAAGAAAAACACAACTTGAAAAGAAAAAACTAAGAATCTCAAACTCTCTCATAAATTCTCAAAACTAAAAAAAAACTCATAATAGAATTCTTGGATGGTTTTTCTATTGCTGAGCATCACATATATATACAAGTAAGTAAAGATCACAATCAATCTTTACAATTGGATTATAAGAGATTTTGTAGAGATAATTTTAGTAACCAAATTCCAATCTTGTAGGTTCATTGTATGTGGACGATTCTTGAGTAGAAAAAATCTTGCACCAATTCATCATATCTTTAGCATCATTATCTCTTCTTGAAAACTCCCGTAATCGATTGGAGCTTTCCATTCTTCCATGCCATGTCAATCTTGTAAATTTGATTCCAAATAAGTAAGGAATATTTTCTCAAGAGAATGAAATCTTTCGCATGAGATTGGGCTACTCTTTGACTTGGTCCAAGGCTGATCTTATATACAAAATTTGTGGCTCTCCTCATAAAATTCATCTTATGCTCGACTGCTGAGTTGACTGGGTGAGTTAACTGGACAGGATCACCAAAAATTCATAAAATGATCTTTTCAAGCTCAAAATTTTCCAATCTTTCACCTACACCCAACAAACATAAAATCAACATTAAATACTCGAGAAACATCATAAATAGAATAAGAGATGTACATTTTATGCCCTAAATTTACACATAAAATGTGTTCATCAGATTCCCCCACACTTGAGCTTTGCTAGTCTCGAGCAAAGAAAAATATAAAAATAAAATAAAATCCTAACTCACTTTCGTAGGAATCACGATTGCACTTAGCACGTGCAACAAGCCTTTAAACCCCTAGGTCACCCCTAGTGGACGAGTTGTGTCTCGTGAGTATTTTCAGAAAATAAAGACACAAAATTCATATAGAAATTTCAAACTTTAATTGTGGTATTAAAGAAAGAGAGCACACACATCTTATTAGTCAAGACACTCAACTTGGGATCAAGAAAACATAGAAACCCCCACACTTGAACTTTTCTACCTCATATAATTCAAACACTAAGGTTGCATCTCAATTAGGAAACCTTGTTATATCTTCCAAACATATCTCTCCTTAGGGTAAACCCTTTGTAACATACTGGTAACCAAGACCCAAGAATAGCTTTCAACACTTGTATTTTTTTTCTTCCTCTTGAAGCTACTCCACTACAATTGGCTTGAGAAGTGCAGGAGGTTATGCATTCCCATGTTACTATGTAGCTTCGCTTTTGGCATATATCTTTAAAGACATTGATGCTAAAGAGTACTTTTTTTTTTTAACAAGAGTTGTATCCAAGGAATTTCAATCAAGACACCTCGCTTCCTGAGGTAGAATGTCCTGTATAGTTCCAAGAACAAAAAATTCTTATATTATTATTTTCTTATTATGATTTTTTTTATAGTACAAGGAGGTCTTAGCTTTATTCAAAGGTTGAAATTACCAACTATAACCATAAAATATTCATCCCTTCAGGAGAGGTAAGATGTATTTTCTAACTTTATTCTCATCTCAAAATACAGCCTAAGTACTATCCTCACATAGGGTTTCATTACTTCGTATGTGATAGTTTTCTAGGTCTCTTTCTCCTTCCTCTTTTGTGTCAAAACCATAGAAATAGTGATTGACTTTCCCAAAAACCAAGGATCCTTATCTAAGAACGGTACGAGAAGACATCGAAAAAGGTAGGACTATTCTTGAATTCACCTTAGATGATGAAAAGGTACTGAAGTACAAAGGAAGAATATGTATTCTTGAAACAGAAAATTTGGACATTAGACACCAACTAATGAAGGAAGCTCATACCACCGCCTATTCAGTACATCCTAGAAGTACAAAGATGTATCATGATTTGAAGAAATTATATTGGTGGAGAGGAATGAAAGCAGATGTAGCTAAATTCGTGTCTCAATGCCTAAATTGCCAGAGGGTGAAGGCTGAATGACAAAGACCTGCAGGATTGTTGCAGTCGCTGCCAGAACCAGCATGGAAATGGGACTGCATCACTATAGACTTCGTCACCGGATTACCATTGACTCCTCGAGTAGTTGACGCGGTCTGGGTGATTATAGATCGTCTAACTGAGATAGCTCGCTTTTCCATCCTCAGACAGACGGATAGTCGGAGCCTACCATTCAGATTTTAGAAGACATGCTTCGAGCTTGTGTAATTGATTTCAAAGGATCATGGGATGAGAAGCTATCATTGATCGAGTTCGCTTATAAAGCTAACAAGCTACTATACAGATGTCACCTTATGAATCACTGTATGGGAGGAAGTGTCAAACTCCTTTGTTTTGGAATGAAGTTGGTGAACGTAGCATCATTGGACCAGAATTTATTGAAAAGACTTATCGAGTAGTCGACATTATCAAGGAAAGAGTTAAAACAGCTCAGAATCATCAGAAATAGTATGCAGATACTCGACGAAGAGACCTTGAATTTGTCATAGGTGATAAGGTATTCCTGAAAGTATCACTTATGCGGGGTTTAAAACGATTCGGACAGAAAGGGAAGATAAATCTGAGATATGTCGGGCCATATGAGATTCTAGCCAAACGTGAAAAAGTGGCTTATCAGTTAGCACTACCACCATCTATGTCAAGTGTGCATGATGTATTTCATATCTCCTTATTAAAGAAGTGCATCAGAGACCCAACGCACGTTTTGACAGGAGATCCACCAGATCTAACTGATGATTTGACATTCGAAGTAGCACCAACTGAAATTACTAGCTGAAAGGTTCAACGTCTACGTAACCATGACATATACTATGTTAAAGTCTCCTGGAGGAGCCGATATATAGAAAAGATCACATGGGAAGAAGAGAATGCTATGCGGAAGCAATATCCTCACCTTTGCGACTCGAAAGGTATGTACAAATTTCGAGGATGAAATTTTTAATAAGAAGGGGGGAGTTGTAAGACCCGTATCAAACTAACCGGTCTTACCACCTTGTACCAGGTCTACCTATCATGGTCGAGCCAAGTGGACCAAGTGCGTGAAGAAAATCACAAGACCAGGTATGAGTCTGACCCAAAAACAATAAATGTGAGGGTAGGGTCGCATGCCTAAACAAGTAGGGTCGACCCCACATCAACAGAAGTCCAACCTATGATTTTCTAGTCACAGGGTCGCATGACTAGAAAAACATAGGGTCGACGGATCCTGCGACCCTACGTCCGACCCTACGATGATAGACATAAACCGTAAATTAGTAAACTTTCCAAATTCCAAGGGGTTCTTTCTTAAACTCAATGGAACTTATTTTGGAGGGTTTTCCTCTATAAATAGGACGTCCCTTAGCCTCTTTCACTCCTTTTAGAACCCTAATTGAAAGTGAGAAAAGAGAAAGAGAAGGAAAAGAAGAAGAGAAGGAAAATTGAAGAAAACACTAAGGAAGAGGAGGAAGTTCAGAGAAACCTCTGAATCTCAGGCAACTTCAGGTATGAATCTAAGTCCCTTCATAAAGTAAGAGCCTAGAATAGATTAGGAAGAAGTTAGGATTAAGAGAAACCCAAATCATCCATCCATGGACAAGTTCCAAAGGAATCCATGGAAGTAATCATCATAGGCAATGGAAAGTGTGTAAAAATCATAGTTATGAGCCATAGAACAATCTTAGAATGGCCCTACAAGACCACAGGATCGACCACATGCCCTTGGGAAGTCCCAGGGAGGGTGTGGTCGCACGTAGGGTCGATTGGTAATCGACCCCACGTCCGACCCTACACCCTAGGGTCGATTGGTAACCGATCCTAGGTGCTACCCTTCCTGCGACCCTACGATTTCAGCTAGTCTAAATTTGTTGAAATTAATTCTAATTAAAATCTATCGACGTGTTAGGCCTTTCTAGTGATTTAAAGGTGATTCATAAAGCTTGAACGAGGATCTACACTCAATCAAAGGTGAGGGAACAAGACCTAAACTAATTGGTTAATAATAAACTATTTTCGTTTATTGAGTCCAATACCTTGTATGATTCTATAATTGTATGATTGTAATGTGCATATCACATGTCATCTACTATTCCTGTTATTACTGTTCATGCATATTTAATTCAGTTTATTTACAACATGATGATGATGATGCTAGGAATAGGCATGTGAATGTTTGTGTGTGATTAGTGTACTTGATGCGAGTGGGGCATCAGGGGAAGTGTGATGCGGTGCGGTCCTAAGCACTTTACCCCTGTCTCTACTCAAGTCTTGTCCACTGACATCGTCGTATCGCCATTACCTTAGCAAAACTATTACATTGTAGGGCATCAGGGGAGGTGGTCTCAGACCGTGTAGTCTCTGACTCTGCCGGGGGGCCTTAGCTCTATCTCTATGGACGTACTGAGGGATGCTGGGGTGAGGCCTTGGAAAAAAAACACTGTTTGACATTAGGATTGGTTAGTTGCGAGCCCAGTTTGCAAGCCCTCGCCAACAGGGGCTTACGTGTTGGTATGGGTAGAGCATCAGGGGAAGTGTGATGCGGTGCGGTCCTAAGCACTTTAGCTCTATTTCTATTCCATGGTGGGGTGGATGTGGACGACAATGGTGTTTGATCCATTGGGTGGGCTTATACACCCTGTGTATAGAGGCGAGGCGACTACCGAACCTTTCTATAGCACATTGCAAACTTATGAACCAGACCAAAGATAAGAATTGAATGCATGCATATGTTTGTTGCATTGTTTTGTTTGCTCACTGAGCCATGATGTGTGCTCACCCTTTCGACGTCGAATGCTTTTAGTTGATGATGCAGGTACCACGATTGAAGACTATACGAATGCTCCTATGTATGGACATGCGGCGGCGATGGACGCTGAAGTTATGGTGGAGTCGCATGATTCGTCATGCAAGTGCAACTCTTGTGTCTTCGATTAGAATTTTATTCAATTTATACAGACGATGTAATTGATTAAATATTTTATTTTATGTTTTAGTCAATGGAGAATAATTAGATAATTTATTATTTTATAAATATTTGACTCTTAGTTCATTAGTATAAAAACTTCCGCTATTGTCACACCTCAATTCCGCACTATTCAGAATGGTGTGATGAACCGCTAATAAACCAACGGTTCAATCCAGGATTTCAAATAGGTTGTGTCCATTAGCTTAAACCATACACATCCACAATCATAATCAGAATAAATACACAATAGCGGAAGTCTTAATATTAAAGGAACTGAGAATCTAACTGTGATAATCATAAATAAAATATCCAATTATGTTGTATCAACCGAGACATAAATAAATAAATAAAATATCAAATTACATGTCCTTAATAGTTCAAATAAAAATCTAATAAAAAACGCATGAGTTGCACTCGCACGATGAGTCATGCGTCTCCACTATATCTTCAACATCCGTTGCAGCAACTTACCCGTATGTAGGAGCATTCATGTAATCTTCCACAGTAGTACCTGCATCATCGATTAAAATATTCAAATTTGAAAAGGGTGAGCACACATCACGGCTCAGTGAGCAAAAAAAACAATGCAACAAACATATGCATGCATTCAATTCATATCTGTGGTCTGATATATAAGTTTGCAATGTGCTATAGAAAGGTTCGGTGGCCTCCTCACCTCTATACACGAGTGTGTGAATCCGCCCGATGAATGTCGTTATTGTTGTCCCACATGCACCCACCATGGAATAGAGATAGAGCTAAAGTACTTAGGACCGCACCGCATCACACTTCCCCTGATGCTCTACCCATACCAACACGTAAGCCCCTGTTGGTGAGGGCTTGCAAACTGGGCTCGCAACTAACCAATCATAATGTCAAACAGTGTATCCAAGGCCTCACCCCAGCATCCCTCAATACGTCCATAGAGATACAGCTAAGGCCCCCCGGCAGAGTCGAAGACTACACGGTCCAAGACCACCTCCCCTGATGCCCTACGACGTAATAGTTCTAGTAAGGTAATGGCGATACGACGATGTCAGTGGACAAGACTTGAGTAGAGATAGAGCTAGAGTCTAGTGACCAGGACACACCACAATATCACGTCTCCCCCTGATGCTCCACTCGCATCAAGCACACTAACCACACACATACATTCACATGCCTATTCCTAGCATCATCATCATCATCATGTTATAAATAAATAGAATTAAATATGCATGAACATTAATAGTAGGAATATTGGATGACATGTTGAATGCACATTACAAGCATACACTCATAGAATCAGTCATGGCATTGGACTCAAGAAATAAAAATAGTTTATTATTATCCAATTAGTTTAGGTCTTGTTCCCTCACCTTTGCTTGAGTGTAAATCCTCTTTCAAGCTTTAAGAATCACCTTTAAATCAATAGGAAAACCTAACAAGTCGATAGATTTTAATTAGAATTCATTCCGACAGTTTTAAGCTTGTTGTATAGCTAGGGTCGCAGAATGGGTCACAGGTTGGGTCGCAGGTTTATGCGACCCCAGGGTATAGGGTCGATGCTAGGGCCGGTTGTCCCATCGACCCTAGGTGTGACTGCAGCTTCCCTGGACTTCTCAAGAGCTTGGAGTCGATCCTGTGGTCTGGTAGGGTCGATTCCCAATCGACCCTACGTGCAACCGCATGTAGTTTAGGTCGACCTTTCATTCTACAGTCTCTTCTTTCATGTTTGGGTCCTTTGGCTTACTTCCATAGTCCATTCTATGCTTGTTCTATGGCTTAAAACTCCAGGTTAAACACCTACTTTTTTTACCATGATTCCCTCCATGGATGTCATTGAAATCTTCCCATGGTTGGATGATATGGGTTTCTCCTAGATCATACCCTCTTCATGAACTATTTTAAGGTCTTAAACCATTCATGGAAAACATATCCATACCTAAGGTTTGCTGAGATTCAGAGGTTTCTGAATTTCTTCTCTTTAGTCTTCTCCTCCAACTCTCTTCTCTTCTCCTTTTCTTCTCTTTCTCTCACCTTTAATTAGGGTTTCAAAAGGAGTGAAAGAGGCTAAGGGACGTCCTATTTATAGAGGAAAACCTCCCAAAATAAGTCCCATTGAGATTAGGAAAGAATCCCCTTGAATTTAAGAAAGTTTCCTATTTACGGTTTCCGTCGGTGATCCTAGGGTCGATGCTAGGGTCGCAGATCCCATCGACCCTAGGGTTTCAGTTGTCCGACCCTAGGACTAAAAGTCATGGGTCTGACTTCTGATTTGGGTGGCTTCAACCCTACCTGTTTAGGTATGCGACCCTACCCTCTATTTTACTATTTTTGGGTCAATTCCATACCTGGTCTTGCGATTTCCTTCACGCACTTAGTCCATTTGGCTCGACCATGATAGGTAGACCTGGTACAAGGTGGTAAGACTGGTTAGTTCGATACAGGTCTTACAGCTATTGTGTATTTACTCTGATTATTATCGTGGATTTGTATGGTTTAAGCAAACGGACACAGCCTATTCGAGATCCTGGTTGAACCGTTGGCTAATTAGCGGTTCATCACACCATTCTGAATAGTATGGAATTGGGGTGTGACAGGCGCTCTGTCCAACAAATTCCAGAAAGGTGCCAACTTGCTAGACAATAGAACGGTCAATGCAGGCAAACAATAGTTCATCAAATTTCGTGATCGCTTGTAGTAAAATCCGACTCTAAATATTTGAAAACATGGGTCATTCTTTCCCATTAGTTTTCTATTCTCCCTAGAGTTTCAAAGTCTTCTCCGGGAGTTTTTCTTCTTCGCCTCTGGTGCTCTCCCAAGACTTCAAGCCTCAATCAAGCATCACTCAATCTTCGATTACCTCACTCCAAGGTATGATTCCTAACTTCTATAATACATTTCTTATTTCTAGGGTTGGGAGAATGTTCTCAAAACCCTAGTTTCTCCCCTTTATTGGTTTTCCTTCATGATTATTCTCAATACTCAATTTCTAATTGTTTAAAATGATGTGATAATGATTAATGTGCTATGCTTATCGCATTTCTATTATTCTACAACTCTTTCTTGTTTGTACATTCCATATATGCATTGTTTCTATAATTTTCCTTTTTCTCAAATTCAAGGTTTTCCCCTCCATGGTTAAACTACACTTCACCTATTGCAATGGTTTTGGTGTTTACTCTATCTTCTACTGACAACATACATATCCTATCATGCTTCCACTATTTTCTGACTATTACACCTTATTATTTGGATTCCTTGTTTTGCCATAAGTCTAACCATATTTTTGTTTCCCATGCTTTCTATTGGTCAATTACTTGTTGTGGACGAGATTGATCTTCTCTTGAACTGAACTTAGTCTTGTTATACTAGGCATCTATACGTGTGTGCATAATATATATATATATATATATATATATATATATATATATATATATATATATATATATATATATATATATATATATATATATATATATATATATATTTTTCAATCCTAATTTGCCATATCTAGTAGTTTGGCTCATAGTCTTGATGATTGTGCATCTACTTTTCTCTAAAAGTTTTAACTCCTTATTTACTAGTAATTTATTTAAATCACCATTTATTCTTTCATTTCTTATGTTTTAAGTTGTCCTGCCTTTAAGTTATTCTGATTTCGTTAGTAATCTTTTCCTTTCCACTTCATCCTAGTTACTTTGCATGGTTGAATTTTTCACTATTTCATATTGTGTATACTAACTTGATTTCCTTGTTCTTCCTCTCCCCTTTTTTTTTTTTTTTTTTTTTTGCTATAGACTAAATGGCTTCTCGTAGAGCTTCAACTAAGAGGCCAAGTAACAATCCTCTTCCACCCTTTGATGATGCACACTTTCGTTCCTGAGAGGCATAGGCCTTGTATGCAAAATTTGAACGGAAGTCAATCATCTTAGGACGGCCAGTAAACTTCCTGGAGCTGGAGAGATTTGATGTTCAAGCTACCTTCGATGCTATGGGGTGGTCTCCCAAGCTTGGACTTAGAATCAACACTAGACCCGATATGGTGAAGCACTTCTATTGCAACCTGGAGGTTGAGAGTGGCATGGGGGAGTACAAGCATGCCAAAGAGCTTTGTATTTCCAGCAGGGTAAATGGCAGGGACATCAACTTGAGTACCGAGCAACTAGCTGGTCTCTTGGGTATTTCTATGGTTGGGGATAAAGCGTATTGCACAAGCAAGGATAAAGATTTCGTATCTGAGGCTTGGAAGATAGATATCTAGAAAAAACTTTTATGGCCTCAAGATCCATTTCAAGTGAGCAACTTCTTCCCTCTTCCCAGAGTGTACTGCAGGATCATCCAGTACAACATCTTGCCTCAAAGTGGTCACTTTGACGAGCTCTCTCTCTTTGGTTAATTTCTTACTTCCAAAGTATTGGAGCGTCAATTGGTCTGTCTACCTTACATCATTATACGGACCATGATTACTGCGGCAGAAGATACCCGGGCTTCGAAGAAGGGACATTTGCCTTATGGCAAGCTATTGACTACCCTATTCCAGTTCCTTGACATCAGTGTGTATGAAGAGGAACCTTCTGAGGCTACGGTGTTTGCATCTTTCAACTGGCACAATATTATTAAAATGAAGCTTCATGACATGACATTGGATGATCTGGTGCTGGAGGCTCTTTAACGTCCTTGAGATCCCCAAAGCCACATGTACCAGATGATGATAAGAGGAGGTGCAAACCTAAGGGCATACAGAGGGTGTAGCCACAGGGCAAACTAGTCCATCTCGGTCTCCCACTACCTTGGATGATAACATGGACAAGTTGAACTCGGTGGTTCCTTACCAGTCTCAGCTAGAAAAAGGACATGCATGACTTAAAGAATTAAGTTTGACGGTTTCAGCATTCGATGACCGGTTTCTCTACGCATCTTGACATATACCAGACGGCCTTGATAAGGGCTGGTATCTTACAGACCGAGGATATCACGGTGGCAACCATGGCAGCAGCACAGCCACGGACTTTCCAGAGGCTACATGTACCTACCCCACCATCTTCAGGCTCCAAGGAGTGATGGGTTTCTAATGTTTCTCTCCCTCTTTTTTTTCTTTTTGCCTAAAATGTATTTACCTATATGGATTCTCCCTTTTTCCTTTGTATGGAGGAATTTTGTGCATGGAACTGAAGTTTATTTTTTAGTTCTTCTTCTGTACTCAGATTATGTTAAGGATGATTTTGGTTGTCTTATCTCATGTTATATATATAGTTCTTTCTCTTTTCTTTTTATATTGTTAGCATTAATTTCTAGTCTTTGTCTAACTTATTATGCTTAGTCATATCTTTCTCTAAACATACAACACATCAATTGTTCCACATTTACCATTTATGATCTTGAGAGTTTTATTACCTATTGCTCAATTTAATGCCAAATGAGTTATGGTAATGATAGATGGGTATCATTACTAAAGCAATGCTCTGATACCAAACCTATCACACCCCAAATTTACGATATATAAAGTTTCGACAGGCGACTGGACCACTAATAATTTTAATCGTAGTCCAACTAGGATACATGCTCAACTAATACTAACATCAACCATTATCTCTTCTATAACCCAGATACAATAAATTAAGTAATGGAAACATAATAAGCAAATTGAGCTCTAATTGTAATTAACTAGTAGTACTTGTAAATTGTTCAATTGTTATCCAGGGTCTCAAAATCAACCAACATAACTTCGTAGCCCTAATACAGGGGCACTAAATCACTATAAAAGTCTAAGTAGTCATAAATCTGTAATTAACTAATTTTAACTCCCAACTAGAGTAGTCTTCTATCTCTATGCCTAGTTCTTTATGTCCACTTTCCACTGCTCAGTTTGTCGCCTCCATGACCTGCTTCCTCAGGGTGCTCTAGTTCAACTAGAGCAGTTTCCTGTTTCATCTCCATAGTACCTACTATAAGACCCGCACGCCACGAACCCGGTCTAACCTTACATTTTGTGTCGTGACCAGTATACATATCATGGTCGAGCCAAGATATGTATACCAAGTGCGTGAAGAAATCCAAGACCCAATATGAAATTTAACTCAAAACCAGTCAAAATGAGGGAAGGGTCTCATGCCTAAACAGGTAGGGTCGACCGCACCTCAATAGAAGTCCAACCCATGACTTTTTGGTCATGGGGTCGCATGGGTCTCTCGGATTATGCGACCCTAGCATCGACCCTAGGAAAACAGCACGAATCAAAAATTAGGAAACTTTCTTAATTTCAAAGGGGACCTTTCCTAAACTCAATGGGACTTATTTTGGGAGGTTTTCCTCTATAAATAGGACGTCCCTTAGGCTCTTTTAATCCTTTTGAAACCCTAATTGAAAGTGAGAGAAAGAGAAGAGAAGGAAGAGAAGGAAAAGAGAAGGAAAGTTGGAGAAGAAGGCTAAGGAGAAAAGTTTCAGTGGAATCTCTGAATTCAGCAAATCTAAGGTATGAAAACATTCTGTATGAATTGTGTAAGACCCTAGAATAGTTTATAAAGAGGGTAGGATCTAGGAGAAACCCAAATCATCCATCCATGGATAAATTCCAATGGAATCCATGGAGAAAATCATTGTAAACAAAGTAAAGGAAGTAACTTGGAGTTTTGAGCCATAGAACAATCATAGAATGGACCATGAAAGTAAGCCAAGGGATCCAAACATGAAAGAGTGGACTATATATAGGATGAAAAGTCGACTCAAACTACATATGGTCGCACATAGGGTTAACTGGTAACCGACCCTATCAGACCACAGGATCAACCCCAGGCTCTAGGGAAGTCCAAGGAAGCTATGGTCGCACCTAGGGTCGATGGGTAACCGATCCTATGATCGACCCTACCCCTGGGGTCGTAGAAAACTGCTACCCTACCTGCGACCCAACTTGCGACCCTAGCTTTACTGCAAGCTTAAAACTATTGGAATTATTTCTAATTAAAATCTATCGACTTGTTAGGTTTTCCTAGTGATATAAAGGTGATTCTTAAAGCTTGAAAGAGGATCTGCACTCAAGCAAAGGTGAGGGAAAAAGACCTAAACTAATTGGCTAATAATAAATCGTTTTCGTTTATTGAGTCCAATTCCATGTATGATTCTATGATTGTATGATTGTAATGTGCATATCACATGTCATCTACTATTCCTATTATTATTGTTCATGCATATTATATTTCATTTATTTACAACATGATGATGATGATGATGATGCTAGGAATAGGAATGTGAATGTTTATGTGTGGTTAGTGTACTTGGTGTGAGTGGGGTATCAGGGGAAGTGTGATGCGGTGCGGTCCTAAGCACTTTAGCCCTGTCTCTACTCAAGTCTTGTCCACTGACATCGTCGTATCGCCATTACCTTAGCAGAACTATTACGTCGTAGGGCATCAGGGGAGGTGGTCTCGGACCGTGTAGTCTCTGACTCTGCCGGGGGGCCTTAGCTCTATCTCTATGAACGTATTGAGGGATGCTGGGGTGAGGCCTTGGATACACTGTTTGACATTAGGATTAGTTAGTTGCGAACCCAGGTTGCAAGCCCTCGCCAACAGGGACTTACGTGTTGGTATCAGTAGAGCATCAGGGGAGTGTGATGCGGTGCGATCCTAAGCACTTTAGCTCTATCTCTATTCCATGGTGGGTGCATGTGGGGGCGACAATGGTGTTTGATCCATTGAGCGGTTCTACACACTCGTGTATAGAGGTGCGGCGGCCTCCAAACCTTTCTATAGCACATTGCAAACTTATATACCAGACCACAGATATGAATGAATGCATGCATATGTTTGTTGCATTGTTTTGTTTTCTCACTGAGCTCAAGTTGGAGAGCTGACCCTCGTGCACACAAATCTTTTAGTTTCTGATGTTGCAGGTATTACGGTTGAAGATTATGTCAACAAGCCAACATGTAAACGGGTGGCGGCTATGATGAGCAAGCTATGGAGGACTATTGTGATTCGTCAAGCTAGCGTTTCAACTATGGATACGCTTAGTGTTTAATTTCCGTATCGTGATATTGTAATATGTATTAAATTATGTTTTGGTTACTTGGAGATAAATGGAATTTTAATTATTTATCATGACTAGACCTCAGTTCATTATCTGTAAGACTTCTGCTATTTACTTTATTACCTCTGATTAATGTGGAATGTGTTTTGGTTTAACAAAGTGGGAATAGCCTATACGAGATCATGGTTGAACCGTTGGTTTATTGATGGTTCATCACACCATTCTGGTTGGTGCCGAATTGGGGTGTGACACCTACAATTACAACTAAAAAGAGTGGTGATCATAAGGGTGAGCTCTCCAACTTAAGCTCAGTGAGAAATAGACAAACAATCAGTCATATGAATAAATTATGCACACAACAAGGGTCTGGGATAATGTGTGATAAATGTGCTATGGTAAGGCCTAGTCACACTTCCCAGAAGCTGACCATAACCTTCATGTACGGGAGTATTGGATACTCACCAGCATACGTCGATAGCCTTGGTGCCCCCACAAGACGTCCCAATCAGAATGGTGATCGGATAGCAAATCTGGCCAGTGACACTCTAAAGAAAACTGTCGACCCTTCCCCCTCATCACTCCATCCTACCAATACCTGACCCCCTACTGGCCAGGGTTCCACAAATGGGTTCTGTCACTAACTATGATTCACATTATATGTAACCTCCCATTACCCTAGTAAGATTCACAGACCATCCGTTTTGCCCCCCCCCCCCAAGATGTTGTCGTCCATTAGGATACGGGACAATACATGGCAATTAGTCTACCTAGCAGGTTGGATCCGATGGTCCTTAACCCCTTCACCATGGCCCTCCAAACATCACACATTATAGTCACAATCAACCACAGTATAGATGTAATGCATGCAAAAAGTGGCAGATATTGGATGACATATTATTCTAAATGTAAATACAAGCATGTAGCATCAATCATCAGCATATAAATCAAACACACCAAAATTAGGTCAGGGTTTTGTTCCACACCTGATATTAAGGATGTTAAACGGTTTATAATTGGTTTAATGGTCCAATCCAGTCCGGTGTTGTGTATAAGAGGGTAAAACTATAACCGAACTGATTAACTAAATGGTATCAAATTTGAAACCAAAATCGATTAGTAATCGATTTTAGTCTATCGATTTTTAAATGGTTTTTCATTAATCGATTTTGCTTGCAGTTTATAAATGTTTAACATATCAGTTATTAATCGGTTTTTCATAAATAAAAATAATGTGCATCTGACCAAAGCTGGTACTCTTCCAAACAATATCAACACTAAACCCATGGTTTACATCGATAGGTACACCCTGCACACAACATTAAGGATGAGTAATTAGTAATTACAATTTCTTAGTCTATTTAACCTAAAAAAATGCAACTTAAAAAACTAAGATCAGAGGCAAAAATTCAACCATAATGATTATTGATAGCCTGCTAGTGTTTTCCAATTCTAGAGTTTAACTTTAAATATTGTTTCGCTACAGGGAGTGAATGAGACTGTTGGTTGTTGGTATACCACTATGCGTAATGGCTAATGGGATTATGTTTTTTAGAGTTTTTTTTGTTTTGGTTTAATGGTTTAGGCCCTTGGGAAATGGGGTTGAAGTATTGGAAAAATAATTTATTGATTACAATTGGGTTGGGGTTGGGGTCTTTATTCTTTAGTCTTTGGAAATAATATATTAATAATATAGGGAATGAGTTAGCTTTCAGAGAATTAACGGTTTATATGTTATTCGGTTTAATCAGTGTCTAGCCAGTGTAACCCACTGGTTTAAACAGTTCAAAACCAAACCGAACCGATTAAGTAAACGGTGTAATATTTGAAACCAGAACCAAACCGATATTAAATGGTCTCTCGATTCTTATGTAAATGGTTCGATCCCGTTTCGATAAATGGTTTTGGTCCAAATGTGGCACCCTTACTTGATATCGCTTAGTTTCAATTATCCACGCTAGTAAAATCCATGTTCACGAGGTGTTCTATGCCTATACAAGGTGTAAGGTCATTAATTAGAAGTCCTATATGATTCACTTTCAATTTATTCCAAACTAGGGCTTGCCGATTATTACATCGGTCGCTACCATCGCGATCGGCTTATAGTCCAACAGAAGTCTAGGCATTCTACCATTTGTTGATTGATATACCAGTCAGTACAGAGTGTCAACAGTGACATCATCCTGCTCCTGGCAGAAAGGTTGTTTAAGTTGATCAACAGAGCCAATCGCTCAGATTTAGAGTTTGGCTTACCGACCGATTAAGCTCCTGGGCTCATTATTCAAGGGTTTTCGAGTTCACTTAGATGGAAACTCTACCCTTGGCCTCATGGCCTAGTATCCTTGTTCATCATCATATACAAGAGGTTTTCACCCCTTTCTTATACTAAGTTTACTCACCTTGATCTTCACCCATTCGAAATCTTCATCTCCCTATTGCACTCCTATCATATCCCAATTCTGGCAGAACCAGAATTGTAAATGAACCGCTACCAATCCAACGGTTCACACCAGGATCTCAATAGACCATGTCAATACATAAACTACGCATTCCAACCACAAATCAGAATATAATAAATAGCAACAAAAGTCTTAAATTAAATGAACTGAGGTCTATATGATAGAATAATAAATTATCCAAACTATCTCAATGTACTGAAATGTAAATAAATAACTATTACATCGTCTTATAAACCAAACCCTAAGAAAGTAAATAAAGTATCCTAGAGGTACACGTAGAAGTGATACTCACATGATGAATCATGCTCGTTCTCCCCTGCTTGCACCTTCAAGGCTGCAATGCCTCCATAGACTAGAGCACCAACATAATCCTCAACAGTATATCCTGCATCAACATCTGAAAAGAGTATATATATATATATATATATATATATATATATATATATATATATATATATATATATATATATATATATATATATATATATATATATATATATATATATATATATATATATATATATATATATATATATATATATATATGAGGTGAGCTCACAACTTAGCTCAGTAAGAAAAACAAGACAATACAACAACCAAATGCATGAGATAACATTCAACATTTGGTCTGGTATAACTTGCAAAGTGCTATGGTAAGGTTAGGCTACCACCACACCTCCATGAACGAGAGTGTGAGCACACCCAACAATCAGGCCATAATCCACACTATTATCGTTGCCCCACATCACTCACTTTAGTATAGAGACAGTGCCAGAGTCTAGCAATCAGACAACAATCAATACTACCGCGTCCTCCCTTGATACCCACACCATACCAATATATATTGTTACACCCCAATTCTGGACTAACCAATGGTATGATGAACTGCTATAAGAACCAACAGTTTAAGCCAGGATCTCGTAAAGACCGTGCCAACAATTCAAACCAAATACACATTCCACATCAATCAGAGATAATAAAGTAAATAGCGGAAGTCTTATTAATAATGAACTGAGGTCTAGCATGATAAATAATTAAATAATCCAGTTATCTCCAAGTAACCAAAACATAATTAATACCTATTACAAGTATCAAAATATGAGAATAAAACATTAAGTGTAACCACGGTGGAAACACTCGCTTGACGAATCATATTCGCCCTCCACAGGTTGCTTGTCCATAGCCACCATCTATCGATATGCAAGTGCATTTATGTAGTCTTCAACGGTATTACCTACATCATTAGCAACTAAAAGAATAGTGTACACGAGGGTCAGCTCTCCTACATGAGCTCAATGAGTGAACAAAACAATGCAACAAACATATGCATGCATTCAATTCATATCTTTGGTCTGGTTTTAAGTTTGTAATGTGCTATAGAAAGGATTGGTGGCCACCGCACCTCTATACACGAGTGTGTGAATCTGTCCAATGGATCAAACACCATTTTCATCCCATATGCACCCACCACGGAATAGAGATAGAGCTAAAGTGTTCGAATCACACACCGCCAACACTTCACCTAATGCCCTACCCATACCAACACGTAAGCCCCCACTGGTGAGGGCTTACAAACTGGGTTCGCAACTAACCAATTCTAATGCCATCCAATGTATCCAAGGCCTCACCCCAGCATCCCTTAATAAGTCCATAGAGATAGAGCTAAGGCCCCCCGGCAGAGTCAGAGACCACACGGTCCTAGACCACCTCCCCTGATGCCCTACGACATAATAGTTCTGCTAAGATAATGACGATATGATGATGTCAGTGGGTAAGACTTGAGTAGAGATAGAGCTAAAGTCTGGTGACTAGGATGAATCACACTGCCACGTCCTCCCCCTGATGCTCCACTCGCATCCCACACACTAACCACACACACAATCACATGTCTATTCCTTGCATCATCATCATCATGTTATAAATAGACAGAAGTAAATATATGAGCAGAAATAGCAATAATATTGGATGACATATGAGATGCACATTACAAGCATACAAGCATAAAACCATTCATTGCATTAGACCTAATAAATAAAAATAGTTTGTTATTAACCAATTAATTTAGGTCTTGTTCCCTTACCTTTGATTAATGTTTGTTCCTCTCCCTAGCTTTGGAAGTCACTTTGAATCTATTAGGAACCTAAACAATTAATGTATCTAAGTTAGGGTTCGATTGTACTAAGTTACAGTAATCGAAAACCTTGTTTGGTATCAAAATATACTTACTATTATCGTATGGTCGATACCCTATGGTCGACCCTGTGGTCTCAATATATGTGACCATACGACGTAAGGTCGATACCCTATGGTCGCACTACATGCAATCGTACCTGTGACCATACATTTCTTGAATTCTTCTCGAATGACTGTGGTCGACTCTTTTCTCATCCTATGGTTGACCATAGCTGCGACCATACGTAGTCAGGTTAATTTTTTCCTCACATACAAGTACCTCCTCTTGACTCAACAATGGTATTCACCCTCAAATCATTCTATGGCCTTTAATCATAGTTTGTCCTTATCAATTATCCAGAACCTAATCTCTATGGTTTCCCATAGAAAACCTATAACCAAAATTGTAAGACCCGCACGCTACGAACCCGGTCTAACCTTACATTCTTGTGTCATGACCAGTCTACCTATCATGAGCCAAGTGGACCAAGTATGTGAAGAAACCACAAGACCAGGTATGAAATTTAACTCAAAAACAATCAAATATGAGTGTGTGGTCGCATGCCTAAATAGGTGTGACTGACCCCACCTCAAAAGAGTCCAACCCATGACTTTTTGGTCGTGGGGTCGCACGTTTTAAAAACGTAGGGTCACGGATTTTGCGACCCTACATGCGACCCTACGAAAATAGCCAGAAACCAAAAATTAGGAAACCTTCTTAATTCAAAGGGGGTCTTTCTTAAACTCATTGGGGCTTATTATGGAGGGTTTTCCTCTATAAATAGGATGTCCCTTAGCCTCTTTCACTCCTTTAGAACTCCAATTGAAAGTGAGAGAAAGAGAAGAGAAGGAAGAAAAGGAGAATTGAAGAGGAAGGCTAAAGAGGAGGAAAATTCAGAGAAAACTCTGAATCTCAGCAAAACTAAGGTATGAATCTAATTCCCTACATGAATTGAGAGCCTAGAATAGTTCATGAAGAAGATAGGATTAGGAGAAACCCAAATCATCCATCCATGGACAAATTCCAAGAGAATCCATGGAGGAAATCATTGTGGACAATGGATGGTGTATAAAATTGTAGTTTTGAGCCATAGAACAATCATAGGATGGACCATGATGATAAGCCAAAGGATCCAAACATGAAGGAATGAAGTTGAAAGTGAAAGGTTGACCATGAACACGTGTGGTCGCATAATATTCGACCCCACGAGACCACATGTTCGACCACATGCCCGAGGGAAGATTCCAGGGAGGGTGTGGTCGCACGTAGGGTCGCAGTATGTCCGACCCTACCTGCAACCCTACACCCTAGGGTCGCAAAAACTGCTACCCCAAGTGCGACCCTACCTGCGACCCTACACCCTGGGGTCACAAAAACTGCTACCCCAGGTGCTACCCCACCTGCGACCCGACAACTTCTGTTAGTCTAAATTTAACGAAATTAATTCTAATTAAAATCTATAAACTTGGTTAGGTTTTCAAGTGATTTAAAAGTGATTCATAAAGCTTGAACGAGGATCTACGATCAATCAAAGGTGAGGGAACAAGACCTAAACTAATTGGCTAATAATAAATTATTTTTATTTATTGAGTCCAATGCCATGAATGATTCTATGCTTGTATGTGTGTATTGTGCATATCACATGTCATCCAATATTCCTGCTATTAATGTTCATGCATATTTAATTCTGTTTATTTATAACATGATGATGATGATGATTTTAGGAATAAGCATGTGAATGTATGTGTGTGGTTAGTGTACTTGATGCGAGTGGAGCATCAGGGGGAGGACGTGACACTGTGGTTCATCCTGGTCACCAGACTCTAGCTCTATCTCTATTCAAGTCTTGTCCACTAACATCGTTCTATCGCCATTACCTTAGCAGAATTATTATGTCGTAGGGCATCAGGGGAGGTGGTCTCTGACCGTGTAGTCTCTGACTCTGTCGGGGGGCCTTAGCTCTATCTCTATCGAAGTATTGAGGGATGCTGGGGTGAGGTCTTAGATACACTGTTTGACATTAGGATTGGTTAGTTGCGAGCCCAATTTGCAAGCCCTCGCCAATAGGGGCTTACGTGTTGGTATGGGTAGGGCATCAGGGGAAGTATGATGCGGTGCAGTCCTATGCACTTTAGCCCTATCCCTATTCCATGGTAGGTGCATGTGGGATGGCAATGGTGTTTGATCCATTGGGCGGCTTCACACACTCATGTATAGAGGTGCGACGGCCACCAATCCTTTCTATTTCACATTACAAACTTATGAACCAGACCAAAGATATGAATTGAATGCATGCATATGTTTGTTGAATTGTTTTGTTTACTCACTAAGCTCAAGTTGGAGAGCTGACCCTTGTGCACGCAATTATTTTTAGTTTCTGATGTTGCGGGTATTACGGTTGAAGATTATGTCGACACGCCAACATATGAACGTGTGGCGGCTATGATGAGCAAGCTGTGGAGGACTATTATATTTCGTTAAGCGAGCGTTTCAACTGTGGATACGCTTAGTGTTTAACTTTCATATTTGGATATTTGTAATATGTATTAAATTATGTTTTGGTTACTCGGAGATAAATGGAATATTAATTATTTATCATGACTAGACCTCAGTTCATTATCTGTAAGACTTCCGCTATTTACTTTATTATCTCTGATTAATGTGAAATGTGTTTTGGTTTAACATGGTAGGGATAGCCTATTCGAGATCCTGGTTGAACCGTTGGTTTATTGACGGTTCAACAAACCATTCTGGTTGGTGCAGAATTGGGGTATGACAAAAATCGTTGTATTAGGTTCCACATATCAACTTGAAAAGAACCTATTCTATCTGATTTACCCTACAGAGTCAAGTCCATACCTTAAGCTTGCTGTAGAGAGATAGAACTCTTCTCTGCAAAAACCTTCCTCTCAACCTTCTTCTCCAAATCTCCTTCTCCTTTTCTTCCTCTCTCTCTTTCTCTCTTAGGTTTAGAGTTTCAATTTGGGTTCTAAAAGAGTGAGAGTGGCTAAGGGATGTCCTTTATATGGAGAAAAACCTCCATAGTCCTCTTTCAATTAGGAAAGAGTCCTTTTCAAATTAAAAATGTTTCCTAAACATGGAATCGGTTCTAGGTTCCTATGGTCAATCGTGCGATCGCATAATCCGTCAACCATACAACCAAAACATGTGACCATAATTGTGCAGTCACTACTTAGTCGATCATACAGTCGACCATACATCCAAAATTGACTGGTTTTTAGTTTTTGATTGGTTACTTCCACACAAACTTAAACAGTCAACCACACCAATTAAATTTGACTTGTTGCTTACCTCATCTTGTGGTTTCTTCATACAATTGGTTCACTTGGGTCGATTATGATAGAAAGACCGGTCACGACACGAGAACGTAAGGTTAGACCGGGTTCGTGGTGTGCATGTCTTATACATATACCCCTATTGGCGAAGGCTTGCAAGTAGGTTCCAAATCTAACCAATTCTACATGTCATCATAATAACCAAGGCCCTACCCCAACATAACTCCCTATGGAATAGAGATAGAGCTAGAGTTTGACAGGCAGGCCACAATTCACACTATCGCATCCTCTCCTTGATACCCTACCCGTACCAAGCATGCTAAGATAGATAGTGATACAAAAAGGTGTTAGTATGGGGAATGATCTAAGGCTCCAAGTCCTTCCCATTTTACATGCCAACGAAAACATACACATGTCTAACAATCACATCATAGCATAAGTAATATACATAAACAAGTAAAAGCATAATTGAAAGATGACATGTTAAATGCACAAACATCACACCATAGAAACAGAGAGAGGTTTACTGGTATTAATTATTTAGGTTTGGGTCTTGTCCCCTTACCTGACGCTTGATAGCAAGTCTTCTCTGTGTCACAGAGTCCAATCTCACTATCAAAGAGCCTTAAATGGCAATAGAAATTAATTAGAATTAAGTTTGTAAGGTCCAGGTTGATTGGAACCAAGTCAGGGCTGAAAAATAGTCCAAAACACACATACCGGTCATATATTAGGGTACAGACTGTCAGACCAGTATGCAAACCAGTATGTCCAATCGGATAAGTCTGACATACTTCCCAAATGGGTCAGGTGGCTTGTCCGGTCTGACTTATGTGCCATCTGTACTCCAATCGGACAAGGTCCGTGAGTCCACCAGCTTGACCTTCTTCTTCAATCGGTCTTCGACTTGGTTTCTAGGGGTTTTCCTAAACCATTCTATGGTCAGAGTGTACATTAGGGTCATTAAAATTTAGATCGTTTATTCATTCACATTCTTAGTACAATGGTTTAACAATTCTCTAGAATGAATCTAGGGTTTACTTAAGGATTAGGGTTTCGAATCAACACCTGGCAATCCCTAGCATTGATTCTAAACCAAGACCTTCCTATCCTTCCTTCAGAGACAGAGCACTTACCATTGGCCTCTGAATGGTGGTGCTCTCCTCCCAACAAAAATCCTTCTTTGTAGAGTTTTCACGTTCTCACTGCTTCTCTTCAAAACTCCCTTTCAGACTCTAGGGTTTGTGAGAGTCAACAAAAGGTCTAAGGAGGAGAAGGAGTGAATATATAGAGGAAGGTAACAGTCTAGGAGGGTTTCCTATGTATAGATGATCTCTAACAAATAGATTTAGAAGGAGGGACCCACTAGAGTCCTCTTCCAAAACTAACTAAGCTGACTGGTCTGACATATAGGTCGGACTATTCATGAAACCGGTATGTCTCAATCAGTTAAACCAGATAACTTATTCATAAGTCCGTTTCGATATTTTTTGTTCCTGGACTTGTGGTTCATCATCCGACCGTCTATTCTGGCCCAAATATGACTGGAAAACCTGTCATGATACAGAAACTTAGGTTAGATTGGGTTCATGGAGTGTGGGTCTTGCAACTCCCCAACCCCTAAAAGAAATTTCATCCTTAAAATTTGCATGTGCGGGTGCCACAATTCCCTTATCCTTAAAAGAAATTTCACCCTTGAAATTTACGTGTACCTTCGACATCAAATAGGTGAGGGTATTTTTTCGCATTGCATTTTCTTCCTCCTAGGTAATTTCTTCCACGTCTTGGCTTCTCCAACCCACCTTTACATAATAGATATCTCCATTGTGGAGGTGTTGTACCTTTCAACTTGTAAGCTTAACTGGTACAACCTCAAACGTCAAGTCTTCTATCAAATCTGGAGGATCTACAGTCAAAATGTGCGATGGGTCCCTGAAGTACTTTTTTAATAGGACACGTGGAACACATCATAAACACCTAACATAGATCGTGGCAATGCGAGCTGGTACGCCATTTTGCTGCATCTGGCCAGTATCTCGTATGGTCCCACATACCTAGAGCATAGCTTCCCCTTCTTGACAAACCTCTTCAATCCTCACACAGGTGATATTTTCAGGAACACCTTATCATCCACTATAAACTCCAAATCTCGACGACTATTATCTGCATAATGTTTTTGCTGAACTTGAGCTATCTTGACCCTTTCTTTGATCTGATCAACCACTTGATAGGTTTCCTCGACAAACTCTGGCCCTATGATCCTTCTCTCTCCTACCTTGTTCCACAATAAAGGTGTCCAACATTTCTTATCGTACAAGGCGTGGTACAAAGCCATTTGGATCGTAGCCTGGTAATTGTTATTGTAGGCGAACTCGATAAGTAGTAGCTTTTTATCCCAAGCTCCCTTGAAATCTATGGCACAAGATTGGAGCATGTCTTCCAAGATCTGAATAGTCCTTTTCGACTGTCCATCTGTCTGATGATGAAAAGCTATACTAAATTTCAGCTTGGTCCCCATAACTTTCTATAGTCTTTCCCAAAACTTGGATGTGAAACATGGATCTCTGTCAGATACTATACTCTCGGGCATGCCTTAGAGCCTGACTATGTTGTCGACATACAACTTGGCCAACCTGTAAGACCTGCACTCCATAAACCCGATCTAAACTTTGATTTCATGTCGTAATAGGTTTTCCGATCATCACCGGGCCAGACGGGACGAGCGGATGACAATCAGGTAAGAAATCGGACCAATCAGACCAACTTAAGTATGGATTTTATTCATACCAGTCGATGGTATCGGTCTATGGTACCGGTCGACCGGTATGGTCTGTGCAGCAGACTACCAAGATCTGAAATTGGATCTCTATGGGTCCCACTTTCCTAATTCCGAATCCTAAGACTTTCCTAATCCTAAGAGGCTTCCTAAACCTAATTCCTAGCCTATTTAAACCCCTTTAAACCTCCTAGAATCCCTTCCATTGATCCTCACAAACCCTAAAGAGGAGAAGGAGATTGGAGAAGGAGAAGGAGCTAGGAAGAAGAAGAAGAGCCGTCGTTGCCGTTCGACGACGCACACTTTACGCCAGTCGATGGTAAGTGTTTAAACCCTTCCTCTCACATTATGACTCTAGGATGGTTAGGTTGCTTGGATCAATACCATGCAAAGCAGGTATTGACCTAAACCCTACTTTGTCATCAAACCCTAATTTAGTCGTTAAACCCTATATTCGAGTTCTAAGATGAATACCATCAAAACTAGACTTAAATGGAGTTGGAAACAACTCTAACTCAAAGCTCAGACTTAGAATGTGTAGGAGAAACCCTAGAATCAATAGAGAGTGATCGACGACAGTCAAGAAACTGGATGTATGGTCTTCCGGAAACATACCGGTCGACCATACCGGTCGCACCCCATGCGACTGGTACCGCGACCGGTACCTCTCGGAGAGTGGCCTGTGGGGACCGGCTGACCATACCGGCCGTAGGTTTTCCCACAGTGCTGCGACCGGTACATGCGACCGGTCAGCTCTGTGAGTGTATTTTTGTAATCTCGTTGGTTTCTGACCAACGTAAACCCTAAGAAACTATTCTAATTGAACCCTAATATCATGTAGGACTTTGTGATAGCACATTTGGATCTTGCGACGTGGAACAAGCTATCAAACGAGCATCAGGTAAGGGAATCGGACCTAAACCTAATAATTAACGGACAGTAAACCGTTGCTAATAACCCTGAATCTTTGGTATGATGTTTGTGCATTCTCACATGTCATCTGTTATTTCCAGTTATTATATTTGTTCGTGCATATTCCATATGCTAAGATGTGATTGTTAGGCATGTGATTATTTTCGTTAGTGTGTGGAATGGGAAGGGCCTGGGGTATGGGATCATTCTTCACACTAGCATCTTTTTGTAGTATTCTGTCTTAGCATGCTTGGTGCGGGTAGGGCATCAGGGGGAGGTCGTGGCACTGTGGTCTCCGGCCTGGCCACCATGCTCTAGCTCTATCTCTATGCCGTAGGGAGTTATGTTGGGATAGAGTCTACTTGCGTATTGTTCTGTCTTAGTATGCTTGGTGCGGGTAGGGCATCAGGGGGAGGTCGTGGCACTGTGGTCTCCAGCCTGGCCACTACGCTCTAGCTCTATCTCTATGCCGTAGGGAGCTGTACTGGGATAGAGCCTACAGTGATGACATATAAGCTTGGTTAGTTGCGAGCCCAGTTTGCAAGCCCTAGCCAGTAAGGGCTTATGTATTGGTATGGGTTGAGCATCAGGGGAGGTAGTGGATGCCTTAGCTCTATCTCTATTCCATGATGGGTGCATGTGGGTCGGCAGCGGTGTGATCTACTGTGCGATGCTATACACTCGTGTATAGAGGTGCGGTGGCCCCTTTCTATAGCACATTGCAAACTTAAACCAGACCACAGCATAAAATGATTGTTACTCATGCATATAATATTGATACACTGTCTGATTGTCTTACTAAGCTAAGTTGTGAGCTCACCCTTTGTATATACATTGTTTTTAGATGTTGATGCAGATTACACGGTGGACGATTATATGAACGCTCCGGCGTATGGAGGTGTTGCTGCTCTGGACGTACAGGCAGGAGAGGACGAGCATGACACTTTATGCGAGTGCCCTTTCTACGTGTACCTTTGATTTTATTTTATTTGTTCAGTTATTTTTAAGGTGATGTGAAGATATTTAATTACGTTTGGAATTTAGATAATTGAATACTTATTTAAATTTATCAATAGAATACTCAGTTCATTTATTTAAAGGCTTCCTCTGTATTTATTATATTCTGATTGTGGTTATGTGCAATGGTTTGTATGAATGGACACGGTCTTATTGAGATCCTGGTGTGAACCGTTGGTTCAGTGACGGTCCACTCACACCATTCTGGTTGGTTCAGAATTAGGGTGTGACACAACCTGTCCATGGTGTATTGAGGCCTGATTGCAATAAAACGGGCCGTCTTAGTAAGGCGGTCCACAATTACCCAAACTGCATCTACTGATCTAGGTGTCATTGGCAGTCTCATAACGAAGTCCATAGTAATGCAATCCCACTTCCATGCTGGCTTAGGCAATGGCTGTAATAACCCGACGGGTCTCTGTCTCTCATCTTTTACCTGTTGATAATTCAAGCACTGGAATATGTGCTGAGTTACATCTGCTTTCATATCCCTCCACCAGTACAACCTCTTTAAGTCATGATACATTTTTATGCTTCTACGGTGCACTGAATATGGAGTAGAATGAGCCTCTCTCATTATTTTGTCTCTGATGTCTGAGTTCTCAGTCTTAGGAAAACACAATCTTCTACGGTACTTGAGTACCTTGTCTGCATCCAAGGTGAAGTTAGGGTTAGGTCTACCCTTCTCCAAATCCTCCTGCAACGTCCTGAGGTGTGGATCCTATAGGATCGTTGCGTTCACCTTGTCCATTAAATCTGGTAAGATTTTCAAGGCTGTAAACATGAGCCTGAACTTATGAATCAAGCCTTACTCCACTGGATCATATGTTAACTCGAGTATGTGTTGTTCTTCATTCCATGACCTTGCTCCACTGGATCATCTGCTGACTCGAGTATGTATTGTTCTTCATTCCATGACGAGGCATATGCTGCAACACAAAGTGCCGCATTTGTACTAGGCCTTTCCTCTGGTTTCGACGCCCACTTCCTACATAGTGCATCTGCTACTACAGTTGCCTTGCCTGGGTGTTACTGGATGTCGCAGTCATAGTCCTTCAATAGTTATAACCACCTTCTTTGCCTCATGTTTAAGTCTTTCTAAGTGAAAAGGTAGGTGAGACTTTTGTGTCAGACTTGATCTGAAACTTCTCCCCGTAAATGTAATGCCTGAAAGTTTTGATCGCATGAATTACCGCAACTAACTCCAGGTCATGCATGGGGTAAATCTTTTCATGCTCTTTCAGTTGTCTTGAGGTGTAGGCTATCATCTATTTTCCTTGCATTAGTACACATCCTAGCCCCAATCCTGAGGCATCCGTATATAGAGTAAACGGTTGCCCTAGTGCTGGAATGGTCAGGATAAGTACAGAGACTAATCTCGACTTCATAGCTTGAAAACATTCTTCGCAACTGTTCGTCCATATGAATTTCTCTCCCTTTTTGGTTAGCTTGGTGAGTGAAACGGAGATCTTTGAATAGTCTTCCATTAATCTCCCATAGTAACCAGCTAAACCCAGGAAGCTATGGACCTCAGCAACTGTTTTGATGCTTCCCATCCTACGATGGCTTATATCTTACTTGGATCCATTTTGACTCCTTCTGCAAACACAACGTGACCCAGGAAAGCCACTTCATTCAGCCAAAATTCACACTTCTTGAATTTTGCATAAAGTTTCTCTCTTATTAGCCACTATAAGGCCGCTCTCAAGTATGTTGCATGAGTCTCCTTGTCTTTGGAGTAGACCAATATGCCATCTATGAATTTAATGAACGAAGTGTCTAGCATATCATGAAACACTTGGTTCATCAGTCCCATAAACGATGCAAGGGCATTGGTCAGTCCAAACGATCATAAAGAACTTATAATGTCCATACCTTTTCCTAAGGCAGTCTTCGAAATATCTCTTATAAGACCCGCATGCCACGAATCCGGTTTAACCTTACGTTATCATGTCGTGACCAATCTTCCCATCATAATCGGCTCAAGTGAACCAATTATATGAAGAAACCACAAGATGAGGTAAGTCACAAGTCAAATTTAGTGGTTGTGGCTGACTGGTTAAGTTTGTATGGAAGCAAATAGTCAAAAAACTAAAAATCAGTGAATTTTGGACCTATGGTGGCATGTTTAGGGGCTACAGTCGCACCTATGGTCGACTGTAGTGAGACCATAGGTGCTATGGTCACATGTTTTGGTCTTATGGTCGATGGTTTATGCGACCGCATGATCGACCGTAGAAACCCAAAACCGACTCTGTGTTTAGGAAACTTTCCTAATTTGAGGAGGACTCTTTCCTAATTGAAAGAGGACTCTATATGGAGGTTTTTTCTCTATATAAGGGACGTTCCTTAGCCTCTCTCACTCTTTTAGAACCCAAATTGAAACTCTAAACCTAAGAGAGAAAGAGAGAGAGGAAGAGAAAGAGAAGGAGATTTGAAGAAGAAGGCTGAGAGGAAGGTTTGCAGAGAAGAGTTCTATCTTTATACAACAAGCTTAAGGTATGGACTTGACTCTATAGGATAGATTAGATAGGATAGGTTCCTTTCCATCAAGTTGATGTGTTGAATCTAATGTAACGATTTTGGTTATGGAATTTCTAAGCAAACCCATAGAAAATAGGTTAGGTTTAATGGGTGAGGGATAAACTAAGAATATTGGCCTTAGAATGATCATTAGAGATGACCCCATTGATGATCCAAGAGGAGGAACTCATGTGAGAAGTGAAAATCAACCAAACTACGTATGGTCGCAGCTATGGTCGACCATAGGATGAGAAAGTATCGACCACAGCCATTCGGGAAGAATTCAGGAAATATACGATCGCAGCTATGGTCGCACGTAATGCGACCATAGGGTATCGACCGTAGGTCCTACGGTGGCATATATTGCTACCATAGCATCGACCATAACATCGATCGTAGGACGTGGCATGGTGGTCTTTGATCTCATCACCAGACTTTAGCTCTATCTCTACTCAAGTCTTGCCCACTAACATCGTCGTATCGCCATCACCTTAGCATAACTATTACATCTTAGGGCATCACGGGAGGTGGTCTCGGACCATGTGGTCTTTGACTCTGTCGGGGGGCCTTAGCTCTATCTCTATGGACGTATTGAGGGATGCTGGGGTGAGGCCTTGGATACACTGTATGACATTAGGATTGGTTAGTTGCGAGCCCAATTTGCAAGCCCTCGCCAGCAGGGGCTTATGTGTTGGTATGGGTAGGGCATCAGGGGAAGTATTGGCGGTGTTTGATTCGGATACTTTAGATCTATCTCTATTCCATGGTGGATGCATGTGGGACGAAATGGTGTTTGATCCATTGGGCGGATTCACACACTCATGTATAGAGGTGCGGAGGCCACCAAACCTTTCTATAGCACATTGCAAACTTATAAACCAGACCAAAGATATGAATTGAATGCATGCATATGTTTGTTGCATTGTTTTGTTTACTCACTGAGCTCAAGTTGGAGAGCTGACCCTCGCGCGTGTAATTCTTTTTAGTTTCTGATGTTGCAGGTATTACGGTTGAAGATTATGTCGACACGCCAACATATGAACAGGTGGCGGCTATGGATGAGCAAGTTATAGAGAACTATTATGATTCGTTAAGCGAGTATTTCAACTATGGATGCGCTTAATGTTTAACTGTCACACCCCAATTCTGATCCAACCAGAATGGAGTGAGTGAACCGTCATCGAACCAACGGTTCACCCCAGGATCTCGAATAGGCCGTGTCCACCCGTACAAACCATTACACATAACCACAATCAGAATATAAATAATATAGCGAAAGACTTTAAATAAATGAACTGAGAACCTATTGATAATTTAAATAAAATATCCAATTATTCCAATTCAAACATAAAATATAACATTCTTACATCCACTTAATCCAACCAAAAATAACTGAAACGAATAAATAAAATCCAATCAAAGATATACGCAGAAAGGGCACTCGCATGAAGCGTCATGCTCGTCCTCTCCTGCCTGTACACCCAGAGCAGCAACATCACCATACGCCAGAGCGTTCATATAGTCATCCACCGTATAACCTGCATCAACATCTAAAAACAATGTATATACAAAGGGTGAGCTCACAACACCGCTCAGTAAGACAATCAGACAGTTTCACAATATTATGCATGAGTAACAATCAATTTTAGGTTGTGGTCTGGTTTTAAGTTTGCAATGTGCTATAGAAAGGTTTGGTGGCCCCCGCACCTCTATACACGAGTGTGTGGCACCTCATGGATCACACCCCCATCGGCCCACATGCACCCATCATGGAATAGAGATAGAGCTAAGATACCCCCGTACCTCCCCTGATACTCTACCCATACCAATACCTAAGCCCCTACTCTCACAAACTGGGCTCGCAACTAACCAATCCTATATGTCATCAATGTATGCTCTATCCCAGCACAGCCGTCTACGGCATAGAGATAGAGCTAAGGCATTCCCACACCTCCCCTGATGCCCTATCCGCAACTAACCCACTAGGATAGAAACAATACGCAGGTAAACCCTATCCCAACATAACTCCATATGGCATAGGGATAGAGCTAAAGCATCGTGGACAAGCCAGCGTCGACTCGGAGACCACAGTGCCACATAACCATGGCCAGGCCAACATCAAAATCAGAGACCACCGTACCACGACCTTCCCCTGATGCCCCACCCGTACCAAGCATGTTAAGACAGAATACTACAAAAGGTGCTAGTGTGAGGAGCGATCCCAGGCCCATGCCCCATTCCACACACTAACGAAAACAATCGCATGCTTAACAATCACATCCTATCAATGCATGAACAATAATAATAACTGAAAGTAAAGGATGGCATGTGAATATGCACAAACATCACATCATCTATATTCAGGTGATTAACAGAGATTTACTGTCCATTAATTATTAGGTTTAGGTCAGATTCCCTTATCTGACGCTCGTTCGATAACTTTCTCCACGTCACAAGATCCAAACGGGAAGTCACAAGGTACTACAACATTATTAGGGTTTCATTAAAATATATTGCTTAGGGTTTCATGTTGGTCGAAAACCAACGAAATTACAAAATACCCTCACAGAGCTGACCGGTGGCATGTACCGGTCGCAGCTCTGTGGGGAAGACTAGCGATCGGTATGGTTAGCCGGTCCCCACAGACCAGCCACCCGAGGGATACTGGTGGCAACATACCGGTCGCACTATGTGCCACCGGTATAGTCGACCGGTATGTCTCCGGAAGACCATACATGGGTTTTTCGACTGCCGTCAATCATCCTCCATGGATTTCTAGGGTTTCACCTACCCATTCTAAGTCTAGTAATTGAGTTGGAGTTATCCCCAACTCATTCGAGTCTTATTTCGATAAATATCATCTCGGAACTCAAATCTAGGGTTTGACGGCAACTCAGGGTTTATTGGCCAATTTAGGGTTTTAGATCAATACCTACTTCGCAAGGTATTGATCCATCCAGACAACTATCCTAGAGTCATAGCGTAAGAAGAATAACTAAACACTTACCATTGACTGGCGTAACGTGTGCGTCGTCGAACGGTAATGGCGGCACCTTCTTCTTCTTCCTAGCCCCTTCTCCTTTCCAACCTCTTTCTCTTCTCTAGGGTTTGTGAGAGACAATGGAAAGGATTTGAGGAGGTTTAAGGGTGTATTTATAGGCTAGAATTAGGGTTTAGTAACCCTATTAGGATTAGAAAAGTCTTAGATTTGAAATCAGGTAAGTGGGACCCTCAGAAGTCAATTTCCGGATTTCCACACTTAGCTGCGCAGACCTGACCGGTCGACCGGTACCATCGATCGGTCAACATAAAATTATGTTGATTTGATCGTCTTTGGTCCGATTTCATACCTGTTTGTCATCCGCTCATCCTGTCTGGCCCGGTGATGATCGAAAGACCTGCTATGACACAAAACCAAGGTTTAGACCGGGTTTACGGAGTGCGGGTCTTACAACTCCCCCACCCTTAAAAGAAATTTCGTCCCAAAATTTGCATGTAGGTTTCACAACTCCCCCACCCTTAAAAGAAATTTCGGCCTCGAAATTTGAACGTACCTTGATCGTCGAACAGATTAGGATACTCCTTCCTCATTGCGCTTTCCTCTTCCCAAGTAATTTCCTTCACATTTTGGCTTCTCCAATGTACCTTCACATAATGGATGTCCTTGGTTCGAAGTTGCTGAACTTTTCGACTTGAGAGCATCACAGGCACCACTTCGAATGTTAAGTCTTCAGTCAAGTCTGGGGGATCAGCGGTCAAGATGTGTGATGGATCTCTGACATAATTCTTCAGTAATGATACATGGAACACATTATGAACACTGGACATAGATGGTGGTAGAGCCAATTGATATGCTACATTACCACGTCGGGTCAATATCTCATATGGTCCCACATACCTGGGGCATAGCTTTCCCTTCTTACCAAACCTTTTCAAACCTCGCACCGGTGATACCTTCAAGAATACTTTATCACCCACTATAAACTCCAGATCTCGACATCGGTTATCCGCATAGTGCTTCTGTCGAACTTGAGCTGTCTTTACTCTCTCCTTGATTTGATCAATCACTCGGCAAGTTTCTTCAACAAACTCTGGTCCTACAATTCTTCTTTCTCCCACCTCGTTCCATAACAGGGGTGTACGACACTTCTTCCCATAGAGTGCTTCATATGGGGCCATCTGAATTGTAGCCTGATAACTGTTGTTGTAAGCGAACTTGATGAGTGATAGCTTCTCATCCCAAGCTCCCTTGAAGTCTATTGCACAAGCTCGGAGCATATCTTCTAAAATTTGAATAGTTCGCTCTGACTGTCCGTCCGTCTAAGGGTGAAAAGCTGTACTGAACTTCAACTTCGTTCCCATAGCTTTCTGTAATCCTTCCCAGAACTTTGATGTAAAACGGGGATCTCTGTCAGATACTATACTCTCTAGAACGCCATGGAGTCTGACTATATTATCAACATATAACTTGGCCAGTTTCTCCATAGTATACTGAGGTCTAACCGTAATAAATCGAGTTGTCTTGGTGAGTTGATCCACTATAACCCAAACTGCATCCACTGACCTTGGTGTCAAAGGTAAGCCAGTAACGAAATCCATGGTAATACAATCCCACTTCCATGCAGGTTCTGGTAATGGTCTGAAGGCAACTGCGGGTCGCTGCCTTTCTGCTTTAACTTGTTGACAATTCAGGCACTGGAACACGAAATGAGCTATATCAGCTTTCATACCCCTCCACCAATATTCTTAAATCATGGTACATTTTGGTACTTCCTGGATGTACCGAATACGGAGTGTAATGAGCTTCAGTCATAACTCGATCTCTGATATTGCAGTCTTTACTTTCAGGTATGCATAACCGTCCACGATACCTGAGTACCTTGTCTGAATCCAAGGTAAAGTCAAGATTGCACGTACCCTTCTCTAAGTCTTCTTGCACTGTCTTGAGATGTGGATCATGTAGGATTGCTACCTTAACTTCATCAACTAGATCTGAAAGCTACGAACATCATGGTGAACTTATGAATTAAGCCTTGCTCAACTGGATCTTCTGTAGTCTCTATAATATACTCTTCATCACCTTCGATTGAACTTGAGGCTGCAGCACACAATGCAGCATTTGTACTTGGCCCGGCCTCAGGTTTCGATGCCCACTTTCTGCTTAAGGCGTCAGCGACAACATTTGCTTTGCCCGGATGGTACTGGATGTCACAATCATAATCTTTCAACAATTCCAGCCATCTCCTCTGTCTCATATTCAGATCCTTCTAAGTGAAAAGATAAGTTAAGCTCTTGTGATCTGACTTAATCTGAAACTTCTCACCGTACAAGTAGTGTCTTCAAGTCTTGATTGCATGTATAACCACTGCTAACTCCAAATCATGCGTAGGATAGTTCTTCTCATGCTCTTTTAACTGCCTTGATGCGTAAGCAATCACCTGTTATCCTTGCATCAATACACACCCAATACCCAACCCTGAAGCATCTGTATATAAGGTAAACGGTACGCTTGGTTCTGGGATGGTCAAGATAGGTGCAGAGACTAGTCTTGACTTCAAAGTCTGAAAACACTTTTCGCACTCATCTGTCCATATGAATTTCTCTCCCTTCTTGGTCAATCTGGTGAGTGGAACAGCGATCCTAGAGTAATCTTCCACGAATCTTCTATAATAACCAGCCAACCCAAGGAAACTACGAATCTCCGCAACAAATTTTGGTGCTTCCCATCCTACTATGGCAGCTATCTTACTTGGATCAACCTTGATACCGTCTTCAGATACTACATGGCCCAAGAAAGCCACTTCCTTCAGCCAAAACTCGCACTTCTTGAACTTAGCATAAAGCTTTTCTTGTCTCAGCCGTTGTAGGGCTGCCCTCAAATGTGTTGTATGAGTCTCCATGTCCTTTGAGTAGACCAATATGTCATCGATGAATACGATGACCGAAGTGTCCAACATATCATGAAACACTCGGTTCATCAGTTCCATGAATGACGCTGGAGCATTGGTCAACCCGAAAGACATAACTAGAAACTCAAGATGTCCATACCTCGTCCTGAAAGCAGTCTTCGGAATATCTTCGGCCTTGATCTTCAGTTGGTGATACCCCGATCGGAGATCAATCTTCGAGAAAACCTTTGCACCCTGCAATTGATCGAACAGATCGTCGATAATAGGCAAAGGATACCGATTCTTGATCGTCAACTTGTTCAGTTCACGGTAGTCAATGCATAGCCTTACACTCCCGTCTTTCTTCTTGACGAATAATACCCGTGCTCCCAGGGCGATATGCTAGGTCGTATGAAGCCCTTATCCAACAATTCTTGTAACTGGGTCTTCTACTCCTTTAACTCGGTCGGGGCCATTCTGTATGGTGCTTTAGACACTGGCGCCGAACCTGGCATAAGGTCTATCACAAATTTTGTAGCCCTGTCTGGTGGTAAACCTGGGAGATCTTCTGAAAATACATCTGGAAACTCTCGTACCACCTCTAGATCTTCCATCTTTGGCACCTTAGCATTGGTGTCAACTACAAATACTAGATACCCCACTCCCCCTTTCTCTAAGCATCTCTTAGCTTTTAGGGCGAAGAGAATCAGCTTCCGCTTCCTAGATAGCCTGATCCCAGTGAAGCTATATTCCCTTCCCTTTTTGTCAGTAAGCACAAGCTTCCATTCACCACATAATAGGACGGCCGAATGATGGCCTAGCCAATCCATTCCCAAAATGACATCAAAGTCTGCCATCTCAAGTAGTACTAGGCTTGCTTCTAAGTCTCGGCCCTCAATAGTTACAGTGCATGGTCCATAAAATTCGGTCAAAGCCACTTCGACTCCTAGTGGAGAGCGAACTATCAAGCTTGGGTTCAAATGCTTGATTGGTAACTCCATTCGCTTCCCAAAAGAAATCGAAACAAAGGAGTGCGTGGCCCTAGAGTCAAATAGTACTCTGGCAGGTATACCAGCTACATTTACAATTCCTGGAATTTTATCATCCCTTAGTTCTATATGCACATACACACAAATGAAAATTAGTAAGCCAAATAGTAAGGGATATAGTCATACCAGTGACCACATCCGGTGATGCGACTGCCTCTTCAGTGGTGACCGCATAAACTTTTCCTTGCTGGGGAGGTTGCTTCTTAGGTAGAGTACAGGTCCTTGCAATATGACCCACTTGCTGGTAGTTGAAACACTTTATATTCGGGTTGTATCCAGCATTCTGTGGCACAGGGGGTGCCATGTTGTTCCTTACGGGTACTGTAGCGGTCTGAGCCCTGTATGGGCGGAAGGGTCTATTGTTACCGCCATCCGAACTCTCACTAGCAGGTCTCTTCACTCCCCTGTTCTGAGCAAAGAAGCTGTCCCTCTGACTGGACTATCACCCTCGCAACCTGCACAGCCTCATTGTAGATCTTCTTGCCCAAACCCAATATGTGCTCTCTGATGCTCCCACGTAGTCCCATGGTGAACCTACGTGTCTTGGTCTCTTCTTCTTGCATACTTGCCGGTGCAAAGAAGAATAGTTCTTCGTACCTTTGCTGATAAGCATCCACAGTCGACTGAGACTGCTGCAAATTAAGGAACTCCTTCTCCATCTGATCTCTGAAGCTCTTTGGAAAATACTTGTCGAAGAAGGCAACCTTGAACACTTCCCAATCTACCTGTGCATGCTTCGTCTCCAGATATGCCCGTGCAGAATTCCACCAAGCATTTGCGTCTTCTTTCAGCATATGAGTGGCAAATAAGACCTTTTCCTCCTCTGTACAGGTCATCAGTCGGAAGTTTTTCTTCAGTTCTGCAACCCACTGTGCTGGCCACAATGGTTTCCCTATCCTATCAGTGAATGATGAAGGCTTCAACTTCAGGAATCTGTCCACTGCTCTGCTCAGATCATGCTATCCCTGAGTGTTCATTCCGTACCATGGTGGTGGATACGGATAGGTTCCCGGGTACGCAGAAGGCGACGGAAACTGATGCGGTGGTGGTACATTCTGAGCTTGGCCCATCGGCCTTGGGCTACCCTGCATCGGCTGTGAAGTATTTTTCTCTCCAGACTCAGGCGTACCTTCGGTGGGAACAGAACCTGGTGGCCTGAGCATCTTCAGTATCTCGCTCAGGAATTCTTTCTGCTGAGCTTGCATCTGATAGACCAGGTTTGTAACAATGGTCTCTGAATTCCTGTGAGGTGGGCCAGGTAATTTGTCGGCACTTCTGGAACCTGTTCCTCCTCCACTTCCGGGCTTGGCTCACTAACATGGTCTCGTTCAACCTGTTCTTCCTCTAGGTGCATCCTGGCCTGATGACGCTTCCGACCCCTATGACCATTTCCTCCCACCATCTCAGACTATTCTGTTTGGATCTGAGAAGAAGACATAACACGTGAGAACCACAATATTAGTCTTGAACAATACAAGGGGAAATAGTCGAGAAGTAAAATTTCAATTTACATAATTTTTAAAAATTTTAGAAAAATTTTCTAACTTTTCTGGTGCGTACCGGTCGCAACATACCGGTCGCACCACTGTATACAGGGTTGCGACCGGTATAGTCGACCGGTCAGAATTAGAATTCTGATCGAGACATAGCGGTCACATACCTGGGGAGATACCGGTCGACCGGTATAGGCAAAACCGTCGACCGGTATGCCCAAATTGGCTTTAAAATCGCGAAAAAGTGAGAAAATTCTCACTTTTCTTTCTTCCTTCTCTCCGGTGGCGATTTTCCTCTGGGTTCCAAGTTGCTACAGTCCGACCGGTGCTATTTGAAGCCGATTTCCTCCATTCAATACCTAGCACATCGTCTCCAGGTAGGTCTCTTCCCTCTCTCTCATGTTTTTACAAATTTCTCATATCGTCTATATGTAGAAATTTAGGTTTTTCATTGATCGAGATGTTCCAACCGTAGGAACTCTTTTCCTTCAGCTTGGAAAGGGTTTAGGGACCCCTAAGAGCAAAATCCCTCAACCTATTTGAGGTTCCACCAAATGGTTTTTGGAAAAATCAAATTTTTTTCAATTTTGACTTAGGTTTTCCAAAATTTTTGAATTTTTCTTAATTTTCTCAAATTCTTGAAATTTCTTGTGGTAAATGCTTGTGATTGGTTTGTTGGAGAGTGCGGGCGTAACGTAAGTCCTCCTCCCCATGTTTTTGGGTGAGTTTGAGGCTTTTTCCCAATTTACTGTCGTTATGCTGCCGAAATTTCGACAATTTCTAACATTTTTATCTTGTTTTCTTTTGTTTTGCAGATTAATATGGCTCCCCGACGTGCTCTTGGGAAACGTCCTCACAGCTCGAGCTCACGTGCTCCCCAGCCACCAGTTCCCCAGCTTGACGAGCACTGGTTTCGTTCCGTTGAGGCACAGGCTCGATTCCCGTGGTTCGATAACAAAAGCATAGAATCTGGGCGTCGGGTTAACTTGGAACAATTGGACCGGTTCGATGTAAGAGCGGCTTTCGGCAGGCTTGGTTGGTTGCCTGTCATTTCTTACACAGATACCACCCGTCCTAATCTGGTTAAGCATTTCTTTACTAACCTGGAGCTGCACGGAGATGTTAACGATCCCAATCAAGGTAGGGATTTACGCATTTCTAGCTATGTCCGGGGTGTTCCCATTTCCTTCAACACCCACCAGCTGGCCGACCTTTTAGGGGTTCCAAATGATGGAGACCTAGTATATTGCCCTCCCAAAGCGAAGGGCTATCTGACTGAGGATCTGCGCCGAGAGATAGCAGATCAGTTACTAAACCCTTGAGCTCCCATGAAGGCGGCTAACTTGAGACCTATACCTCGGGTCTACAGTCGCATCATTCAACACAACATCGTGCCCCAGAGCGGCCATTATAGTGAGTTGTCCCAGCTCACTCAGTACATTACTTATTACGTCTGCACTGGGGAGCGGGTCTCTCTCCCATATCTCATCATTAGGACCATGCATCAGGCGACCCTGGCTGATCAGGCCAGTAACCTTCCCTACGGTCGTCTCATTACCTTCCTGCTACGTCGTCTGGGGGTGAGCATGAGAGGCGAGGTGACCGTTGAGGACACTATGACCTCCGACATAGACTGGGACGCCATTTAGAGGATGCAGATGGTTGATCTGCCAGTTAGCGATGACGAGTTGGAGGCTCGCCCTCGCCCACTTGGGAGGGTAGCAGCCGCAGCAGCAGCAGCAGCAGCCAATGTGGCCTATGCAGCCGAGCTCTAGCGGGATGACGACGAAGATAGGGCCGAGGGTGTACCAGCGTCAGCTCCACATCCTACACTTGCAGCACCACCATCTACCTCTACAGCTGGACCATCTCAGCCTCCCTCCGACACCATGATGGGTATGATTATGGAGATCAGGGACACTCAGTGTGAGATGAGCCGCGATTTGGCGCAGTTGGCTCGCAGTCTCAGAGTCACACAGGATCAGTGCTTCGGCTCGGGGGTTGCTTACGAGCGAGACTATGATATAGCAGACCCTATTCCTCCCAGACCCCCTACCCCATGATTGTCCCTTTTATTTTCTTCTCTTTTGACTGTTCATATAACAGGGTAACTGTCCGGTTTGTGGACTGTACAGTTACCCGGTTTGTGGACTGTACCCTGTAGTACTAGTACATTTGATACTCTCTTTTGGTTTAATGAAAGTTTTATGGTTCACCCTAACTAGTGCATGAGTATCATTAAATTCCATATTTAATATAGTATATTATGCTCTTTCTTAGTCCATCTCAGGTATCAAACAATGCTTAGGGTGTGTTTGTATTAAGATTTTTAAATTTCCTAACTCAGTTCATCGACTTATGTTTTGGTTACTTAGAGATAACTGGAATATTAATTATTTATCATGATTAGACCTCAGTTCATTATTAATAAGACTTCCTTTATTTACTTTATTATCTCTGATATGGAATGTGTTTTGGTTTAACATGGTTGGCATAGCCTATACGAGATCCTGGTTGAACCATTGGTTTATTGACTGTTCATTACACCATTCTGGTTAGTCCAGAATTGGGGTGTGACATCTCCGACCTTGATCTTTAGTTGATGATACCCAAATCAGGTCAATCTTCGAAAAGACTTCTGCATCTTGCAATTGATCGATCTTGCAACTGATCGAACAGATCATCGATTCTTGGTAGAGGATATCTGTTATTGATGGTGATCTTGTTTAACTCCCGGTAATTGATACATACCGTATGCTACCGTCCTTCTTCTTTACGAATAGTACGGGTGCTCCCCACAGCGATATACTTGGCCGTATAAAAACCCTTATCTAGCAACACTTATAACTGAGTCTTCAACTCTTTCAACTCTGTAGGGGCCATCCTATAAAGTGCCTTGGACACTAGCGCTGACCTTGGTAGAAGGTCTATTATGAACTCAGTTGCTCTATCTGGAGGTAGTCTGAGTAGATCTTTTAGAAATACATCGAGAAACTCCCGTACTACATGTAAATCTTCCATCTTTGGCCTTTTTGTAATAACTTCAACCACAGATACTAGGTAACCGACTCCTCCCTTCTCTAGGCATCTTTTAGCTTTGAGTGCAGAGAGGATAAGTTTCCTCTTCCTTGGCAATTTGCTCCTTGTGAAACTGAACTCCTTGCCATTGTCGTCCTTAAATGCTAACTTCTTCTCAGTACACAACAAATTTGTAGAGTGCTGCATCAACCAATCCATTCCTACAATGACGTTGAAGTTTACCATCTCAAGTTGAACTAGATTCACTTATAAATCACGCCCATCAATATGAACTGGGCACGGCCCATAGCATTCATCTAGTCCTACTTCTAGTCCCAATGGGGATCGAACTAACAAGTTTAGGTTTAAAGGCTTGACAGGTAGCTCCAGTCTTTTCCCAAATGATATCGATACGAATGAATGGGCAGCCCTAGAGTCAAAGAGTACTCTGGCGGGTACTCCAGCTATATTTACAGTTCTTGAAATTTTAATTAACCCTTAGCCTATATGCTCACACACATGATGCTGTAACGCAAAAGAGCAAGGAATAAGGTCATCCTGTAACCACATCAGGCGATGCAGCTACTTCCTCCGAAGTGACAGCATATACTTTCCCCTACTATAACTGCTTCTTAGGTTGGTTGCAAGTCCTGGCATAGTGCCCCATTTGTTAACAATTGTAGCATTTAATGCTACTAATTTAACCTGCTACTTGCTACGTCACTGTTGGAGTATTCTTGGTTGGCACTATAGTAGCTTGAGACCTGAATGCACGGAAAGGTCTAATGTTTCCTCCACTCGACATCTCAGTGGTAGGCCTCTTTAAACCCTTATTCTGTGTGAAGAAACTGTTCTGGCTTGACTCAATGACTTGCAATCTGTACAGCCTTGTTGTAAACTTTCTTCTCCAACCCCAAAACATGCTTACAAATGCTCCTTCCTAGACCCATAGTAAATCATCAAGTCTTGGTTTCCTTTTCTTGCATGCTTGCTGGAGCAAAGAAAAATAGCTCTCCGTACCTTTGTTGGTAGGCTTCCACTGACATCTAGGACTGCTACAAACTGAGGAATTCCTTCTCTATTTGATCAAGGAAATTCCTCAGGAGGTATTTGTCAAAAAATACCTCCTTAAGTAGTTCCCATGTGATTAGGGTGTGCTTGGTCTGCAAATACACCCTTGTAGAATTCCACTAGCCATTGGCATCTTTCCTCAACATATGCATGGCAAAAAACACCTTCTCATCTTCTGTACGTGTCATCAAACGGAAGGTTTTCTCCATCTCTGCTATCCATTGTGCTGGCCACAATGGTTTTCCTGGCTTTCCCATGAAAGTAGGGGGTTTTAATTTCAGAAATTGGTCCACTGACCTAGAGAGATCATTTTGTCCAAGTGTAGCCATTCCGTACCACTATGGCAGATATGGATATCCTCCTTCGTACCCACCCTGATACAGCCCAAGTGTGGATGCTGTCTGGATTTGCTGAGGTAGTGGCGGGTGTTGATCTTGACTCGTCGGAACAGTGTTACCATCCACCGGCAGTATGGTATTATTCCCTTGAATCTCAGGCATACCATCTGTACGTGTGGGTATGGGTGGCCTAAACAACTTTAACATCTTAGAAAAGAATTCCTTATGTTGTGCCTCCATCTGGTAGACTAGGTTGGTCACAATGGTAGTTGAATCCCTATGTGGAGGATCCAGCAATTGGTTTCGTGTTACTTGAGTTGGTACCTCTTCGTTGTTCCTCATTTGATTCCCATCTTCATTACCTCCTTCTTCATTATTCAGATTTTGTTCATTCACGTTCTCAATTCCCATATTTTCCTCAAGAGGAGTCCTCTTGAGTAGCAACGCTTTTGTGAGGTTCTACGACCATTTCCACCTGCCATCTCAGATTATTGCCACCTAATAGAATCTGAGACAAGACATAACACATGAGACAAGTTTGAGGAAAAAAATAACCATAACAACATAGTGTTAGTCTCATATACTGCATGCAAGGTTAATAAACCATCCACAGAAATGGGCAACACCAAAAGAAAATTTTTCAAATTTAATAGGGTAAAGTAATCTTGTCCTGTCACAAGTGTCTAGTCGCACCACTGTGGATAGAAGTCTGACCGGTATGTCCAACCAGACAAGTTTCTCAAACTTACTGAGAGACACCGATTGGATGTGCGGTCACACTTGGGCGTACAAAGTTTGACTAGAGAGACTAAAATGGGGTTTTAAAACCCGATTTTGAGTCATTTTTCTTGACTCAAATTCTCCTCTTCTCTTCAGTGGCAGTTCTTTTAGGTCTTGGTGAGTTTCTACAGTCCCACCGGACAACTAGAAGGCAATTTCTTCTAATCAAGAGTCTCAATTTTGACTCAAGATGAGTTTCTTCTCTTCTCCCTCTCTTATTGGTGAAGTTTCACCACGATTTATGCCCAAAAACCTAGGTTTTCCTTACTAGCAAGATTCCAACCACAGGAAACTTGTTTTCTTGGTTTGAATTTAGTTTTGGGGCTTCTATGAACAAAAGCCCACAACAAATTTGAGGTTTCACCGAGTGGTTTGTTAAAAACCCTTAATCTGGTGAGTTTTTCCCTAGGTTTTTCCTAAATTTCGAATTTTTTGTGAATTGCTTGAAATTCTTGCTTTGTTTGGCATTGTTCGGGCTTTGGATGATTATGAATAGCCTATGTAAGTCCTCCTATCCAATTTTGGGTGAGTTCAAGGCTTTTGCTCATAATGCAGCCATTATGCTGTCAAAATTTTGAAAATTTCGGACTAATCCGCTATTATTTTGGTTTGAATTACAAGTTAATCATGTCTAGATATCATGCAGCAGCTAAGAAAATTGTTCCTCCCAGTTTATGAGGACCACCACCACCATCTAGGGTTTTTGACGCTCGACGGTTTCGTTCGGTGGAGGCACAAGCCAGATACCCTTGGTTTGACGACAAGAAAATCGAATCTGGCCGCTTTGTAAACTTGGAGCATTTGCATAGGTTCGACATTGAGGCAGCATTTGGTGTTCTTGGGTGGTTACTAGTCATACAGTACAATTACTTCACCCGGCCGGATCTGGTAAAGCATTTCTATACCAACCTGGAGCTTGTGGGGGATCCCAATGACTTTGAGCATTGCAAGGACCTATGCATTACCAGTATGGTAAAGGGGGTTGAGATAACTTTCAATACCTGTGAGTTGGAAAAACTGTTAGAGATCCCTGATGACGGTGACTTGGTATACTGCACCTCCAAGGAGAAGGGTTACTCACTGAGGACCTACACAGAGAGATTGCTAAGTAGATTCTTATTCTGGGTTTCCCTATGCTAGTGGCAAACCTACTACCTTAGCCTCGAGTATACTGCCGCATTATATAGCACAACCATCATTCCCCAAGGTGGTCACTACAACGAGGTCTTTCAGTTGACCCAGTACGTCATTTATTGTGTGACCACTAGGCAGCGTGTCTATCTCCCTTACATCATCATACGGACGATGGCTCGCGCTACCACACCCAACCTAAGGGGTAATCGTCCATATGGTCGGCTCATTACTTCCCTTTTGTGCAGTCTAGAGGTGAACATGAGTGGCGAGCCAACTTATGAGGACACCATGACGTCTGACATTGACGTGGAGGCTATCCACAAGATGAAGATGGAGGGTCTCGTGCTTAGTGACAATGAGTTGGAGGCCCACCAGCTTCCACTTAGAGAACCAACAGCCGCAGCAATAGCAGCAACACCTGCAGGAGAGGTAAGGGGTGGCGAGGATGTACACATGGAGGATATTTTCACCCCTGCACCACAGCCTATCCCTGTAGTAGGACCTTCTCAACCTACCTCCAAGTGGATGATATCCATGCTTTTAGAGATCTGGGGGCTCAATGCATCACTGATCGTCCGATTGTGGAGCTCACCCAGAGTCTCTAGACCACACAGGAGCAAGTGCATTGGCTCAGACAGGCATACGAGCGGGACTATGATATTACCGAGCCGATACCACCTATGCCTCCAGCCCAATGATAGACTTGGTTATTTTATTTCATACTATCCTTACAGTTTTCTTTTTGTTATCAGGGTAACTGTCCGACCTGTGGACCGTACTCTATCGTACAATTTAATTTTTCTCAGATACTACTTATTTTATGGTTTCTCTTTCTATCTTAGTATGCTATGCTCTTTCTTAATTGGTCTCATGCATCAAACAATTTCTTATACTGTGTTTGAATTAATGCTTTTAGATTTCCTATCTCAGTTTATTGACTCTGTTAAGTGCATGCATAGTTTGCTAGACAGAGCCTAGGAGCTCTGATACCATGTTATCACACCCTAATTCTTGCCAAACTAGAAGTGTGAATGAACCGCTACTAACCCAATGGTTCACATCAGGATCTCAATAGACCGTGTCAACACACAAGCCATGCATTCCAAACACAAAGCAAAATATAATAAATACGGAAGTCTTAAATTAAATGAACTGAGATCTACATGATAGAATAATAAATTATCCAAATTATCTCAATGTACCAAAACATAAATAAATAACTATTACATCGTCTTATAAACCAAACCCTAAGGAAGTAAATAAAGTATCCTAAAGGTACATGCAGAAGTGACACTCACATGACGAGTCATGCTCATTCTCCCTTGCTTGAGTATCCAAGGCAGCAATACCTCCGTAGATCGGAGCACCAATATAATCCTCAATAGTATTTCTTGCATCAACATTTGAAAAGTATATATATATATATATATATATATATACGGGGTGAGCTCACAACTTAGCTCAGTAAGAAAAACAAGACAATGAAATAAGAAAATGCATGAGATAACATTCAACATTTGGTATGGTATAACTTACAAAGTGCTATGGTAAGGTTAGGCTGCTACCACACCTCCATGCATGAGAGTGTGAGCACACCCGATAGTCAGGCCACAATCCACACTACTACCATTACCCCACATCACTCACTTCGGTATAGAGATAGTGCTAGAGTCTGACGATCAAGCAACAATCCACACTACCGTGTCTTCCCCTGATACCCTACACCATATCAACACGTACACCCCTATTGATGAGGGCTTACAAGTAGGTTTCGAATCTAACCAATCCTACATGTCATCATAGTATCTAAGGCCCTACCCTAGGACAACTCCTTACGAAATAGAGATAGGGCTAGAGTCTGACGGTTAGGCCACCATTCATACTACCGCATCCTTCCCTTGATACCCTTCCCGTACCAAGCATGCTAAGATATATAGCAATACAAACAGGTGTTAGTGTGCTGAATGATCCAAATATCCAAGCCCTTCCCATTCTACATGCCAACGAAAACATACATTGTCTAACAATCACATCCTAGCATAAGTAATATGCATGAACAAGTAATAGCATCATTGAAAGATGACATGTTAAATGCACAAACATCACACCACAGAAACACACACACACACACACACACACAGAGGTTTATTGTTATTAATTATCTAGGTTTGGGTCATGTCCCCTTACCTGACGCTTGATAGCAAGTCTTCTCTGCATCACGAAGTCCAATCTCGCTGTCAAAGAGTCCTAAATGGTAATAGAAATTAATTAGAATTAAGTTTGAAGGTCCAGGTTAGTTGGAACCAAGTCTGGGCTGAATAATAGTCCAAAACACACATACCGATCGCACATTAGGGTACAGACTGTCAGACCGGTACGTAAACCGGTATGTCCAACTGGACAAGTCTGACATACTTCCCGAATGGATCTAGTGGCTTGTCTGGTCGGACTTATGTGCCATTGATACTCTAACCGGACAAGGTCTGTCAGTCCACAAATCTGACCTTCTTCTTTAGTCGGTCTTCGACTTGGTTTCTAAGGTTTTTCCTAAACCATTCTATGGTCAGAGTGTACATTAGGGTCATTAAAATTTAAATCATTCATTCATTCACATTCTTAAAACAATGGGTTAACAATTCTCCAGAACGAATCTAGGGTTTACTTAAGGATTAAGGTTTCGAATCAACACCTGGCAATCCCTGGCATTAATTCTAAACCAGACCTTCCTATCCTTCTTACAGAGATGGAGCACATACCGTTAGCCTCTGAATGATGGTGCTCTCTTCCCAACAAAAATCCTTCTTTGCAGAGTTTCCTTGTTCTCAGTGCTCCTCTTCAGATCTCTCTTTCAGACTATACGGTTTGTGAGAATCAACAAAAGATCTAAGGAGGAGAAGGAGTGAATATATAGAGGAGGGTAATAGTTTAAGAGGGTTTCCAACGTTTAGAAGGTCTCTAACAAATAGATTTGGAAGGTGGGATCTACTAGAGTCCGTTTCCAATACTAACTAAGCTAACCGTCTGATATACCGGACGAACTGTTCATGGGACCAGTATGTCTCAACCAATCAGACTGGACAACTTGTTCTTAAATCCGTTTCGTCTATTTTTCATACCTGGACTTGTGGTTCATCATTTGACCATCTCTTTTGGCCCGATTATGACTGGAAGACCTATCACGACACGAGAACTTAGGTTAGACCGAGTTTGTGGAGTGCGGATCTTACAACTTCCCTTCTACTAGGGGTTTACTTATTATTCTACTATTTAGATCCAACATAATTTCAGGTTTCTAATCTACCTAGTAATTCCAACGTAAGGTTTGAAATATTACCTGCAACAAGGGTTGAATAATGAGGATGAAAGCCTAGCAACTTCCACAGCACTTGCAGGCTGTCCTTTTCTTTTTTCTTCTCTTTCCTCCCACTCTTTTTCCTGCCCAGTAGCACTCTCTCCTAGAAAATGTGTCAGAGGTTATGTGTAATGAGTATATAACCGTATGGGAGAAAAGCCTATTAGGGTTCCTCTTCCCAATCTCCTTCTTGGAGTGCAACTCTACCGAAGGTAGGAAATGTTGGAGGAAAGCCATGTGTCATAGGGTTTGAGAGTACGTAGGAGTTCCTTCTTCCTAATTGACTCTGAAGCTGTTCTACTTGATTTGGGACTCTAATGGTTCGTCTTGGGCTAGGGGAATATTCCTAGTTGTCTCCTAGAATCATGCCAACTCATCTCATTCTTGTAGGTAGGTTACACCTAAGCCGGTCGATGCTGGAGGATCCTACTGGCTCGGGTTTCCCGACCGACTGCATCGACCGCCACTAGTGTGAATGGCCTAGTTAGTCCCTTTTTGTTCCCCTTTCTTCTAGTCTGGTCCCCTAAGTGCAACCTAATTTTTGTTAGGGACTTGAAAATCTATTTGGTCTACGATGGAAAACCTTCTTAGCACAACAGAATCTAGTTAGGCCGGGGTTTCTGGGTGAGGGTTTTACAGTACCTTTGGTGTTGAGTTTCAGGTATTAGTCTATGTTCTAAATCTGTATTTCTCATTTGGAAGTCAAACTACACATCTAAACACTCTAAAAACTCTTCAATCTTCCAGTTGCTCTTTAGCATGCTAGCAACCTGTGCTTGATAGTTTGGAAAAGTCAATGAGATTAAACAGATTCTTGTGCTTGATAGCATAGGAATCTGTTTAGGTCCAAGTTGTTCATGGACTTCCTATGCTTGGACCTAAACAGATTCCTACAGCAATCATCACTGACACCGACATGCTGTACTCCACCCTAAAAGAAAAAAAGGCAGTATCTAGGTTGAACCTTAAAACTTCCTCTAAAAATTTACGATGAAGTCTAGGGTCTTCTCTGAACAAGTAGGTCATGTTTAGTATCACCAATAAATCAAAATGAGGGAGTCCCGTCAATAATGAACCCAAGCAGCAAAATTATATCCCTTCACAAGGCATTTAGATCCATGTTAGAACATTTGGCCCAGATTGCACAAACATATTTCCTATGAACACTAAATGGAATTATGACTATTATTGTTTAGCATCCATAGGTTCCTTAATCATCCATTCAATATTTACCAAATTAGCTTACAGTAGGAACTAGTCCAAGAACAATGACCAAAGTCTTCTAAAGAAATGTCAAAGCCTTATGAACTTATAAATATGAGTCACTTTGTATTATGGGGGGCATGTGAAAAACAAAATTCAATTGTCAGACATCCCCCATGATAGACTATGGCAATAAATCTACCCTAGAAATTTGTCATCTGTACAGACTCCTCAAAAGAGAGGACTTAAATGTTTCTAAACTGGTGTACAAAAAGGCACTTTTAGGTTGATCACTTTACCCATCACTCATGATTTCAAGTTTCTTTCTATTGATATTTACAAGGGGATTGAAGAGCTATGCTTGCAGTTCAAACACAGATTGGAAATTTCAATTGATGCATTGGTTCAACAGTTAATATTCATATGGAATGATTAACTTTTGATTTTCCATTTTAACTAAACCAATTAGCAACAGATTCAATTTTATTAATTTCCCATCCTCTGCCCTTAAGAGGTAAGGGAAAGATCTGATTCTATTAAATCTATCATATAGGTCGACTGAGAATCATCTACGAGAATTATTTTCTTGCAACACCAGGCAAAATTAATAGATGTAAGAACAAAAAAGCAATTCAATTGTGGAGCATCGTGAACATGAAAAGAATAAGAAAAATTTTCATCTAACCCCCAAAAACTATGTCAAATTCGATCTGCTACCCAATGGTTTCTAGAAACTCCAATCGACCCCTTTTAACTGACAGACTTGACTAAACATGTGAGTAGACATTCTTACCCTTTCTATTTGAAACTTTAAAACATTAAAATGAGATAAAGTTACTAATTTGCCATCTTCTTTTTTTTCACCTATATATTCGCTGAAATCTTCTCTAGAAATGAAACCATCCTTGGCAAGCTGCTCGAACTGTGACTTGACTTTGCACCAGAGTTCGTTAGCATCCTCCGTTGTGGTCGTTTTATTGATGAATCTGAGTCCCTTAAGTCCTCGTCGAGCGTTGGATCTCATCCTGTCAAGCTTAGCTTGGATTTTCTACGCATCTTGAGTAGAGATGGTGAGCTCGTCCGCCTCCGACGATCCTTGAGTCCACACATCATTGAGGAAGATGGGCAGCATTGCTCCTCCCACGCCGTAGTTACAAAAATTCGGCAAATCGTCCTACTCCCAATCGACGGAGTTCTCATCTGTCTTTTTTCAATTCATTTGTTTTCCTTTCTTCTTCTTCCCTTCCCATTCCTTGATCAGAATTCAAAATTTTACTTTCTCATCAGTATTCAATAATCTTTGCAATCTCAAAATAAGCACAGATTGCTCCGTTGCTTCACAAGCTTCGTCTCAATCTCTATTGCTATTTGGTCCGTGGAGGAACATGCATCTCCATCCTCTTCAATGATTGTCTAGTTGCCGCACACATCAATCTCACCACCTGCTTCAGCTCCTCTGGTTTTCCAACAAAAATTGCAGGGAACACCTTTAGCAACGACAGATACTCATCTGTCGATCGAGCAATCGTGAATTCAGCTACCAATAACACTTCCACCAATTACCGATTTTCTTCTACGATCACATCTAGGTACTCATAATCTCCAGTTGGAAATCGCCCAATTTTCTCCCATTTCAATTTGTAGAGACCTGCATCAAGACCTCTCTAGCTTAATCGACTCATCAACGGACATTTTAGACTCGGTAACGAATCCGTTCCGAGAGATTTGATAGCTATTCTCAGGTACAAACCACGAAATTAAAGACTAAACTGGAATTAGGCAGATGCCACTACCACAGAGACTATTTGGGATTGAAATATCTACCTTTCATGGTTTATGCCCTCAGATATCTCATGAAGAAGAGAAGTTAGAAGGTGAACCAGGGACTTGAGGCAAGCTGCAGAAGTAAAATAATAGAGGAAGAAGAGATGTGTGATTGTGCGGTAACTGAAGTAACCATAAACAAGTGATTCTTCATCTTCCCTCAAACAAAACCATTCTCTGCAACTCACCGCCGTTGGTTTTAGGTAAAGGTGTTTTTCAGTTTGGGGGCATTACGGTCTTTTATCTTTGGAATAAGGGCATTATTGTCCTAATATTTGCAATTAACGGGACTTTACTAATGGGTGGGGTCTCTTTGATTAACGATGGAAACATTTTGGGTGGTAGATGAGACATTTGAAAAACTTTTGGGTGGTAGATGAGACTTTTGAAATGTTTGGGGGTTAGATTGAATTTGACATAGTTCTTGGGAGTTAGATGAAATTTTTTCAAAGAATAAAGATACTCCAGAGATCAAAATTGCAACGAAACCCAAAGATTATGACAGAAGAAAATTCCAAAATACAAGGCATAAATAAGGTTCCCAAAGATGAACTTGCGGGCTAATGGTCAAGCTGGAGAAGGAATTCTGTTTTCCTCAAACAAGGTAGACTGATTCAGATTTACAGACAAATGTATATTAGACTAAACGATAGAATATTACAATCGGATCCTAATTAAAAGACACCCAGAGCTCATTCACTTGTACGGCCTATATGGATTTTTTTTTTAAAAATAAAAATTAGGCTAAATATTTTTCTATGTTTAGTGTCATTAATGAAAAATTCTTACAAACTATAATTTAAGTGTAAAGACTTCATTACCCTTTAAATTAGAGTTTATAATCTAATAAACAAATTTTGTTAAACAAATTGGAAATATCTACTTTGTCCTGTCTATTCCAATGTTCATTATTCAATTCTCATGTTTTATTAGTATTTTCATTTTTTTGTTACGTTTGCAAATGTAACAGATCCTTGTTACAATAACAACATCCATATATATATATATATATATATATATATATATATATATATATATATATATATATATATATATAAACAGGGCTATACAAAGATATAAAGGATTAAAATGGCTGATTTTGCAATACCCTGACAATGTAAAGAACAAGAAATGATGGGGGATGATGCTGGAATTCTAGTAGTTGCAAGGGAGGATGAAGAAGAGACAAAATTGGAACAAAATGACAAAACCTAGCAGCCTTTGTGATTACTGCGAAGAATCATTGGCCATCTTCGACTACAGAGCCGACACCGCCAAGCTTTGTTTCTCGTGTGACCACGAAGTCCATTCTGGGAACCTGCTCTTGAGGAAGCACACTTGTTCAAGGGCGGTTTTCAACAGAATGGGTTTGAGATGGAGAGTATTTCTTTCTCAAAGAATAGTAACAACAATGATTCTAGATGCATTAATGTGAGGAAGGGAGGAGATGGATCTGCATCCTCTCCTCTGGGAGGACAAACTGAGTCGACAGGGGTGTCGATTCGGACATAGGTCTTGGATTCACCCGAGAGCCACGTGGCAGCCATTCGGATAAGGCTGTCATGACCTCCCAATGATTATGGGAGGAGACGATGTGAATCCGGGAGGAGATACGAGGAAAAAGATTATATAAAAATTATTCTATATAAGTAACACCAAATTTATTTTTCATTTTAGAATCTATTATGTTAAGTGGTTACCATTTTTTATAAAAAGTAATTTTCAAAAATATCTTTTTGATAAATAGAAAAAAATAAAAAACCAAAATGATACCAACACGGCTGGATGGAGATTTTTTTTTTCTAGAAGAAAACATTTACATGTCACATACAAATAAAAACATGTGCATTACTGCGATGGCGCAGATTTAATGATTCTAATCCGACGAACGTTGTGAGGTTTGTGACTTGTGAGGTCGAATAAATATATTCATCGTCGTCCACGGCGTTAGATAAATGCCTCCTCTTCCCTCACCACCACCCAAAAAAGAAAAAAAGAAGTCATTCTCCTCGTCCCAATATCTCACCTTCCCCCTCCCTACGGGGGTATAAGAGACAGACGAATCCTCAGCAATTCGCTTTCCCTCTGCAGGTCATCTCCATGACTCACCTCATCATGAAAAATGGAGAAGAAAATTCCACTTGAAGACCAAGAATAAAGAAAAATAGTCTCTAAGAGAGTTAGAGATGTCCCGTATCGTCCTGCAAACCTCTCAAATTATGCCTCTCAGCTCTCAAATTCCCAATAAAAACGTCCATTCTAATTTTTATTCCCCTCTCTTATACCCTAGTCGAAACCCTCGTCGATCTATCTGGGTCAGAAAATCCGGGAAGTCTGTAGTGATTAATGGATGTTCTTCTTCGGCTCTGGTGGACGGAGACCTCGCAGCACACTTTGAGCGATGCTTTAGGCTTTCCCCTACTGATTTTGATACCGGCTTGCATTCGTTGTCGACATCGGCTTCGTCATCTTCTTCGGTTATGTATGCTCCTGTAATGAAGGGTCAGTACGGCGCGTTAGGAACGGTGACTCTTGAGAAGTCAAAGCTGGATTTGTCGCAGAGGCAATCCAAGTCAAGCCCTGAGGTTTGTGTTCTTCAGCTTTTCTTATCGTGGTTGTATAATTAGCGTTGACACAATTCTTTCGTTTTATTAATTGTTAAATTGAATGGTCCAAATGGGTCTATTTGAGTTCTTTAATGTCAAGATTCCGGGCTTTAAGTTGACTTATCTGCTTCTGTTAACTACGCAATGAGGTAGTAATGATTTTCCTTCAAATGGGTTTCTTTGACTGCCGTGAATGGGCAACTAAGTAGAAATGAAAATTTTTCTCTCTCTCGGTTTTCCTGATTCATATTTCAGTGGTTGGTAATGACGAGACATTAATAGGTATTAGTGAGAAATTGATGGAAAAACCCTTAAGAGATATGGGAAGAGGACGGCCTTTCTGTGTTGATGGTGTGTCTACTAGAACTGTGTTAAAGTCTTATTAGGGTCTTTCACCTTGGTCAATGCTAGATTACTCTTGGGAACGTTGAATTTCTGGTTCATGCACCTTCTTCTCCTAATGTGACAGATGTTTATTGTTTGGTACTAGACTTTAATTTTGATAGCACCTTTAGATATAGATTATAAATCAAAATTCATTTAAGCACACGACATTCAGGTTTACTTTGATACCAAAATGATCCAAGATAGGCATTTCCCTACCTGTCTTGCAGCATGCCAAGGCTTTGGTCAGCTGGTATTTTGATAATTTAAATTGGTTGTGTTCTTAGAAACTATCTTATAAGCACTGTAAAATACCATTAATCTTCCGGTTATCTTTATTTTGTAGACATACTTCTATTTCCATTACTGTAAGTCTTCCGACTCTCTTGAACCATCAATTATCATAAACTGATACCTCTCTTAAATGTGGACCTTATGGTCTTTATGTTGTATTATTTCAGGTTTTCTTTTAATTTTATTTATGCTGTATCAACTTAAAAAACTTCAGCTTTTGGAATCATGCAGACTGCAATTGGGGGAGGGGGTGGAGGTATCGGGAAGAAAATTAATCATGGTGGTGGTGATGGAGGTGATGATGGTGGTGACGATGATGACTACTTCGGTGACTTTGATGATGGAGATGAAGGAGATGAGGGTGGATTGTTTAGGATGCGAGCTGTTTTTGAGGAGGTTCACTTATTTTCTATATATTTAAATAAATTCATGTTTTAGTTGCAATTGTATCCATTTGGAATATGCAATATTCAATAATCATTTTTCTGTACTTTTACCAGCTTTATGATAAGAAGTTTGTAGATGCTGTCTTGCATGAGTGGCAAAAGACAATGTTGGATTTGCCTGCTGGGCTTCGACAAGCATATGAAATGGTAAATTTTTACATCGACTTTTTCCCTTTAAACAACAATGGCTACTAAGAAGAATTGGCTGTAATATGTTGTTCTTCAGGGTTTGGTAAGCTCTGCTCAAATGGTGAGGTTTCTAGCAATCAATGCAAGGCCAACCACCGCTCGGTTCATTTCTCGAGCTCTACCACAAGGATTATCTAGGCAATTCATTGGCCGGTAAATATGGAGATCTCTCAATTTCATGTGATTTAATAAAGAGCTCATAAATTTTTTATAATTTTTATTAGATAAAGAGTGATTATGTTCGTATACTCACCTGATTAATGTACAAGGTTGTTGTGGTGTGATCCATATTTAATTTCTCACTACATGCCAATTGGGCCCATCTGGTGTGACATATGTACGAGCACATGTATGATAGCTTGTGTACATGTGTATGCAGTTCTCTTTTCTTTTCTTTTTCTTTTGCTTGGGTGCAGCGGCTCTACTAGTTAATGAAATTATTAGAGTTGCTTTTCCTTGTTTTCTTCATCTGATTAGGACTAAGTAATAAATTTTATTCAACCCTAGTTCCTATGGTGTTGATGCTTCTCATAGTTTAGATGCTTCTTCCTCAGTTTTTATTTCAAATTTCCTTCTGGGAAGTGGATGGATTTTATTTCTTTATTGATAAAATTGCAGTTTTTTTTGAATCGGTGACTCAAATTAAATTTTTATGCCATAAATTTTTATGGTGACAAAGTGGCTGGCCCCTAGGTGACACTTTGGTGAGGCTAATGTCCAAGGTGAGTGCAATATGACGTGTCCCTAGGATTAAGTTGATTAAGTTGGAGCTTTTAAGTGTGAGTATTCAGTCTTAGTTTGATTGTTTAGCAGAAAAATTAATTAGTAGAGGAAATTGTTAAGGATTTCAATTCATTTCATGAATGGAAATTTAGGGGTAAGTCTAATCTTTAAATAAATGGTTAGTCTGCTGTAGATTGAAATTAATGATATTTGTTGTGATTGCTGGTGGAGGCAATTCACTGGTGCCTTTGAGTATTGAGTTCATATGTTTGCCTAGGGTTACGGTCTGGTGAGTGGTGATTCCATCCTTCTTGTCGTTGATTTTGTTCTTCAGAGCAGGTGAGATAATCTTCATCTCTGCTACTAGAAATTGTATTTTCTTAAGCAATATTTTAGTGATACTGTTGCACTAACTTGGTTGGACCGATAGGACCCAATTTGTAAGCCTAGGCCAAGGAGAACTGGACCTAAACTTTGTTTCAATTCTAGTAGGAGTAGTTAGGGTATTTCATTTTCTTACTATTAGCCTATTATGGGTATTTTTTTTGTAAACTCACAGTTATTATTATTTATTATAATGTATTACTCGCACCTTCCCTAGAATTTTCCATAATTCCAATTCCTACCCTAAAGTTTCAAACAATTACAACCACTCCCTTTTCGTTGACGGCGGTAACCATAACATTTAAATGATAGATTTAATCTTCATGGGTTTAGGGTTTATAAGGCCGCTCATAAGGTTGAAATGACAAGTTTAACCTTCTTGGATTCTAAAAAAAAAGGGGCACATATATTTGAAATCTCCTTACTCAAACCCTATCTTCCAGCGAGCATCACCTCCAGCGAGAGCGATTTTGACGAGCATCACCTCCAGCGAGCATTAACTCTAGCGAGCAACACCTCCAGCGAGCAACTCCTCCAGCGAGCAACTCCTTCGGCGAGCGTCATCCCCAACGACTAACAGCTCCTTATTTGGTTTAGAGTTGGGGCTTTTGAGCAAGCTGAAAAACTACAGTGGGCACATTAGCGCAGGGATGCTACGATCAACTTTACTCTGCCCAAATGCTTCCCCCCAAGCCGAGTAGTTGTAAACATTTTGGTGCTTTAGTGCACTTCTGGTTTTTAGTGATGTTTTACTATAATAGGATTTATAAAATTTTCAGATTAGAGAAAAACCTTTCCATTTAAAAGTTGATAATCGCCCCCGCAACCAGAAATGAATGCATTTTTTGTTCTTGAATTTGAGAGTTAACTTTTATATTTTTGGAAGTTGAATTTTAAACTTTTTTTATTGGATTCAAATGGAGGGTATTTGTTTATTTATGAATAATAATTAAGTAAATGAAATAAAAATTATAAAGACATTTACTGAAAGTGATATTAGGTATGAATAAGGCTTCAAAGTCTCAATTTCTAGTTGTTGTACTCCTTGCGAACATTACCAAGCTATGGTCTATACCTGAAAAAACCTTTTAGGATGTTTTTTTTTATGAAACTAATTCAGAGAATATGTGAAACATGGTAACAATTGGCACCACACAAAATTTGGGGCTGAAACACATTGCTAGGGCATCGTAAACAAGTTTTCGAAACTGGCCAAAAAAAAAAAAAAAAAAAAAAAAAAAACAGGTTTTGACCCCATCTCGGTCGAAAGACTCAACCTGGTAAGTTTGGTTTTGAGGACCTAGTTTAATCAAATAGCTTCCTGTGTATTGGCATGCATCTTTCTATTTTTCAGCTGTCTTTGTATGTCCATGTACCCTCTTGTAGTCCCTAGAGTTTAGGAGCTTTATTTTGCCATTTAGTGGACTCCTGTTTGGCCTGAAACAATATACAAGCTGGGTGATGCGGGTCCGGGTTGGAAAACCCTATTTGGGTCCGTCGCTATGGCCCCTAATGCAAAGAGGTTAAGACATCTCAAATTAACAAGCCCTCTTTGCTATAGGATCTTAATTCAGTCCAACACAAAAATTTGCAGAGAAAAGTAATAGAAAAAATTCTTATCTGGAAATCCGACCGTTAGAAATTGATGAAACTTGGGTTGAATGATCTTTATAATAGCTATGAACACCCTTCAAAATCTGAGAATGATCCGAAAAGAATTGAAGGAGCTATGAGCTTTGTAACCTTGCTGTACCTGGTGCCGCCAAAACCTGGGCAGGTTCAAAAGGATGTCGGCTGCTGATTTGGTTTTTACTTCCTCTAATTGGTGTTGAGTGTTTCACATATAACAAGCAACAAAGAACAAAATAGGAGTATTGAATGCAAAGGAACAAAGGAAATAGAGTTCGGTTGAGTCTCACAACCTTGGAGACTCGACCAGAAAATAGGAGTTTCACTCTCTTTTTTTCTGGAAAATCTAAGAGCTATCACCAGCTTCTACTCCTCTTATTTATAATGAGAATCCTTACAATTAAAATAGGAAAGAGAGAAAACTACGAAAACTAAACCTCCTTATAACATAGGAAGGTTTTAATACAATGGAAAGAAAACTTTCTAAATCTGAAAATAGGAAAGTAAATACTTGGTCTCCAAGTAATTGACACCTACTATCAATCTATCTTAAATATTAGGAAACAAACTAAACAATGAAATTAGGAAACCAACTTTTAGGAAAGAACTAACAAAAGAGTGAAAAATTCTGTTGCTGGTACTGTTCACGTGAACAATACCACGTGAACAGTGTTGACAATGTGGGCTGGTTGCCTTCTTGGACTGCATCAGCCCCACCCAAGATTGTAGAAGCTCGACTTGAACAAGCAGTGGCAATTCTGTAAATTAACAGAATCTTTAAGGTGTAATTGTAAGTTCAAGAAATAGGATATGAAGAGAATTATAATTAAAGTGGGGGTGATGTGGGAGTTAGAAAAGGATGACTAAGAATAAGTTAAGTTATAAGGAGAAAGGTATTTATGGAAAAGGGGGAGAATTAACCCAATCACGATTTGGGAAGAGGGGGGTCGTCTTCTTCCTCTGACTGAAACCAGAGGTGGAAAACCAGATTGATTTCAGATGAGAGAACTCATCCGATAGACCATTTGATCTGAAATTTTATGGAGTTGAATCACCAGGCCGAAGCCTCTTGAACCCAACTAAAGTCAGACCTAATAATCAACTATATAAAGAGAATAAAATGCCTTAAACTAGGTCTGGCGGAAGAGAGAGAACATATTGAGTTGCAGGTTTCGATTCTCATGGTATAAGGAGCTGTTGGGTCCGAGTTCTTACGGTTAATGTCGCCCCACACTGAAGAATCTTCACCCAAAATATTGGGAAGGGAGATGAGGTTATGAGGTAGTTTTGACCCCATCTTCAAGGAATCCAGAACACAAGAAAGAATAGACGGAAGGGGAATAAGGAGAACCAGGGAGATGGAGGAGGGAGTGGGAGAAAAGAACCGCAGCTTGCAAGCAACTTCATAGACATGCAGGCACTCAAACTCAATAGTCAATTCATTCTTCAAATCTATCTCTGTAGAATCGGTTACATGATATTTAAAGAAGAGTAATGGCAATCCTAACTAAAATAGAAAGCCTTAAACTTAGGAAACCAAATAAACCCCTAATACATATTATGGTCTAAAAGGACTCTAATGGCTAGCTAATAACTGATAAACATAGAAATAAATAAATTCTATCTAAATTATTACAAAATTAACCCAAGTAAATAAAATCCTACAAAGATTCCTATCCAAATCCCTCTCATCTTGTGAGCCCACCAATGCATCACCGGGCACCTTGATGTCTACCTGTCCACAAAATTTGGGCCTAATCGGTTTACCACATGGCAGAAACTTGGGCCTTCCTAACAAGGTTGTCAAGACAGAGTCGTCCCCTTTTTGTAAATTCATTTCATTTATATGAACAATATCATCTTCAACTCTATAAAGTTAATGTTATTTGAAATATCGGTGACATGGGATGCAACAACTATTTATGATGGATATGCTTTCCGCAAGAGCCTCCCCCCTCTTCCCGGTCAAGATAGATGGGAAGGAGACGGACATAACCAGCCTCTTTATTTATGTACGTACACCTTTGTTTCAGGGATAAAAACCTCCTGCTTATCCGGCCATTTCCGAACCTGTTTTTCCCACCCCAAAAAATGCAATGGAGGACTTTTCAATTCTTGCGATTCCCAGCCTGGCTAAATAGGCTCAATGATCTCTTTCTTCGATAGGCCGGTCCGGCGCTCCGCGTGGTTATATTCGTACATGTTTCGACTCGCCGGTCATTATGGATCTAGTGGCGTGGCGAGGTGAAGGGGGGAAGCAACTACGAAGCCCCTTATAGCTTGAATGGGACTCGAAAAGTCGCTTCGCTTATAGAATAGAATGCAAATGCCCTAGGATCAGAAACTAAGAGTAGGTTCAGGTGTCATTTCAGTGGAAATGTACTGGTAAATTGATTTTGAAATAGTCAAATGTTCAGAAAATGAGGCTAAACTCGGCAGGCAAGGATATTATATTTTGTGTGACTGACTACATGATACCTACCACCTGCCACATCAAATAAGAGGCTCACTTCTACAAAGTCATTTATGCATAGGAGGGTGATGGAGGTTTGGTTTATATTTGGAGGTTACCATGGTGTGCCAACATGGTAACATGTTGGTTAAATCAAGTGCTATTGTACAAACATACATTTCCCCCTTGTTTATTTAATATCATTGAAAATTGTTATGTTAGCTTTCTTGGTTATTGATGACTGAGTGATGTTTCCTATGCTTTACAATGTCTTAGACTCTTAATCACTCCCTGATTTTTTTTTTTTTTTTTTTTGGGGGGGGGGGTGCAATCCCTGATTTTCTACTGAATCATCTTGTTTTGCAGGATGATTGCAGACCCAGCTTTCTTACATAAATTTCTTTTAGATCAGGCTGCTACAATTGGTTGTTCTGTCTGGTGGGAATTGAAGAATCGTGGGGAAAGGTATTCATGTAATCTAATTAGGAGAATAAAAACAAATGTCTCATCTGATGTGTTATTTATTTGATATATGTCTTCTTCGTCTTAATATGATAGGATAAAGCAGGAATGGGATCTGGCACTTATTAATGTGCTGACAGTATCAGCCTGCAGTGCCGTGGTTGTTTGGTCACTTGCTCCTTGTCGTTCGTATGGAAATACATTCCAATTTGACTTGCAAAATACATTACAAAAGCTTCCAAACAACATTTTTGAGAAAAGTTATGCACTCCGAGAATTTGACGTGCAAAAAAGAATTCACTCATTCTTCTACAAGGCTGCAGAGCTGTGTTTGGTTGGGTTAACTGCTGGAGTAGCACAATCTGCTTTGGCAAAACTTTTAGCCAATAAGAAGGGGGGAAGGTAAACTAGTTGTCAGACATGATTTGCTTCATAGTTTTTGTTAATTGGTACTGTTGCCCTTGTCCAGCTAAACCAATTGTTCTGCAACCATTGTCTATCTCAGCCACCATTGCTTTGTATTTCAGGGTATCTGTGACAATACCGACTGTCAGTACAAATGCACTCAGTTATGGAGCTTTCTTGGGACTTTATGCAAACCTGCGATATCAGCTGCTATGTGGAATTGACAGAGCACTGTTTATCCGTTTTGATGTTATTGGGGTGGCATTATTTTTTAGCATTTTATTGCGGTATGGTTTGTTTTTCCCCCTATTAGTTCCATATAAATCTCATTTTGCCCATTCAGATCAGTTTGGATACTTTAATTCTATATTCTCTTACACTCTTTTTGCTGAGGATCATCATGGCTTCTTGATGTGTTAGTTTCTTTGTTTTATATCTGAGGATTATGTGAATTTTTCGTAACTTTGTTTGGTGATACTTTGGAAATTGTTTATGCTTCTTATGGCTTATATTTTTGAGGTCTGAAGGTTAATGTTGCTTGCTTACTATTGGTAATTATTTAGTTTTTAATCAACCAGAATTGAGGTCAAAGGCCCACCAAAAGGGATGACCTTGTCATATAATTTCTCAGATAGAAATCAGCCTGTTAGTTTCTCCCTTTTGGCTAATTCATTAGTGAAAGCTCCATGAGAACAATATATTAGCTAGCAGTGTAGCACACATAAATTTAAACAATATCCAAATACCAATTCCATTCTCTATATAAGCTCCGCAAAGGAGAAGAGGCTCTTCGAAGGATCAAAGAATGACTTTCCTCTTCCTCCGTAAAGAAATCTTTGAATAATTCTGAACCAATCTTTTCAAAAAAGCGAGCACAGTACTTTTGTGGTGCAGCAGGTTCTGTTGCTAGTCCCAAGCCTGTGTAAAGGAGGGTTGGTGTGTCAGGTCGGCAGCTGGCACCAAAAAAATCCTAGCCAAAGTCCCAAACCCTTTTTACATGGATTCTAGAGCCTTATATCTTCAACATTACACTAGGGTGTTCTCCGTAAGAGACATGCTACACTTTGCACGGGTGTAGTGAAAAGTGGGCAAGGGTTAACTAGGGCGTCCCTTGTAAATGACGCACCGCGTTGACGCTCGGATGCGGTGACAAGGAGGCAAGGGTTCTCACACCGTGGAGGAGTGCGGGTAAAGAAGCTAGTCATGAGCATAGGATTAGACTAACATCTTGGAACATAGAATCTCTAACGGTTAAGAGTCAAAAATGATAAATGTTGTGAGGAGAAGAAGTATTATCATTGCTTGTATTCAAAAGACTATTTGGGAGGGTAAAAAACTAAGGAGTTGGATGACTTTAAACTTCGGTATACAAGGGATAAAAATAATAGAAGTGGGCATAGTAGTGGATAGAAGTTTAAAGAATAATGCGGTAGATGTTAAAAAAATTGGCGATAGAATTATATCCATTGTACTTGTATAGGAGAAAGAGGTCAAAATAATTAGTGCTTATGCACCTCACGTAGGTTTGGATGAAAGGAGTTAGTTACAATTTTGGGGACACATGGATGGTTTAGTGCAAAGTTTTAGTCAAGGAGAAAATATTATAATAAGGGGATCTGAATGGACATGTAAGTAGCGATTATAGAGGTTATGAAGGGGTACACAGAGTATATTGTTTTGGAGAGAGGGATGGGAAGGGGACTTTGGTTTTAGATTTTGCTATGGCTTATGATTTATCAAGGAAAATTTTCATATACACAGCATTAAGGATTGGAAACCTCATCTACGTCCACTAGTTTGCAAAAACTTCATCTAGTTCCCAAAAACTTTGCTCCGTTAATCAACGAAGTCCATTCTGTTAAAAGAATCCCGTTAATTGTTGACATCAGCTGCGTTGAATATTTTAAGGGACGATAATACCCTTTTATGCTTGTTAAAAGACCAAAATACCCTTATGGTATAGTTACCCTACCCCCAAATTTTCACCTCCATCATCTCTGTTCACGACGGCGATGGTCTTCATGTTCATCAAATCCTCTATTTGGATGTGGATGCAGGGTCAACAATCGATCAAGGGATTGCATACTTTCTCATGTTCTTAGCCTTGGCTCTCACTTACATCATTCACTAATTTTTATCATTTTTATCTTTTTGACTTCCAATTTGATAGAAATTGGGTTCTTTGGTGTTATACTGAGGTGGATTCTCATCCTCCTCTTGATCTTTTTCCGATCTGTTAGGGTTATCTTTTTTCGGTTTTTGTTTTCGTTGATCCGTTCTTTTTCAGAAATGCCATCTGCAGATGTTGAGTTTTGTTGCTTCGTTGGTGGTCTAGCTTGGGTTACTGATGATCAAGCCCTCGAGAGGGCTTTCAATCAATATGGAAAAATTATTGAATCGAAGATAATCAGTGATCGTGAGACTGGTAGGTCCCGAGGGTTTGGTTTTGTGACTTTCCGCGATGAGCAGTCGATGAGGGATGCCATTGAACGGATGAATGGCCAAGATCTTGATGGTAGAATATTACCATCAATAAGGTGCAGACCAGAGGAGGTGGTGGTGGCGGAGGCGGTGGTTACTGCAGCGGAGATGGTGGTAGTTATGGTGGCGGCGGTAGTGGATATGGTCGCCGTGAAGGTAATAGTTATGGTGGTTCCTATTCCAGGTTATTGTTCTCTGTGTGATACTCCTTTTAGGCCGCTGGTTCGGTATCAATAGTTAGGTCTTATCCTTCTCTGAGTTTTTGTAGTTTTGTTACAGAGATCATGAAAATTTGAAGTAGATATTTGAGTTGTTCTTCTGGAAATTTGTTGATATGTGCATAATCGTTCAATTTACCCAGAAATTTGGTTCTTCAACTATTGATCTGTTCGATTCATATATTCACCGAGATGTAATGAGTATTTACTAATTAGATCATATTCTTTAATGATTCATTTGTTGGATTCATGTTTTGCCTTCTCCTCCCCTCCTTTGATACAAAACCAGATCATGGAACAAACTCTAATTCTGGTCTGGTGGTCAGAATCAGATGGGTCTCTGATCATCTGTGTTCTGCATCCATATTGTTCAAGTTCAAGCTCAAGCCCCTCAAAGGGCATAGTAAATTGAACGTGCCTGTTTGAGAAAAATACCTAATTGCTGTTTAATTAAGAGGAAAACAGCAGAGATAGAACTTCTCCGCGTTTGGATGTGGATGCAGGGTTAACGATCAATCGTACTTTTTATATAAGCAACTCTGTATCCATCGCCTCAGAGAGAGAGAGAGAGAGAGAGAGCCAAATAGGTTTAATTTGCCTTAATCGTCTCCTGGTTTTTCAACCGTATTTTTTACATAAACTTACTTGGTGCCGGAGATGGGATGCCGCCGTGAACCACAACGCAGAGGGAACCAACGCCACAGAGGAGACCTACGCAGATGGAGTTGGGTTAAGGCTTGGGTGAGAGTGAAAAGGAGAGAGAGAAAATATACATACCATTACAAAGGTCAAATTAGTCATTCAACATGCTCTTTTAATTTTTCAATTTTTAATATGAAGGGTAAAAATGTATTTCAACAATTCCGTCAATTAGTTGGACGTGGTTGAGGTTTTTGCAATCTTGTGGACGTAGATGATGTTTCCAATCCTTAATGGTGTGTATATGAAAATTTTCCATTTATCAATTGTAAACTCATACTTTGAAAGCTGAGAGGAGCATTTAGTTATCTTCAAAAGTGGGCATTATAAGTAGCCAAATTGATTTCTTTCTAAATGGAATGTCTGATAGGTAACAATGTAAGGATTGTAATGTCATACCGAGGGAGAGCCTAACCACAACATAGATTATTGGTCATGTATAGGTGTCCCATTATGCCGAATAGTAAGAAAGATGAGCCTATTTGCCTTAGGAGAATGTGGTGGAGCTTAAAATGCAATACCTTGAAAGCATTCACTAATAAAGTGGTCAAATCAGGAAAGTGAGGCTTTGATGTAGACACTAATACAATGTGGAGTGAGATGATTGCTTATTGCTTATATTAGAAACGTTGCTAAAGATGTCCTAGACAAAATAAAAGGAAAATGTCATTCCCCTAGGGAGTCTTGGTGGTGGATGATGAGGTTCAAGTTGCCTTTAAGGCTAAGAAAACTAGTTTTAAGACATGGTAAAGGACTAACGATGTAGAGTTTAAAAAGGTATTGATTTGCCAGAATTGATGCTAAGGCGATTGTAGGAAAAGCAAAGGCAAAGAAATACGAAGATCTTTATAATAATCTATGCACAAAGGAAGGGGAAAAAACTATCTATAAGATACCTAAAATGAGGGAAAGGAAGAGTAGCATAGTTGTTAAGGCGTCTAGGTGGTTTTTCAAACCTTGGGTGGTTGGTTGCCTTATGGTATCACGCCTTGTTTTATATATTTATTTATTTTTAATTGATGCCATTTGTAGCATCTTTATTGGATGTATAAAGTACATGTATACACCATAATTCATGTAATTATGCATATGTATTAAAAACAATAAAAATTGATTCTCTAACCCCCTCACTTTTGTATAAATCCTCTTATGGAAGGTGTACCCATAAAACTCCTTGGGTATGCCTAAGAGTCTAGGTGCCTCTATAATGCCTTGGGTCGTCTTGGCGCCTTGACAACTATGAAGAGTAAAGATTTCGACCATGTTCGATGTATTAAAAGTGCAGATGATAAAGTTTTTCTAGTAATGGATGAAGAGATTAAAGAGAGATGGAAATATCACTATAGCCTACTAAATGAAGGCGTCTAGAGTAATAATGTCCTAGAAGGTCCCATCAAGATGTCACAAATTGTAGATAGATACAAAAAATTAAGATATTGGAAGTAAAAAAAGCTTTAGGGAAGATGAATGTAGGCAAAGCATCATGTCTAGATGGGGTTCCAATATAAGTGTGGAAGAGCTTTGGAATCTGTGGATGATCTTGGCTGAGCGAGCTATTTAATAAGATTATGAACACAAGGAGAATGACAGATTAATGGAGGAGGAGCATTTCGGTTCCGATTTATAAAAATAGAGGTGATATTCAGAGCTGCAATATAGAGGCATAAAACTTATAAGTCATACTGTGAAATGATGGGAGAGAGTTATTGAAACTCGCTTGAGACAAGAACCTACTATTATGGAGAACCAATGTATGATAGGAAGATTCATAGCATAAGTTATTACTTATGAGGCTCATGGAAAGATTTATAGATGACAAAAAGGATCTCCATGTAGTCTTTATTGACCTAGAAAATTCCCCTATGATATTTCTCTAGAGAGTTAATCTGACAAGTACTAGAGAAGAAAAAGGTTTCAAGTAAATATTTGGACATAGTTAAAGAATCAAGTTAGTGAATTCCCAATTATAATTGGGTTACATCAATTATCAACTTTATGCCCTTATTTGTTTGCACTTATCATGGATGATTTAACCAAAGACATTCAAAATGAGTTTTCGTGGTGTATGCTTTTTGCTAATGATTTTGTTTAGAGAAATGAGACAAAAATAGGGATTAACGCTAAGATGGCGTTATGGAGATCAACCTTGGATTTAAAAGGCTTTAGGATAAGTAGAACGAAGACAGGGTATATGATGTGTAAGTTCAGTTGTAGAAGGATGGATAATGAGGTAGTAAAAATTGATGAGAGAGATAGCACAAAGTGATTATTTTAGGTATTTAGGCTCAATTATAAATAAATATGATATAGAGGATGATGTTCCATAGAGAATTAAAATATGATATATGAAGTGGAGAGTGCGTCTGGAATGTTATGTGATCGACGTATTCTGTTAAAACTAAAAGGAAAATTTTATAGAATAGTCATTTGACTAGCTATGATGCATGGTACAAAATGTTAGGCAATGAAGAAGCATCTAGGAAGGATAAGTAAAGAATGATCATACCAGAGCTGATTTGGGGGTAGCGTTGATACATGATAAGCTACAAGAAATTTGTTTGAGATGGCATAGCGATGTTCAATGAGGGCCTTTAGATGTTCCAATACAGAGAGGAGTTATTTGATTTCAATCAAAGGAATTAAAAGAGCAAGGGACAGATCTAAAATGGCTCTAGGTGACACGGTGAAGAAAGACATGCATAGCTTAGGTCTTGTATCAAGTAGGACCTCGAACAGAATTGATTGGAAGACAAGGATCCATGTAATGATCCCATTTAATTGGCTTAAGTCTTTCTAAATAAGGCATCTGCATGCCTAGCAGCATTGGTTTCCAACCAATCAATAACCACACTGAAATCAAGGTTTAAAATCTCGGGTTTCGGAGGAGTCTCGGCCTCCTCCGAAACCGAGATCTCTCGAGACGCCGAGACAGTGCATTTTGTCCAGGCTGTCTCGGTGGCCAAAATGCATTTTTTAGGTCTCCAACTTCAGGGGAACTTCATTTTTGCATACATAAACACATTTAGAGTATAAAATTGTAAAAATAATGACCATTTGTGGTTGTTTGGGTTTACACCCATGTTTTGACAGTCAACGCTGAAGTCTGTTGTAAATTTAGGTTAATATTAGCTATTATATTCAATCAAATATGACAAATGAGACAATAACATAATGCATTAGGGGAAAGAGAAACAAAATAACACTTCATTATAAATCATTACATCATAGTTTAAATATTCAACATTGAATGATCCCATAGTCCCCCTGTGCCCATAGTCCACAATTCCACAATCCTTATACAGATACAATGTCTAGTAATACATAGAGTGTCGTGGATGATCCATCCTACTATCATCATACATCTGGGAAAGTTGTCGACGCAAATTGTCTTCCAATTGAGCAACATAATCTTCCCATGACATTTTTGATGCAAAGTAGTTCTGGTAGTCTTGTACATGATTCATAAATATAACATCAGTAGCTGTCCGAAGGATACCTATCTTTGGGAAGAATGGAAAAACTTCTGAAGTAGTACTCTGGTGCGTAGACTCTTGCGGAAGTGCGATGGAACGGAATAGAAGTTGGTTGATCCACTCGACTCCGTGTCGTGCTCCCGCATCCGAACCATCGTCGAAGGAAGAACCATATGCGGTCGCGATGGGATAGGGGACGAAGTTGATATCAACATACTGAACCAGTGCTATATCCAGGAAAATTCCACTGCTCCTGTCCACTGCAGTAACTACTATTCTCCTCCACACTCAATCCTCGTAAGCCAGAAGAGAGGTTATCAACGTCGACGTTCATCGTGCTACTGCAATTAGCATCTTCATCATGTTGAGAATGGGAATGATGTCGAGGCCTACGCGAATACGAAGTTGGTCTATGTGATGAGGATGGCGCACGTACACCATGGTCATCATCCTGTGTTGCATGAGTGTGCTGGCTCTCCCCAGTGTATCTAACAGGTGATGCTCGTGGCTCTGGATCAGCCCCAATATTGACAATAGTGGCTCGACCCCCACCCCCATGATCACTACCACTAGCTCCACTACCACTCCAACTCCACTCAGGATCTTCTGTATCAGTGCCAGCAGGAGGGTCAAATGGCACGGGTGACCGTGTATGGATTCGAACCTCTTCCGAGGCTAAAAACTCGTCGACATCAGTATCCAAATGGCTGGCCAAATGGGAGTCAGGCATCCCCCTGGGCTCGTCCATCACAGGTACTCCCCTGTCCCGCACCCACTCTACTAATGGATCTTCCTCTTCAGAGTCAAGCTTGGAAGATGTTGGTGAGCTCGAGCGGGGTATCATCCTCCTTCTCATGGAACATGTCTTGCACCCTCAGCCTCATGTTGTAATGCACAAAGAACAAGTCATTTAGCCGTTGGGAGCCAAGTCGATTCCGCCTCTTTTAATGAATGAGGTTGAAGTACTCCAGTTTCGCTCACAGCCAGACGCAGAGTATGTCTGAGCTAACACTCTACTTGCTATCTTCTTCAGAGCAGGTGCATCTTTACCATACAAACACCCACCATTCAACTGCATAAGAACAATAACATATTTTAATTTCATGTCATTTAAACGTAATACATAAAACATAAGATAATTTAATTTCGCATGTCATTTAAACGTAATACATACACGGTTCACTTTTGTCACGTCCAGCCACTGCAACGGGGAACCCAAAACTCCCACGGGCTTCTCTGAAGGTTTTAATCTACACACAATCGAAAACTTGTAAATATTTGCAATTACAATATATAGTTTTGCCGCACTAGCAATAGCAGTAACCAGTACAATTAGTGTCACGGCGATCATATTTTCAGTAATTGAAGCACACAACTCACCTCTAGGTTTGCCAATGCCTGTGCTTGGGGATCTGGCTCCAACTTTGCAACCACTAGCTTCACTGCCTCAATGAGTTCTGCGTTCGTCCCAAGTACATGCGTATACTGGTACTTGGGGTTCAAATAGTATGCTGAAATATTTGACAGTAGACACATGGTTAAAGCAAATAAAAATTATATTGGTACATAAGTAACACTAAAGTAAATACATCATCAAATTTACTCACCAGTCTTATGCAATGGATGCATGAGTTGGCTCTCCCATCGGTCATTGATGATCTTTATATAATTCTTGTAACCACGTTGTATCAAAGCTTTAACACGTACTTTCAATGCGTCCACAGCAGCATAAAAAAGTGGCATGGTAAGTTTTCGCTCAGTATCTACCATTCTCAACACCTATACTACAGGATGCAACACTCTGACTACCACCTTCACATTTTGCCAAAATTCGTCTGAAGCGATGGTACTCTGTGCTTCCACTCCCTGGGGGGTAGCTGATTGTCTCAACGAAAACCAATCCTCAGATGCAAACATCAATCTGAGTCCGGCCATCTTCGCTTCAAAGCTCTTCAATGCTACGAAGTTCGTAGCGAATCTGGTGATGCCTGGTCTGACCAAGTCCCCTCCACATCTCTCCCTGAGCATGTTCAAGGAATAACCATGGTTGTAGATGAAAGTGGTTACTTGTCTTGCTTGCTCAACCACTCTCTTGACTTTACTTATCTTGCCCATGTCCTTCAACATCAAATCAATACAATGGGCAGTACATGGAGTCCAGAAGAGATTGTAGTCGGGATTGTTCATTAACATCTCCCCTGCCTTCTTAAAATTGCTGCCGTTGTCCGTCACAATCTGGACAACGTTCTGAGCTCCCACCTCAACCACCACCTCTTTCAACAGCCCATAAATATAATATGCATCTTTTACTTCAGCTGATGCATCAACAGACCTAAGGAACACCGTCATCACAGTAAACCATAAAGTTGATGATGGACTTTCTGGTAGGACCAGTCCAACCATCACACATAATAGTTACTCCCAAATCTTCCCAATTCTTCTTCTGGCCTAGAATCCAGTCTTGTAATTCCTTCTTATGTTGAGACAAATAATGAGTCATTAACTCATATTGGTTTGACCCTCTAACCCCTGTACCTGCCTCAGCAATTGCATTCGGCATGCTCGAAAAAAGGGCCCGTGGTGGCGTTTCTTCGGGATGCCATGATAAAACGACCACTTAGAGTAAGAATACCCTACTGACTCCCTATTCTTTCCCCCAAACATTGCCTTTATTTGTTTTTGCTTACTACCTTGCTTCGTAAAGACTGCGGGATCTTGCTGTAGAACTTGAACATAATCATCCCGTCCCCATGGCTGAGGAACAGGTTCTTCCCTTCTACTTCGTGATCTAGAAAACCAAGAACCAATCCCTTTGCTCTGTCTCTGTGGCTCAGGCTCAGCAAATCCACTACCACCGCCACCGCTCCCGGATGTACCTACTCCCGTCCGTCTCCTCTCCGCATCCGATCTAAGGGTTTCTCTACTAGCCATTGCCGCATGACGCATCCTGTCTTGCCTCGCCTCTGTCATCTCTTCTACATCCCATCCCTCGACCTCATGTTCCTCACTGGATTCGGTACGGCGCGAATTGCCTCCTCAAATTGTTGTTTTTCTCTTTCCATTGCTGCCCTCCTCTGCCTCCCTCCCCTCAAATGTTCACCTATGGCCCTGGATATCTCCACAGGACACTGCGGGCATTTGGAAACATCTTTGCCCAATCCACTCAAGTGTTGCTTCAGTCTTGTGATGCCGCCAGACTGAAGCTTTTTCCCACAAAAATTACACTGGGTCTTCTTCATATCACCCTGAAGTGCAGTCGCATACTGCCATGTAGGGTCAGTTCGGGAACCGGTACCGTCGCCCCCATCACCTGCCCCAGAACTTGGTCTCGACATAATTTTCAAGCACTTTTTCATAGAAAACACAAAATTCAATAACCTTACAAACTTGAACACAGCAGAAATTACATTTCAAAATTTTTCTCATATTTTAAATGCGATCAGAACATTTTTCCTTATTTTCCCGATTTTATAGCATTTTTAATCAATTTTAAATTAATTTTTAATTGCTGAAGATTATTTTTTTAATATAAATAATTAAAAAAAAAAAAACATACAACAACCGAAATCGAAATCTGAAATCGTAGGACAGTAGATCGGCCAACGGTGATTAACATATAAATAGGTCATCATCATCAAATGAGTAATAATAATAATTATTTTAAATTTTAACTGCTGGAAATTAATTTTTAAATGCAAATAATTGAAAAAAATACTTACAACAATCAAAATTGAAATCTGAAACCGTGAGCTTGTAGATCGGGCTCACGTAACTAACATATAAAAATTTCATCACATTCTAGAAATTTTTTTTTTCCCTTTGTAGTCTCATGTAAAAATCTCATTTTTCGGCAAGAAACTTACCTTCAACAGTTGATATGAAGCTCTTACAGCAATCCCCGCAGTCCGAAGCACCACTCGTAGCAATTTAGAACTCCAAAAAAAAAAAAATGGGGAAGAAATGAAGAAAAATTGAAAAACTAAAGAAGAAAGCAGAAGGGGAAGTCTCGGTCGAGTTCTCGACCGAGAACAGACCCTTCTGTCTGTTTATAAAGAAAAAAAAAAAAAGCAAAAAGTAATATCTCGCGGCGATCTCCCGAGATCTCGCGAGATCTGGCGAGAAATAGCGAAAACAGCCAAGATCTCGCGAGATCTCGGCGAGATCTCGGCGAGAACATGTAACTGCCGAGACAAAAATGGTTATCGCCCCTATTTTCGTCTCGGTTAGTGTTGAAACCACCGAAAATGGCGAGATCTCGCCGAGATTTTAATCCATGACTGAAATACCTTCTATCCCAAAATCTGACCATCTATGAGAAGAATTGTTTAATCCTATAATGAATGTCTTGAGATCAGCAGTAGTTGAATCGGAAGTAAAGTCCATCGAGGAAGAATTCACTACATACCAAGCATAGTTGTCAAGGTGTCGCCTAGGCGCCCAGGAGGCCCCCTTGTGATGCCTTGGAAAATCGGGCGCCTATGAGGGCGCCTTGGTCGCCTAGTCGCCCCGTCTGGCCTCCAACGCTTTGGTTCGCCTTGGCGCTTGGACAACTATGATACCAACATTAAAAAGATATAAGGATCTCAGTGGAGGCCTCCAAAGCAATGGGTCCCATATTCCTGTCCTTATCATGGTAATGTCATGAAGCTGCTGAATGGACCTCTTCCACCATACCCTCTAAACTTTTGTTTGTTCTATCCCTCTCACATACTCCAAATACATCTTAGAACAGATATCTCCTCCAGTCTTTGATCAGCTAATGCTCACCTATTGCCACTGCAGTGCTGATGTAACCACCTTGAGAGTTTTTGGTTTTTCTTGCTGGGTTATAAACATTACAGTTCCTTTCCCACCATCTAAGGTAAGGTGGTAGGGTAGGTTTTATTTATTTTTCTTTTTTGGGTTTTTTTTTTTTGGGGGGGGGGGGGGGGATTTGCTCAGATATGCTGGATCTGCTAAAGTGATCAAAAGATAGTCCATCAGGATCTCACTGGAGGCCTCCAAAGTAATGGGCCCTTCTCATTGCTCTCATCATGGTGATGTCATGAAGTTACTCGGGGAGAACTCTTTTACCCTACTGCTCTGAAAAGATAGGTTGTTCCTCTTCTCTCACATATTCCAAATACAACTAATATAAGAACGAACAGATACTGCCTAAGAAGCTTCCCATCCCGGCCAGGGGGTTACCATCTGGCAAACCGCTATCCAATCTTGAAATTCACTAGGACGAGTACTGATGCAGATCAAGGATGGATTAAGGGAGAGAACAATAGAAGATAGGGAAGGAAATGGGCTGTTCAGGGATTGTGAACAGTACCCGGGAATAGTAACTTGGAGAGAAAAGAGAAGAGGTAGAGGGGTGAGAGAGGCAACAACCTTCAATTTCTAACGACTAAATCCATTCATTCAATCAACCGTGGGGCTGTTTAAGCCTTAAAACTCATTTAAAAAAGTAAAAAAGAAACAAGGGAAGAATAAGAGAAACGAGGGAAGAAGAGAAAGGAAGGAAACAGAAATAGAATCACAAAAGAAAGAAAGAAAGAAAGAGGAAAACTACCTGAGGAGAAATTGTGTTGCAGGAAAGAGGGAGAGAACACACACATGACAGATCACACCACTGTAAACCCAATTCATTTACTTATCCATTTAAATCTGAAATCTTCAGATTTTACAGGTATTTAAAAAAATTAAACCAGGATACTCCTAGTCAAACTATTAAGACAAAGCAGAATCTAAACTGATCTGAAACAGCCTCCTACATAATCTATTGCCAATTGTAGAATTACATAAATAACCCCAGATACTAACTAAACCCCTACCAACCCTTATCAGACCAAAAACCGCTCATAACGATCCGACCAAGCACAGGCCTCTGCATCAACTAGTTGGTCAAAGCATTGTCTGTGGTTGCTTCCAAATAGTTCCTGTACCTAACAAGGGCCATCATTGCATCTTGCATGCTCTGCTTTTGCATTCTAGGAAGATAAAACAATATTTAGTTTTAACCACTCTATTGCTTGTGGTTTACATGTATTGGGACCTTCGCTTCATATGAATTAGTGGTCATCCTAGATTGTATTGATAATACTAATCTGCTTCTAGTAATGCCACCTTGAGATCAAAGAGTAAGGTTTCTTCTGTTCATTGAAAGAACCCTGGTTTCTATCCTTAAAATTTACCCTGTAAGATGAGGAACTATAGGCTGCCAAAAGAAATTATG